>JAPDNY010000013.1:70144751-70532251 GCA_029375565.1 Gekko gecko | reverse complement strand
CTCAGCTAGAACCAACAGAATTAGCTGAAGCTGAACAGAACACGAATAGGCACACACACGCACCAAAACGGTTCAATTAGTTTGTTCCGGATCACTGGGTCAGAAAATCTGAGTCTCTTTCCACGAAACCTCTTGGGCCAAAGGGGACTTTAACAGCATCACGGCATGTTAGCGCTATAATCTTAAACCCACTTCCAATCAGTTACCGTCCCCAACCAAAGTTCTAACCAGAAATTCTCGGCAGATTCACCAGACTACGGTTCCTGGCATTCTTTCAGGAGGCTGACAAATGATTTAAAACAGTGTAAGTATCTCCTGTTTTTGGTCTCTTCCCCACCAGTGTTCCCTCTAAGCTGAGTTAGTGTGAGCTAGCTCACAGTTCTTTAGCCTCCGGCTCACAAATTTTTGTCTTGGCTCAGGAAGGGACAGCTCTGGAGCAAACTAATTGATGTAGCCGCCAAATCGCTCGCTCACAGCTTTAATGCCGGGAGCTCACAAAGTAGAATTTCTGCTCACAAGACACCACGGCTTAGAGGGAGCATTGTCCCCCACCCCAGAATTTGAGGAAAAATCCAGATCTCTCAAAGCTGCCCTGTACAAGGAGTCCAGCATGAGATACATTTGAGGTGTTGCCTACAGAAATCTGTAGAGGTTCCTGGCATTAAGCAGGGGGAGGGGGAGAGAATTTGGCTCCAGCAGATATGGTTATTTGTGTCTCTTCCCTCCATCTGTAACCCAAGCGGTTGCTTTCTGCAAGACAGATGAAACCGAAATTGATGTTAAAGGACATAAAAAGGAGAAAGCACAGGAGGAGGAAGGGGAACCGTGGCAGAAAGTCCGGGACGTGACAGATAAAAATAGGCACCCTCGCATTAGACCAAGGAGTGGAGTTGCTTCTCATGGGTCACGAGTGAAGCGGTAGCCGATTGTCTGGGGTTCATAAAGGACTCTGGGAACCTCTACATTATTTGAGAAGATCGATATTTGACGTTTCTAGTATACTGTTATCCCATCCTGGCTCCATGGAGCGCAGAGGGGCATGTGGGGTTCTCCCGTCCATTTTCCATCTTATGCTCACAACAAACCTGCGAGGTAGGGTTGGCTGAGAAGGAGGAATTGGAGCAAGGTAGACCACCAAGTTAGCTTCGTGGCTGGGCGAGGGTTTGAATCCAAGCCTCCCAGATCCTAGTCCAACATAGGAGGAGGAGGAGGAAACGGACAAGGTGGAGAAGAAGGAGAAGAATACGGAGAAGGAGGAGAAGGAAAAGGAGAAGGAGAAGAAGGAAGAGGCGAAGGAGAAGGAAAAGGAGAAGGAGAAGAAGAAGGAGGAGGAGGAGGAGGAGAGGAGGAGGAGATTGGATTTATACCCCGCCCTTCACTACCAGAAGAAGTCTCAGAGTGGCTTACAATCTCCTTTTCCTTCCCCCCACAACAGACACCCTGTGAGCAGTGTTCTCTCTAAGCTGAGTTAGTGTGAGCTAGCTCACAGTTTTTAGCCCCTGGCTCACATTTTTGCCTTGGCTCAGGGAGGATGGCTCCAGAGCAAACTAATTTATGCCGTAGTCAAATCGCTCGCTCACAACTTTCATGCCAGGAGCTCACAAGGCAGAATTCTTGCTCACAAGACTCCACAGCTTAGAGGGAGCACTGCCAGTGAGGCAGGTGAGGCTGAGGGAGCTCTTTTGAGAGCTGCTTCTGAGAGAACAGCTCTGAGGGAACTTGTGACTGGCCCAAGGCCACGCCAGCGGCTGCCTGTGGAGGAGTGGGGAATCAAACTCGGTTCTCCCAGGTTAGAGTCAATGCTCCTAACCGCTACACCAAACTGGTTCTCCTAACATACTAACCACCTTATTGATTGAAGAAGCAGCTTACAACATCTCCACTCCTCATTCTATCTTCGCAACAGCCCTGTGCAGCAGGTTAGGCTGAAAGAGAGTGACTGCCCCACCTAGCTCCCACGGTGGAGTGGGGACTCAAACCTGGGTCTGCCAGATCCTAGTCAGATGCTCTAACAGCTACACCACACTCATTTCCATACAAGTAACATTTGCACAATCAGGGCTATTTTTGGCCAGGAACGCACAGGAATGGAGTTCCGGCTGGCTCCCGAGTTGGCCACACCCAGCAGGAACTCATTAGCATAATAGGCCACACCCAACAGCAGGAACTCATTAGGATCGGCTACATTAGGGGTGTGTGGTTTAACATGCAAAGGAGTTCCTGCTACCAAAAAGGTCCTGGGTTTTGACAACAAGCAAGGTAAACAGAATAGGAAGCAAAAGGTGGGTGTGGCTGGATGACCACACTTCTGGTAACATGGGGGGGTGGCCTAATATGCTAATGAGCTGTGCTGTCGGGGCCTAATATGCTAATGAGTCCCTGCTGGGCTTTTTCTACCAAAAAAGCCCTGTACACAATAATGTAATTCACACATTGATCTCCCCACCCCACCCCCGACAAAGTATGTCTCATTCATGCACTGCAAAGTGCTGTCAAGTCTCTCCCAATATATGACGAAGCCGTAGGATTTTCAAGGCAAGAGACGGAGAGAGGTGGTTGGTCGGGACCTGCCTCTCCAGTTCCTTGAAGGTCTCCTATCCAAGGGCTGATCCTGCTTATCTTCCAAGCTCTGATGAAATTGAGCTGGCCTGGGCCATCCAGGTCAGCGCTGTCTCATATATACACCTCCGTGTTTCCAGCCTCTGAGAACTTAAGACAGGGCTGTCGAACCTGTGGCCTGGGGGTTCTAACAGGCCCCTGGAGGGCTTGTAACAGGCCCGCAGTTGGAACTGGCTGTCTTCTGCTTCTGCTTCCAGTTCTGCTGCTGCTGCGTCATCGTAAGTCTGCAACTTACAGGCACACACCTGGACAGCAGACTCAAGATTGCAACACCACAGACATTTTAGATGCAACAATTCAGCGCAAGAGGCGTCAGTTATCAGACACTGTGAAATAAACAAAATATCGCAAGAGCGCTAATGTTTTGAGCATGTTTTTATTTTAAGTCTTTAAAAAAACAACCAACCTTTGTGTTTGTGTCCTTTATAAAGTTTCTATCTCCGCTACCCGGCATTACATTTTACGACACACGTGGCCCGGCCCAACGAGGTCTCATTTGTGTCAGATCCGGCTCTTGCAACAAATGAGTTTGACGCCCCTGACTTAAGATGTATGTTATATGGCTTGATTCTGAAAAGGTTCTTTTTATTTATTTTTTTAAAAAAGAAAGGTATTTCTGACAGGGAAACCTGAACATTTCTATCGTTGTCGCAATGTGCCTTATAAAGAGCAGACTGACTCATACATAAAATGCAGAGGGTTTTGTTCTGTTATTTGGGGACAATCGTGCCCCCGGGGAAAGTGTGAATGGCACAGCGGGGCAATTCTCTGGCCAACCTACCCGAAGCAACGGCTTGGGCCGTCATCCCTCATTACAGTTGCCAACTCCCACTTGGAAACTACCTGGAGGTCTAGAAGTGGAGCTGGAGGAGGTGAGGTTTGGGAAAGGGAGGGATCTCAAGGGAGGTGTAATGCCAGAGAGTCCGCTCTCCACAGCCAGCTGTTTCCTCCAGGAGAACTGACACCTGTCACCCAGAGATCAGAAGTACTTTTCTCCTTTTCTCACAATACAAGAACTCGTGGGCACTCTATGAAATTGCTGAGCAGTCGGGTTAGAATGGAAAAAAGGAAGTACTTCTTCACCCAAAGAGTGATGAACACATGGGATTCACTGTCACAGGAGGTGGTGGCAGCTACAAGAATGGACAGGTTTAAGAGGGAATTAGATAAACATATGGAGCAGATTAGCCACAAGTTATAGATAGGAACTCTCAGTCTGGGGCAAGTGAGGCTCTGTCTTCTTGTTGCTGGGGGGGGCAAGAGTGGGAGGGCTTCTGGTGTCCTGGCCCCACTGCTGGACCTCCTGATGGCACCTGGCATTTTTGGCCACTGTGTGACAAGAGTGTTGGACTGGATGGGCCACTGGCCTGATCCAGCATTGGCTTCCCTTATGTTCTTAAGTGATGCTCTGCCTTCTTGGTGCTTGGTGGGGGCAACAGTGGGAGGGCTTCTGGTGTCCTGGCCCCACTGCTGGACCTCCTGATGGCACCTGGTATTTTTGGCCACTGTGTGACACCGAGTGTTGGACTGGATGGGCCATTGGCCTGATCCAAAATTGGTTTCTCTTATGTTCTCTTATTTGCACTCTTATGTTCTCTTATTTGCACTCATTTCACACGCTAGCAAGGTCATGCTCAAGATCCTACAAGCTAGGCTCCAACAGTACGTGGATAGAGAACTGCCAGAAGTACAAGCTGGGTTTCGAAGAGGTAGAGGAACTAGAGATCAAATTGCCAACATTCGCTGGATTATGGAGAAAACAAGAGAGTACCAGAAAAACATCTACTTCTGCTTCATTGACTATGCTAAAGCCTTTGATTGTGTGGATCACAATAAATTATGGCAGGTTCTTAAAGAGATGGGAATACCGGACCACCTCACATGTCTCCTGAGAAACCTATATAAGGGTCAAGAAGCAACAGTTAGAACCGGATATGGAACAACTGATTGGTTTAGCATAGGAAAAGGAGTACGACAAGGATGTATATTGTCACCTTGCTTATTTAACTTATATGCAGAGTACATCATGCGAAATGCTGGCCTGGATGAATCACAAGCCGGAGTTAAGATTGCTGGGGAAAAGATCAATAACCTCAGATATGCAGACGATACCACTCTGATGGCAGAAAGTGAAGAGGACCTAAAGAGCCTCTTGCTCAGGGTGAAAGAGGAGAGCGCAAAAGTTGGCTTGAAGCTCAACATCAAAAAAAGTAAGTTCATGGCATCTGGCCCCATCACTCCTTGGCAAATAGAAGGGGAAGTCATAGAAGTAGTGACAGACTTCACGTTCCTAGGATCCCAGATCACTGCAGATGGTGACTGCAGCCATGAAATTAAAAGACGCCTGCTCCTTGGGAGGAAAGCGATGGCAAACCTAAACAGCATGATAAAAAGCAGAGACATCACCCTGCCAACAAAAGTCCGCATGGTCAGAGCAATGGTATTCCCCGTAGTAACGTATGGCTGCGAGAGTTGGACTATAAGGAAGGCCGAGCGCCGAAGAATAGATTCTTTTGAACTGTGGTGCTGGAGAAGACTCTTGAGAGTTCCTTGGACTGAAAGGAGATCAAATCAGTCAATCCTAAAAGAAATCAACCCTGATTGTTCCCTGGAAGGCCAGATCCTGAAGTTGAAGCTCAAATACTTTGGCCACCATATGAGAAGGGAGCATTCACTGGAGAAGACCCTGATGCTGGGAAAGATTGAAGGTCAAAGAAGAAGGGGACAGCAAAGGATGAGATGGTTAGACAGTGTCATCGATGCAACCAACATGAAATTGAGCAAACTTCAGCGGACAGCGTAAGACAGGAGGGCCTGGCGTAAACTGGTCCATGGGGTCGCGAAGAGTCGGACTCGACTGTGCGACTGAACAACAACAACAATGTTCTCTTATGTTATGCTTGGAGATCGCCAGCTCCCATCTAGAGGTTGGCGACTCTATCAGTGTCCCAAAAGGAGACTAGGCATCCTCTTCTGGGCCTGCTGCGATCTGGCCAACACCAAACCCCATCGGGCCCAGGATACAACAGGAGAGTGCCTTGCTTAGAACGACAACCCTGGGCGCACATTAGAGAATCAGTCACTGCGCGCATTACGGCAGCGGGGTTCGATGTCAAGCGGCAGCAATTTCTAGTTTATAAGTTTGGGGACGGGAAAGAAAAATGGCAAAAGGGGGGGAGGGGGCACACACACACCGGGAGAGCCGAAGTAACAATCGGAGGGGCACCGCCAGGGGAGAACACGGCTCTCGGAGCCTTCCAACAAGATAAAAAGAGATGTTCTGAGAACACAAAAACGTTCGCTCGGAGAACCGTCTATTGTCTGCTCGCTTGGCGCGCCGGGAGGGAACAAAGGCTGGTGTCGACCCCAGTGGTACCTACAAGACATGAGCCCGATGCAGCTTTCTTTGGGAGAGGGAAGGCAGCTTTTGTGCTGGAGATGGAGGGATAAAAGCGAGAGAAAGGCCGGACGGGAGGTGCTCCGCCCACTCCGCCCATACTCTACAGCCAGGCTGTCAGTGCTAGGATGCTGGGAGCAAGGAGGGGGGCCCCTGGAAGGATGGGAACCCGGCCAGTTACCTAGCAACCCAAGGCAGCCCCTGGCTGGAAGAGGCCTTCTTCCTTCTCCTGCCCCTTTCGGAGTTTCTTAAAGGGACTCGGGGACCACAGCTGTCCAGAGGACTTTACACCCTGACCTCCTGAAGAAGAAGAAGAGGAAGAAGAGGAAGAAGAGGAAGAAGAGGAAGAAGAGGAAGAAGAGGAAGAAGAGGAAGAAGAGGAAGAGGAAGAGGAAGAGGAGGAAGAAGAGGAGGAGGAGGAAGAAGAAGAAGAAGAAGAAGAAGAAGAAGAAGAAGAAGAAGAAGAAGAAGAAGAAGAAGAAGAAGAAGAAGAAGAAGAAGAAGAAGAAGAAGAAGAAGAAGAAGATGATGATGAGGAGGAGGAGGAGGTGGAGGAGGAGGAGATTGGATTTATACCCCACACGTCACTACCCAAGGGAGTCTCAGAGCGGCTTACAAACTCCTTTCCCTTCCCCTCCCCACAACAGACACCCTATAAGGCAGGTGGGGCTGAGGGAGCCCTTTGAGAACTGCTCTCGAGAGAACAGCTCTCAGAAGACTTTGACTGACCCAAGGCCACACCGGCAGCCGCATGGGGAGGAGTGGGGAATCGAACCCTGGTTGTTCCAGATTAGAGTCCGTGCTCCTAATCACTACAACCCAACTGGCTCTCTCCCGGTGATGTGGCCCAAGGCACCAAGCAGTGTGTTGGGGGGAGGGGGAGAGACAGCCATGGCCTGGTTTCCCCTCCCCAAGTCATGCATGTGGACACACTGCCCGTGGGTGGCCTTGCCGAAGCAGCTTCGATTCGAAAAGAGCATGACGGGACAAGAGGGGTTGTCAGCAAATAAGGAAGCAGAGGTGGGAGGTGTGTGGAGGGGAGTATCTGTCCCTTCCCGTTTCCACCCGGCTCCACCTCGGAGGCACCCATGGGGCAGAGGCCGGGTCTCCAGATTCCGTATTGCCATCCTTCCGTGTTGATACGAGAGGTGGTGTGGTGGTTAAAGCATCAGCCTAGGCTAAGCGAGTCCCGGGTTTGCTGAGCCAGCCGCTCTGCCTGGCCCGCCCCACAAGACTGTTGTGAGGATTAAAACAGGGGTGGGGGGAGAACCATGTCATGCCGCCCTGTCCTCCTGGGAGGAAGCGTGGGATAAGAATCGTAGACAGAAACCATGGCTTCGTTCCAGGGGAGGGATTTCCACAAAGAAGAGACAAAGAGATTGGATTTATATCCCACCATTCCCTTGGGAGTCTCAGAGTGGTTAGAAACTCCTTTCCCTTCCCCTCCCCACAACAGACACCCTGTGAAGTCGGCGGGGCTGAGAAAGCTCTTTCCAGAACTGTCCTTGAGAGAACAGCTCTGGCAGAACTATGGCTTGCCCAAGGTCATCCAGCAGCTGCTAGTGGAGGAGCGGGGAATCAAACCCGGTTCTCCCAGATCAGAGTCCACGCACTTAACCACTACTCCAAACCACACACCAAACCACTACTCCAAACCACACACCAAACCACTACTCCAAACGGAATGGGGATGCTGTTTTGGCCAATTCCGCCCGGCTGCTCCCGTGGGGTCCCTCTTCCTCCAGGAGCAGAAAGTCAGGGGGCATTTGGGGCTAACAAAGGAGGAAGGGAAGCCCTACACCAGGTGCCATCAGGAGGTCCACTAGTGGGGCCAGAACTCCAGACGCCCTCTCATGTTTGCTCCCCCAGCACCAGGAATACAGACCATCGCTGCCCCTGACATAAGAATAGAAGAGAAGCCATGTAAAGAAAGAATAAATAACTAAGAGGTCGACGTAGATCAGCTGTGATTCCGAGAGATCTCCAGCCCCGCCTGGAGGTTGGCAACCCTAGATGGCTGTGCTGCCAAGCAGTGCTCCCTCTAAGCTGAGTTCGTGCGAGCTAGCTCACCATTCTTTAGCCTCCAGCTCACAGATTTTTGTCTTAGCTCCGGAAGACTGGCTCCAGAGCAAACTCATTGATGTGGTAGCCAAATCACCTGCTCGCAACTTCAATGCCAGTAGCTCACAAGGCAGAATTCTTGCTCACGAGATTCCACAGCTTAGAGGGAGCATTGCTGCCTAGTGTCAAAAGCTTCCGAGGGCGTCTGCTGTGGATCTTCTGGTCCGGTTTCCCTGGCTCCTTCGGCGCAGGCTGCGGGGCTGAGCAGTGGCTTCGCTTGCGCCCTTACCCCCACCCCCCCAATCCTCCGGAGGAGGAGGTTTCAAAAAGTTCAAGGCTGTGGGGTGGTGTCGGCAGGTCTGAACGCATCCCTCCGTTCCCAGGCCAGGAGACTCGCCTCCCTCCCCCTCCCTCCCCCAAGACCGGCAGCCAAACAGAAAGAAAAAAGAAGACCAAAAAAAAAAAATCTTCCTCTGTTTCTCCAGAGCAGGAACAAAGGTTGCCCAACCCGAAGAAAGGCTCTCTTGCTCCGACTTGCCCGGCAGAAGAGCAGCCGCGCTAAGAAACGGCGGCGCGGAGGGAAAGGGGCCAAGGAATGCAAAGCTTTCCCCGGTGATAGCGGTGGGATTGGGGCCCGTCCTGAGTAAACAAGGAAGGGGTTGGGCTCCAGTGGGGAGAAGGGTCTGTCTTGGCTTGCAGAGGAATGTTCTGGGTTACTTGTTGACTTGGAAGGGGGGAAAAAAGACAATCAGGTGTCATTTGGCAATCGCCAGTCAGCTGGGACAGGCCACCCCCTCCCTCCCCAAAAACAGGAATCGCTGCCGAGATAAGAGACAGGCGCCCGGTACAGCTGTGCAAACCAAGTCGGAGAGAAGCTGGCTCTCCTTATCAAAATGCTTTGAGCCTCTTTTGCATTTCCCCAGCTGTCAAGGCAGGCCTCTCCCAATTCTACCTCCATTTTCGGGTGGGCTTTTGGTATTAATCTCGGGAAGCGCAA
Source organism: Gekko gecko (assembly GCA_029375565.1). Classification (NCBI taxonomy): domain Eukaryota; kingdom Metazoa; phylum Chordata; class Lepidosauria; order Squamata; family Gekkonidae; genus Gekko; species Gekko gecko. The sequence continues at coordinate 70,523,177 of JAPDNY010000013.1, read as the reverse complement.
ATCCTCTATGAGAAACGGCCCGTGCTCGTGTAGATCCCCCGTCCTCAATTCTTCAGCGGTTTCACCCAAATTCACCTGGAAATTTGGCTTTCGGTAATATCCATCGGCAATTAAAACACTGCGGAAATTCTGCATGCATGCAAACAACAGGGTTGGCCCCGGGTGTCTGGGCGCCCTAGGCAGGACAGCCTGGGGCGCCCACCCCACCGGGGATGCCAACCTCCCGGTGGGGCCTGGAGATGGTGGAGCGCCGCTTTCCTGGGCGCCTCGCAGTTGCCCCTTCCCTCTCAGCGCCAGCAGGTGGCAGCGCCGGGCAGGAAGGGGGACTTTTCACGGGGGGCGGGGGGCATTTTGGCGCCCCTGCAGGGCTGGCACCCTAGGCGAGCGCCTAGCTCGCCTAGTGGGTGAGCCGGCCCTGGCAAACAATGTGGACATGCTGGATAGCCACAGGGCACTGGGGAAACTGCAGCCAGTCCCACATTTCTGGTGGATCTCCAACCAGTGGCAAGAAATCCCTCCACAAGATGATCCGGGACTCGAGTGGGGTCATGACCCATAACTGGCGTGGTGAGAGCCAGTGGGGCACAGTGGCTGGGGTGTCAGACTACAGTCTTGGAGACCTGGGTTCCAATCCTCATTCTGCCACAAAGCTCACCAGGGGAAACCTGGGCCAGTTGGCCTCTCCTGCCTCACAGCATTGTTATGGGGCTAAAATGGGGGAAAGGAGAAGCATTGGTGGAAGGGTAACATGGAACATCCTTGCTAAAAACGGGAGCCTGCTTACATCAGCGGCACTATCGTTTTTTGGAGGGCGGGATGGAACCTGATACCGAGGGACGAGAAAGACAGAAGGAGAAAGAGCAGAATTAGACAGTCTAAGGCAGGGGGGGTCAAACTCATTTGTTACGAGGGCCGGATCTGACATGAATGAGCCCTTGCTGGGCTGGGCCAGGTATGTCATAAAATGTAACGCCAGGCAGCGGAGACATAAACTTTATAAAGGACACAAACACAAAGGGTGTGGGTTTTTTTTCATATACTTAAAATAAAAACATGCTTAAAACATCCGCACTCTTGCAATATTTTGTTTATTTAACAGTGTCTGATAACTGACACCTCTTGCTCTGAATTATCGCATCAAAATGCCCGTGCTGTTGCAATCTCGAGTCTGCTGTTCAGGTTTGTGTCTGTAAGCTGCAAACCTATGATGACGCAGCAGCAGCAGAACTGGAAGAAGAAGCAGAAGACAGCCAGTTCCAATGCAGGCCTGATAGAAGCCCTCCGGGGGCCTAATCCAGCCCCCAGGGCCACATGTTTGACACCCCTGGCCTAAGGGACAGAGACAAGGTGCCATTCCATATCTCTCCCTCTCTCAGGCAACACTGATGTGTCACCACACACAATGTGACACGGCTGGAACCCAGTGCAGACGACCCCCTGCCACATGTTGACTGAATGCACAGAAGAGAAGAGCGGCCGTGGCACGAGCGGGCTGGTCCCGCCTCTGCGCAATCAGTAAGTGGTATGCACGTCGCAAACACTTGGAGGAAGTGTCCCCGTGCTGGCGCTGCATTCTGAATGCCGAACACGTGAAGCTGCCTTCTAGTGAATCAGAGCCATTGGTCCACCGAGGCCAGTATGAGGCCAGTACTCAGACCGGCAGCGGCTCTCCGGGGTCTCAGGCTGAGGTCTTTCGCATCATCCGCTGCCTGGTCCTTTTAACTGGAGATGCCGGGGATCGAGCTTAGAATCTTCTGCAGGCCAAGAAGAGGCTCTTCTACTGGGCCACAGCCCGCCCCCCCCCCCAATGTTGCAGAGTGCAGGGGAGAAAGCCTGCCTGTGGACAATCCCTCCATGCATTTGCACCATGCGGATCAATATACGATCACCAGGCTTGTGCCCGCTCTCCATCCCCACACCGTGAGTCAATGTGCACGGGGGTCATTTCCACAGGGCTAGCAGGAGGTATTCCCCACACCCTACTCTACCCCCCCCATCATGTTAGGGGAGGAATGGTGAAATGGGCTATACACATAAACAGAGAGATAGACATGTCATCATGGGAGTGTTTGTGGAAAAAATCGATTAAAATTTCAACGTGTGTTAATGTGAAAGAAAATCGTTATAATATGATGTGCAGACGGTATATGATACCAAAACAAATTGCTAATATGAATGAGAACATGTCTAGCAAATGTTGGAAATGTAAAAAGAAAGAGGGCTCATTTTACCACATGTGGTGGACATGTGAGAAAGCGGCTGCTTTTTGGACTGAGATTCATAATGAAATCCAGAAGATCCTGAAATGTACTTTGAAAAAAGAGCCAGAAATGTTACTTTTAGGTCTTAAAATGGAGGAAGTTAACGTGACAAAGAGAACATTGTTATGGTATTTGATTTCAATGGCGAGAATGATATATGCTCAATTTTGGAAGCAGGAGAAGATACCAGATAAATGGGAATGGATAAAGAAGATGATTTTTATGGTAGAAATGGACAAATTGACAAAAAAAACTTAATGGAAAAGAAGAGCAAGAATTTTTAGCAGATTGGAAAGATTTTAAAGACTACTTAGAACTGAACTGGGATGTTAAAAATAAGTTACTTTGCTTCGATAACTATTAAGATTAGAAATATAGTAAGAAATGGATTGTACTTAAAACGTTACCTAAGAGAGAGAAACAGAAAAGGAAAATGTTTTAATAGAAGATTTGATTATTGAATAAGTGTTTAATGGAAGACAATGCTGACTGAAATGATAATGGGGCGGAACATCGTTGGAAACCGGGGGGGGGGGAGTTGTGGAAAAGGATATCTTAAGAATTGTTTTTAATTATGGACCATGTTAAAATATCCTGTTAATAAAATTTATTTACAAAAAAATGTTAGGGGAGGAATGGACAGCCAGCACAAAGATACCACACACCACACTTTGTGTGTTATGCTAGATCAGTCTATGGATGGGTGCTCTCGGGAGGACTGTAGAACCCCCCCATGCACACTAGGTCAGAGGCTCCCGGAGGACATGACTCTGGATCTGGCCCTTGACTTGTTCCTCAGTATGGTACATCCCCTGGTGCCTGGCTTGAGGCTCAGTGGCAGGGCATCTGCTTGGCATGCAGAAGGTCCCAATCCCAATCCCCACCATCACCAGCGGGTTGGTGATATGAATGATCTCTAGGTTTGATCCTGGAGAGCCAAATAAGAACATCAGAGAAGCCAATGTTGGACCGGGCCAATGGATCATCCAGTCCAACACTCTGTGTCACATAGTGGCCAAAAAGACCAGGTGCCAGCAGGAGGTCCAGCAGTGGGGCCAGGACACTAGAAGCCCTCCCACTGTTGCCCCCCCCCCAAGCACCAAGAATACAGAGCATCCCTTGCCCCGGACTAAGAGTTCCTATCTACATCTTGTGGCTAATGGCCACCGATGGACCTCTGCTCCATATGCTTATCAAATTCCCTCTTGAAGCCATCCATGCTTGTAGCCGCCGCCACCTCCTGTGGCAGTGAATTCCAAGTGTTAATCACTCTTTGGCTGAAGAAGGGCTTCCTTTTATCCGTTCTAACCCGACCGCTCAGCAATTTCATTGGGTGCCCATGAGTTCTTGTATGGTGAGAAAGGGAGAAAAGTACCTCTTTCTCGACCTGCTCTATCCCATGCATAATCTTATAAACCTCGATCGTGTCACCCCTCAGCCATCGTTTCTCCAAGCTAAAGAGCCCCAAGCATTTTAACCTTTCTTCATAGGGAAAGTTCTCCAACCCTTTGATCATTCCAGTTGCCCTTTACTGCCCTTTTTCCAAAGCTATAATATCCTTTTTAAGGGCTGGTGACCAGAACTGTACACAGCATTCCAAATGAGGTCGCTCACTAGATGGCTCAGCCACCACTAGGCTGAGTAGATAACATTGGCCTCGATGGACCAAGAAGAAGAAGAAGAGAGAAAAGAAGAGATTGGATTTATACCCCACCCTTCACTACCGGAAGGAGTCTCAGAGCGGCTTACAATCCCTTTCCCTTCCCCTCCCCATAACAGACACCCTGTGAGGTAGGCGGGGCTGAGAGAGCTCTTTCGAGGACTGCCCTTGAGAGAACTGTTCTGAAAGAACTTATGACTGACCCAAGGTCACAGCAGCAGCTGCATGTAGAAGAGTGGGGAATCACACCCGGTCCTCCCAGGTTAGAGTCCGTGCTCTTAACCACTACCCCAAACTGGCTCTCAAGGGTCTTGATTCACTGTAAGGCAGCCTTATGCATTCTACCCACAGCTCTTGGGGTCTGCTGCCCGCAGTCTTGGCCTTGACACTGGAGAGATCATAACCCTGGCTCTCCCTCTTCCAGTCGCATCTCTGATATTGTGTGACTACCTCCGATGCTTGCTTCTCAAGGGGCCCTGCATCTAAGAGGCTGAAGGCCACTCCACTAGACGTTGCCAAGAAAAGGGAGGGGGGCAGACTCAAGAAGATCTGTGCTGCTCAGAACAGCCTGGTCCACTAGAGAAAGTCCCATCTTGCAGGCTGGCACCGGGGACGATTGGATCTACAGTCCAAGGGGGCTGAAGATGACCGCTCCATCTCAACAGGCCCCGAAGAAGCTGAGCTGATGAACTGTGGGAAAGTCGATAGGTTTGGGTTGTTGGGGTTTTTTTTTGCTTTGTGGTTCAGGCGAAGCCAGTCATGACAAAACTCGAGACCTGGGCTGATCTCATTAGAGACTTTTGAGGTTTATAAGCAAAGGCCTGAGGCGTTGCGAGACCCACTTCCTCAAAGGAAAAGGGGACTGATTTACGGCGCCCACGTCAGATCAGGAGAGGCATGATTCCAGCAGCGCTGTGAGGTTTTGATGGGAACAGGAGACACACGCTGCTGGTACGGGGCCATGTGAGGACTCTCTGGAGCTTGGGTGACATTCAAAGCTCCCTCTAAGCGGTGGAGTCTTGTGAGCAAAAATTCTACTTTGTGAGCTACTGGCATTAAAGTTGTGAGCGAGCGATTTGGCTGCTGCATAAATTCGTTTGCTCTGGAGCCCTCCTGCCTGAGCTGAGACAAAAATGTGTGAGCCGGAGGCTAAAAAACTGTGAGCTGGCTCACACTCACTCAGCTTAGAGGGAGCACTGGTGACATTCAAGCCTGCCATCTGGCCCTTCCTTTCAGACCCTCTCCTGCCTTCCTCCCTCACTCCGGGCACAGCCAGCGGCTTACTTATTTTGTGTTCACTTTTTAGGCATTATCGGTTCCTTCCTGTACATAAGCAATGTCCTTGTTCATCAGCTTGCATTGGGACAAGCACTGCACCCCTGGGAGGATATCCAGGGATGTATGATGGACTCTGTCCCCGGTCCCCAAGTCAGAATTGGGGGTCAAGAACCCCCTCCTTCTACACCAGGGGTCCCCAACCTTTCTGAGTCTGTGGAAACCTTTGGGATTGTGACCCAGCGTGGTGGTCACAAAATGGCTGCTGCAGGAGGCAGAGCCGGCCACAAAATGGCTGCCGTGGTTCACCTTCAGCCCCACAGTGAAGATCTTTGCGTTACAGGGGCGGCTGATGCCAATGGAACATTTAAAAAAAAAAAAAATCTGTACAGTTAATCAGAAGGCTCGCTGGGCAAAAGGCCTGCCTGGCCTCACTCGCTTTTTAAAAGCACTCGGTGGGCGCCAGGAAAAGAAGAAGAAGAAGAAGAAGAAGAGTTTGGATTTATACCCCACCCTTCACTGCCCAAAGGTGTCTCAGAGCGGCTTACAAACTCCTTTCCCTTCCCCTCCCCACAACAGACACCCTGGGAGGTAGGCGGGGCTGAGAGAACTTCTGACAGAAACTGTCCTTGAGAGAACAGCTGTGCCAGAGCTTGTGACTGAACCAAGGTCACATCAGCAGGTGCAAGTGGAGGAGTGGGGAATCAAACCCGGTCCTCCCAGATAAGAGTCCACGCACTTAACCACTACACCAAACTGGCTCTTTGTTGTGTTAGTGGGTAGCATGGTGCCCGCGGGGACCATGTTGGGGACTCACGTTCCACACCGACAAAAATCTAAATTGTATGTGTTCTCTCTAAGCTGAGTTAGCGAGAGCTAGCTCACAGTTCTTTTAGCCTCTGGCTCACACATTTTTTTTGTCTTCGCTCAGGAAGGAGGGCTCCGGAGCAGACTAACCGATGCAGCAGCCAATTCGCTCGCTCGCAACTTTAATGCCAGTCGCTCACAAAGCAGAATTCTTGCTCACAGGCCTCCACGGATTAGAGGGAGCACTGGCGGGGAAGTAATAAGCAGAAATTACATAGCTCTTCAGAATGCTCCCCATTCATTATCTCAGCAGTTTTTACAACCAACCTGCAAGGTAGATCAGTATCACTACCCCCGTAATTGGGAAAGGGCTGAGAGAAAGCTGGCTGGCTGGGGAAGCGTGGGACAGAAGCGAAAGTGGCACTAGAGGCTCTCCAGTTCATCCCTCTTGCTACTCGACGCCACACATTATCCATAATATATCTGTCTCCTCTCTGGCACCAAAGCAAATCTTGCCTCTGTGCCCTGGCCCCATTTCTGCCAAGACTGCCCCCATAGGCCAAAACCTGCTCTCCTCTGACCTTCTGTTCTCCGACAGTTTTATCCAGGGCTTTTTTGGTAGAAAAAGCCCAGCAGGAACTCATTAGCATAATAGGCCACACCCAACAGCAGAAACGTATTAGCATATCAGACCACACCCCTGATAGCAGTTCATTAGCATATTAGGCCACACCCCCATGTTACCAGAAGTGTGGTCATCCAGCCACACCCACCTTTTGCTTCTTATTCTGTTTACTTTGTTTGTTGCCAAAAAACGGGGCTTTTTTTGGAGCAGGAACTCCTTTGCATGTGCCAGTTTGGTGCAGTGGTTAAGTGCGCGGACTCTAATCTGGGAGAACCGGGTTTGATTCCCCACTCATCCACTTGCACCTGCTGATGTGACCTTGGGTCAGTCACAAGCTCTGGCACAGCTGTTCTTGAAAGAGCAGTTCTCGAAAGAGCTCTCTCAGCCCCACCTACCTCACAGGGTGTCTGTTGTGGGGAGGGGAGGGGAAAGGAGATTGTAAGCTGCTCTGAGACTCCAAGTGAAGGGCAGGATATAAATCCAATCGCTTCTTCTCTTCTCTTCATGTTAGGCCACACACCCCTAATGTAGCCAATCCTAATGAGTTCCTGCTGATGGGTGTGGCCTATTATGCTAACGAGTTCCTGCTGAGTGTGGCCAACTCGAGCCAGCCGGAACGCCGTTCCTGTGCGTTCCTGCCTCAAAATAGTCCTGGTTTTATCCCATTCTGGCCAGCTGAAACCGCAACCCTGAGCTCACCCCCACTAGCCCCCTCCAAGAAGCTGGAGTTTTGCTTAGCAGCTACCCACAGCAGTGGGTAAAGGAGGAGGATGCAGCATCTTCCCAAAAAGTGGTCGGACACCAAGTGACCAAAAGATCAGAATGTTCTGCCACAACCGAATAGCCCAGGCGACATTTCTGACAGTGAAGCGAGCCACTGGAGAAACTGTCGACGGAAGAGAATGCCGAGACCCTCTGCTCACACCCTGAAGCAAGGGTAGCCAAACCTGCTTAACATAAGAGCCACAAAGAATAAATGTCAGATGTCTGAGAGCTGCAAGACCTGACCAAATATTTTGCTGTTGTTGTTCAGTCGCACAGTCGAGTCTGGCTCTTCGCGACCCCACGGACCACATCACGCCAGGCCCTCCTGTCTTCCGTCGTGCTCCGGAGTTTGCTTAATTTGGCGTAGTGGTTAAGTGTGTGGACTTTAATCTGGGAAAACCGGGTTCGATTCCCCACTCCTCCACTTGCACCTGCTGGATGAGCTTGTAGCCTCACTTACCTCACAGGGTGTCTGTTGTGGGGAGGGGAAGGGAAAGGCGTTTGTAAGCCACTCTGAGACTCCCCTGGGTAGTGAAGGGCGGGGTATAAATCCAATTTCTTCTCTAATGTCATGTCTGTTGCATTGATAGCACTGTCTAACCATCTCATCCTTTGCCGTCCCCTTCTTCTTTGACCTTCAGTCTTTCCCGGCATCAGGGTCTTCTCCAGGGAGTGCTCCCTTCTCATTTGGTGGCCAAAGTACATGAGCTTCAGCTTCAGTCTCTGGCCTTCCAGGGGACAGTCAGGGTTGATTTCTTTTAGGATTGACTGATTCGATCTCCTTGCAGTCCAAGGGACTCTCAAGAGTCTTCTCCAGCACCAGAATTCGAAAGCATCTCTTCTTCGGCTCTCGGCCTTCCTTATAGTCCAACTCTTGCAGCTGTACATTACTACGGGGAATGCCGTTGCTTTGTTTTTATTGGAAAACATGCAGATTTGCTTTTTATTAACATGAAATGAGATGGCCAAAAAGAAAAACAAAAAGGGGTAAAAACATATACCGATAATGATATTTTTAGGCTTGAGGGGAGGGCTTCGAGAACGCATTCAAAGTAATTGCTTTCTTGCTCTGCACCTCAAGCCCACGCAGGGAGGGGAACACTGGCTGGGGAAGGGAAGACCAATTGGGGAGGCATGCCTCCCCTTCACTTCCCCAGCCAACCCTGCCGGGAGCCACACAAATATGTGTGAAAGAAGAAGAAGAAGAAGAAGAAGAAGAAGAAGAAGAAGAAGAAGGAGGAGGAGGAGGAGGAGGAGGAGGAGGAGGAGGAGGAGGAGAAGAAGAAGAAGAAGGAGGAGGAGGAGGAGGAGGAGGAGGAGGAGGAGGAGGAGAAGAAGAAGAAGAAGAAGAAGAAGAAGAGGAGGAGGAGGAGGAGGAGGAGATTGGATTTATACCCCACTCTTCACTGCCCAAAGGCGTCTCAGAGAGGCTTACAAACTCCTTTCCCTTCCCCTCCCCACAACAGACACCCCCTGTGAGGTAGGTGGGGCTGAGAGAACTCTAACACAAACTGTCCTTGAGAGAACAGCTGTGCCAGAGCTTGTGACTGACCCAAGGTCACATCAACAGGTGCAAGTGGAGGAGTGGGGGAATCAAACCCAGTTCTCCCAGATAAGAGTCTGCGCACTTAAACACTACACTAAACTAGCTCCGCCACATGTGGCTCCCGAGCCGCAGTTTGGCCGCCCCTGCCCTAAAGCGTGACTCTGGTGGTCCCCATCGCTCCCGAGAGGACTGAAAACCCACCGGCTGAATCTCAGAAGCTACAGAAGGTCTAGAGAGGACAGGACTCCGGCGGTCCCGCCTGCCTGTTCCCCGGGCTGGCAGCGGCACAATCAGTTATGCAGCGTAAGCACATGTATGCATATGAGTTTGGTTTGCATAATTCCAGTTGATGTGTTTGCCTGCCCTTGGCACGGAATCTGGACTTTTTTTTCAAAAGAAAGCAAACACAAACAGAAAACAAACACGGCAGCAGATCTAATCTGCTCCAGTACCTGGAAACTCGGGGCCCATCTCCTTTTGTCGAGAGTGCTGCGCGGAGGGCAGGTTCTGTCTAGCTCCGGCTGCCGCAGAAACGGCTTCGGTTGCAGACTGCTCCCCGATCCCTTATTACCCCCTCTTCCCTTCTCTTGTTCCGATTTGACTGCCCATCCAGGGCTACAGTCCTCTGACAGTGAAAGCCAATGCTGGGGGGGGGTCTCTGTTGCAGGACACGGGCTTTACTTAGCCTTCTGTGGCAGCCCAATTTCGGCTCATTTGCATGACAATAAGCGGAGGAGGCATTTTGAAGAGGTTGAGAGAAGAGTCTGGAAAAGCTCTTCGCCGGGAAAGAAGTGGCTGGGGAGAGCTCTTCGGCCAAGGAGGTGAAATTTAGGGAAAGCGATAAGAACCACAAAGCCAGACAACTGATCCGAAGGGAGGGGTGAGTCCAGGTGACGGCTGAGCCCAGAGCATCATGAAAGAATGAAACAAGCCCAAAGGCCCAAGGCTACACACGCTTCCGAGCAAGGGTCGCCAACACGGTGCCCGTGGGCACCATGGGGTGGGCCATCGAGTCTTTTTTTACAATGTGGGCAGGGCCAGGAAGGGCTTTTGCCCAGGAAGTTTTCAGACTGGCTACTGGAGATTTTTTAAAAAATGTTCCAGCAGTGGCAGCTGCTACCACAACACAAGGATCTTCACTGTTTGACTGAGGAAAAGCTGAGGCACACACGGTACGGCAGGTCCAGGCTCCTGCGGCGGCCATTTTGTACCTGCACGCACCATACTCTGCCAGAATTCCAAAGGAGAAGACTTTCCTAATGCTGCCATACGCCCTGCTAGGGACAAACAACCACATTTTTTTGAAGAGAAGAGACTGGATTTATATCCCGCCCATCACTACCCAAAAGAGCCTTACCATCGCCTTTCCCTCCCCCTCCCCACAACAGACACCTGGTGAGGTAGGTGGGGCTCAAACAGCTCTTCTGAGAACTGCTCCTGAGAGAACAGCTCTGAGAGAACTTGTGAATGACCCAAGACCACACCAGCAGCTGTATGTGGAGGAGTGGGGAATCAAACCCCGTTCTCCCAGATTAGAGTCGGCGTTCCTAACTACTACACCAAACTGGCTCTCAGGTCCAAAGGTGCAGCCTCAAAAAGGCTGGGGACCCCTGTTCTGAGGAGCAAGTTGTCTGTCCAGTGTATTTTTAGCCCTTCCAGCTGGCAAGGTGAGCTGGCTGGCATTCGTCATTCCTGATCCACATTTTGTCCTCAGGACAACCCTGAGAGGTAGGCAAGGTTACGAGTGACTGAGCTCTGCAGTCGAGTGAGGATTTGAACTGCGGTAACTGCTTCGCATGGAGAAAGTCCCAGGTTCAATCCCCGGCATCTCCAGTTGAAAAGGACCAGGCAGCAGATAATGTGAAAGACCTCTCCCAGAAACTCTCTGCAGAAGGGGAATAGATTGAAGGCAGCACTCTTAACAACTACACCACACTGGCAGTCTCTCTCTCTCTGTTTCTCTCTGTCTCTCTCTCCCTCTCTCTCTCATGTCAAAATACAGACCACAGTTGCCTTGGTGCATGGCTGTCTTCAGAAGGCTGTCAAAGTTAAGAGGTTTCCCGGCTCAGCCCCACCAACCTCCAACAGGACGATACCGCCAGGCTGCCCTTCCCGAGAGCCCTTGGTGCAAAGTGACATCTAAGTTCTCTTTGCCAGCTCTCTGCATGGGGTGGAGAGAGGTGACAAAGAGAACTCTTTCTCCCTCTCCCAAAAGACTAGAACTCAAGGGCATCCAACGAAGCTGATGGGCAGTAGGTTCAGGACGAACAAAAGGAAATACTACTTTACACAGAGAGCGACTGAAATGTGGAATTCGCTGCCAGAGAATGTAAACAGCTTTAAAAGGGGGTGAGATAGATTCATGGAGGATAAGTCTATCAGTGGCTTCTATCCATATGAGGGGAACCGCCACATTCAGAGTGTTATATACTGAGATAACCACATCAGCGCTAGCGAGACCACGCGGTCAAGCACACCTTCGGGTGCCAGAATCAATGTTCCCTCTAAGTCATGGAGCCTTATGAGCAAACATTCTACTTTGTGAGCTACTGGCATTAAAATTGTGAGTGAGTGATTTGGCTGCTGCATAAATTAATTTGCCCTGGAGCCATCCTTCCTGAGCTAAAACAAAAATGTGTGAGCTGGAGGCTAAAAAACTGTGAGCTAGCTCACACTAACTCAGCTTAGAGGGAACACTGGCCAGAACAATAGCAGATTCGGATCCTAGGGCGGACCAATAGGATTGCCTGGATCCTAGAGTAGACCTACAATGGACTACTCCACTGTAAATAGCCTATCACTGTTATGGGTGTGTGTGTTGGGCATGGGGTACTGCAGGGATACAAGCAGGGCTCGGACCTCGCTAGTTTGTCTTCCGCTTTGCATACTTAACAAAGCATGAGCTGATCACTATTCAACGTGTCCAAACTCAGTACTTTACACAGAGGCACTAATCCTCTGAATCCCAGAGCCAGGAGGCAACATCAGGGGAAGGCCTCTGGTTGGCCACTGTGTGAGACAGGATGCCAGACTAGATGGACCATTGGTCTGATGCAGCAGGGCTCTTTGTTTGTCCTTATGTTCTAATAAATGTCAATTCCATCCTATTTTGGGAACGCTCATGTGGGGCACTTGGTGGCCTCCCACACTGGTCCACACCACTTGGCAGGGTCAGGTGTTTCCAGCTGCTGGCTCCTCGCCTGATCCTAAACTGGGATCAGCAACTGGAGGCCCCAGCCGGAATTTGGCCCACCTCTCCACCCTTCTCCTCTCCTGCACCAGCAGCTGACTTAGGGACTTTGGACACATGCAACCTCTGAGACGATTAGACACACACACCCCACCCCGGAGTGTAGGTGCAGCTGCCCCTTGAGCGAGTTCGGATGCAGCGACACGTGTGAGGTTTTGCAGACATTCGTCCCTGAGATAATGTCGAAGCTCGGGAGAAAAATGTCACCTCGGTAACATTTTTTTCCTGCAGACAGATCAAGATGGGTAGCCGTGTTGGTCTGTCTGTAGCGGTAGAAAAGACCAAGAGTCCAGGAGCTTAGACTTAAAGACTAAGAAAAATTGTGGCAGGGGATGAGATTTTGGGAGTCGCTGCGCAGTGACTCACAAACGCTCACACCCTGCCGTTTTTCCTGCCATTTGCAAGAAGGGGGTGGGGGGACGAGGACGACACTAAGTGAGATTATGCAAAGCTCAAAAAAGAGAGGAAGAAACATCCCAATCAATATTCAGGAGGCAAACAAAACATTTTGACATTTCAGAACAAGGTCTTTTGTTCCCCAAATGATGGCTTGGCTGCCGCGTCAAGCCTTCGTGTTCCCAACGTGTCGATTGGCAACGACATCTGAAGGTTGGCGTCTCTCCTCCCCTTCCCCTTCCCGAACACCAATTTCAAATGGCGCTGGAATGTCAACCACATTCGAGCTGTCACTCAAATATGCTTCCAGAAACGGAGATGGATTTGTGATTTCTGCACGCCAGGCCTTCCAACCCCCCGGCCCAGGTGTTAACCAGGGAGGATTTGCCACACGCTGGCCGACGCCATTCATTTCTGCGGGCCCCAAAGGCCTCCAGCCAGGGCTCCAGCTGCATCCCTCAAAAATTCAGGGGGTAGCCCTGGGAGGCTGGACCTCCTCTGCTTAGGCCAGTTTTCCGGCGCAGGAAGACTGCCGATTTGAAATATGGGCATCCTCCAAGCTCTGGCACAAGCAACAGGGACCTGGACTATATTGCAACAGGAACTGGAAGCTCCATGGATATGGTGGAGTCCGGCCTCTATTTCCTGGCTTCATTGCTATCTGCTCCCCAGATCAGCAGAGTGAAACGGACATTTTCAGATGTTCTACCTCCAGGAGAATCTTGCCCACATTGACCTGATGGCTAAGGAGCTCCATGCACATTGCAGAGTATCCTGGGCATATGCTAGGGTGCACAGTTCATACAGAATGCTGCTCAGACCAATGAGAATCAATGCCCTCTCTGGAAAGGGAAGCATCAGTTCCAAGACCCGTTCCATTCCCCTGCGGCTGTACCCAGCAAAGGGTTAGGCAATTGGCCTTTCGGGGGAAGAAGAAGAAGAGTTTGGATTTATACTCCGCTCTTCACTCGGCATCTCAGAGCGGCTTACAAACTCCTTTCCCTTCTCCTCCTCACAACAGACACCCTGTGAGGTAGGTGGGGCTGAGAGAATTCTAACACAAACTGCTCTTTCAGGAACAGCTGTGCCAGAGCTTGTGACTGACCCAAGGTCACATCAGCAGGTGCAAAGTGGAGGAGTGGGGAATCAAACCCGGTTCTCCCAGATTAGAGTCTGCACACTTAACCACTACTCCAAACTGGCTCTCTCGTGTCTATCGTAACTGACTTTTTTTAAAAGGGAGAAACTCTCCCTCCCCATCCTGTAAGCAGTGTTCCCTCTAAGCTGAATTAGTGTGAGCTAGCTCACAGTTTTTTAGCCTCCATCTCACTCATTTTTGTCTCCGCTCAGGAAGGACGGCTCCAGAGCAAACTAATTCATGCAGCAGCCCAATCGCGTGCTCACAATTTTAATGCCAGTAGCTCACGAAGTAGAATCGTTGCTCACAAGACTCCGCAGCTTAGAGGAAGCATTGCCTGTAAGTCTAAAAAAAAACTCAGGCTTCTCCAAAACACGGTTGGAAAACCCCACAATTGGGGGGCAAAGCAACCCATACGACCGCACAACGGGGAGCCGCACCTGAACAGCAGTACGTACATGGGTCCCACAATCTCTCAGACTGCCAACTTTTCACCTGAACACACGTGAAGCTGCCTTATACCAAATCAGACCGTTGATCCCTCAAAGTCAGGGACCTACTCTGACCGGCAGCTGCTCTTCCAGAGGTCTTTCACAGCACCAACTACCTGGTCCTTCTTAGACTGGGGATGCCGGGGATTGAACCTGGGACCTTCTGCATGCCAAGCAGAGGCTCTTCCCCTGAGCCACAGCCCCTCTCCAGAACACATGAAGAAGCTGCCTTACACTGAATCAGACCCTTGATCCACCAAGGTCACTATTGTCTACTCAGACTGGCAGTGGCTTTCCAAGGTCTCAGGCTCAGGTCTTTCACATCACCTCCTGCCTGGTCCTTTCAGCTGGAGACGCTGGGGATTGAACCTGGGACCTTCTGCATGCCAAGCAGAGGCTCTAGCACTGAGCCATGGCCCATCCCCAAACACACACTTGAGTATGCTTTATATTGAATCAGATCCCTTGTCCATCAAGGTCAGCATTATCTACTGAGACTGGTAGTGGCTCTCCAGGGGCTCAGGCAGTGGACTTCCATATCATCAGAGCCAGTTTGGTGTAGTGGTTAAGTGCACGGACTCCAGTCTGGGAGAATTGGGTTTGGTTCCCCACTCCTCCATTTGCACCTGCCATAGTTCTGTCAGAGCTGTTCTCTCAAGGACAGTTCTGGAAAGAGCTCTCTCAGCCCCGCCGACCTCACAGGCAGTGTTCCCTCTCAGCTGAGTCAGCGTGAGCCAGCTCAGAGTTTTTGAGCCTCCAGCTCATCACATATCTTTGTCTTCGCTCAGGAAGGACGGCTCCAGAGCAAACCATTCATGCAGGAGCCAAAACGCTCGCTCACAAATTTGACGCCGGTAGCTCACAAAGTAGAATTTTGGCTCACAAGACTCCATAGCTTAGAGGGAACATTGCTCACAGGGTGTCTCTTGTGGGGAGGGGAACGGAAAGGAGTTTGTAAGCTGCTCTGAGACTCCGAGTGAAGGGCGGGGTATACATCCAATCTCTGCTCTTCTCTCTCTTCTACTGCCTGGTCCTTTCAGCTGCAGATGCCGGGGATTGAACCTGGGACCTTCCGCATGCCAAGCAGAGGCTCTCCCCTTGAGCCACGGCTCCTCTCCTTCATCCACTTCCTGTTAGGCTTCCCAAGAACTTACCGTGTGCCGGCGGGGGATGGATACGTCCTCGCAGGACCATCCCCAGGGGAAGGAGAGGCGCGGAGCACCATGCCGTCGCCAGGAAGGGATGGTAGGCGACGCTCTGGCAATGGGG
Source organism: Gekko gecko (assembly GCA_029375565.1). Classification (NCBI taxonomy): domain Eukaryota; kingdom Metazoa; phylum Chordata; class Lepidosauria; order Squamata; family Gekkonidae; genus Gekko; species Gekko gecko. The sequence continues at coordinate 70,507,694 of JAPDNY010000013.1, read as the reverse complement.
CTGAAAACTCGATGGTACCATCGAGTTTTCAGCCCCATTGCCAGAGCGTCGCCTACCGTCCCTTCCTGGCGACGGCATGGTGCGTTACCAGGAAGACTGGTCCGGCCGGGAAGCATTCGTCCCCCACCCGCAGACGGTAAGTACTTGGGAACCCTACTTCCTGTGCCTGCACCCTTAACAGCCACCTGGGAGGCGGACATGAGCAGGCAGCAGAATCCCTCTCCATGCAGTGAAAAAAACTCGACCCAATTCTTTTCGCTCCCTTGTACTCTGGACTTGAGAAGTAAGACACATTTGCCAAAACAGTAGCTGGCTCGGCCTTAAACAGAAATGTCATGCTGAGAGCTGACATTTTATTCCCAGTGGATACCTGAAAAACTAATCCCTGAATGTGTGGGGACAAACTCGATCCAAAAAAAGGCATTGCACATACATTAGAAGAAAGACTACGCCACTGGTTGATAAAATGCTGGCATTGTTTGGGGGAAGGTTGAGGGTGTGTGCTTTTTTTTTGCACATTAAAAGCTAATATTTCACTCGAGTGTAAACAGAATATGCTTTTAGATGCCACAAAACTCCTGTTTATTTTTGCTACCAAAGCACAGGAAATGTCAGCACTCAAAGGGCTAGAGTTGCCAACATCCAGGTGAGGCCTGGAGATCTCCTGGAATTACTACTGATCCCCAGGTGACAGAGATCAGTTCCTCGGGAGAAAATGGCTACTTTACAGGGTAGACGCAGTGGCATTACAACCCACAGAAGTCCCCCCTCCCCAAACCCCACAGCCCCCAGGCTGCACCTACTCAAATCTCCAGGAATTTCCCGACCCAGAGCTGGCAACCTTAAAACATAAGCTGTCATGGCACAATCAATACAACAACCCTGTAAAGCAGGTCAGAATCTTCACTCCCATCTTCCGGGGGGGAACCTGAGAGAAAGTGGCTCAGCGCCTTCCCCAGTTCAAGGCACGTTCGAGATTCAAACTGGTGACGCCCTCATTCATCACTCCAAGCCACTGCATCACAGCACCCTCCCATTTCGGAAACTTCACGCACCAGTTCCCATGAAAAGGAGAACCACGGAGTGCCCCTCCCTTCTTTTGTCAAGGCAATACTGCAAATCGGGGCTTTTTATTGGGGGAGCGTGCTGGGACGAGGATCCGAATCCTCGTCGACGAAATTCCTCTAAATTATTTTAAAAGTTCAGGAGTTTTCGGTATACAGACTGAAAACTTCATTCCCCTCTGGAGAGTTCCGGCCCCTCTTTTTCCGAGACAAAGAGAGAGAAGCCCTGCTGCAAACGCTTGCCCTGCTCCCTAAGGACATGGCTAGACCCCCTCTCTCGGGTCGAATCCTGCAAACGGCTGAGCTGATTTCAGCAGAAGCGGAATCCAGTCGAGCGCAACAGGGCCGGGCTTGCCCTCTCTTGGTGTTTACCCTCTGTCGTTCCCAACAGAACAAACTCCAATAAAACAGAGGATGTGGGATGTTTTTAAAAAAGAGACGATGAAGCCCCATACCTGAAACATTCCTCACTGTTGCAAATGCCAAACCGATGGCAGGTAGGGGGGTGGAATTTAGGTAGGGCTGGTTTACTAAGAGCATTGCAACAGGGGCTACTCTTTCCACCACCCCCACCACCCCCAAAGTTGGCATGAGACACCCCGCAGCTGAAGCGGGCACAGCCGTTCCCATAAATGACACCCCCAGAGGCAAAGCAGCTGCAGGGAGCCCAGGTTGCGTTTCCCTAACCAGAGTGCCAATTTTTATTTATTACTTCTCCATGTGGGGGATCCCAAACACCCTGGCAGCGACTGGCAGTGAGTGCAATTATGGCTCCCAGGACTGGATGCCAAGGAAAGGGCTGCCGTATCGTTTGAAAGGATCGCACGAGAGGGGAAATAGTACCAGGTATGCTGGCTACCCCTCCCCTTTACTCAAGCGTTTGGACAGGAAAAGCAGCGCCTGGCGGAATTCTCCCTGCTTTGCGACTCTGCAGTGGAGTTCTCTCTAGGCCTGGGCCTGGCAAGTCCTTGGGTAAAAATCCATGCACAAGGCAGAGGTGAATACATGAAGCCACCTTATACCGAACCTGACCCCTTGGCAATGGTTCCCTCTAAGCTGTGGAGTCTCGTGAGCAAAAATTCTACTTTGTGAGCTACTGGCATTAAAACTGTGAGTGAGCAATTTGGCTACTGCATAAATTCGTTTGCTCTGGAGCCCTCCTTCCTGAGCGAAGACAAAAATGTGTGAACTGGAGGCTAAAAAACTGTGAGCTAGCTCACACTAACTCAGCTTAGAGGGAACACTGTCCCTTGGCCCATCAAAGTCAGTATTGCCTATTTGGGCTGGCACTGGCTCTCCAGGGTCTCAGGCAGAGGTCTTTCACCTCACCTCCTACCTGACCTTTTAGCTGTTCACAAGAACAACCAGGAAGCAGTGTTCCTTCTAAGCTGAGCTAGTGTGAGCCATCTCACAGTTATTTTAGCCTCTGGCTCACGTGTTTTTGTCTCAGCTCAGGAAGGAGGGCTCCAGAGCAAACTGATTTATGCAGGAGCCAAATCGCTGGCTCACAACTTGAATGCCAGGAGCTCACAAAGTAGAATGTTTGCTCACAAGGCTCTATAGCTTAGAGGGAGCATTGCCAGGAAATCCTGAACAGGGTTGTGAAAAGAAAAGACGTGTCTTGCAGTGTGATCCCCCTCACCCAAAAAAGCTTTTTTTCTGGGAGTAAGTCCCACTGAGTAGACCCAACTAGCATTTGGAGCGGCCCTTCCCAGGATCGCTGTCTTAATCGCCTACAAGGTGGGCGTGGCAAGAGAGCTTCATACACAGATGCTCCAGCGATATGCTGTGTTGACTGTATTAAATGCTGATATCTATCCAGATAGGATTATTGGCTGGCGCAGAATCCCACGGCTAGGAGTTCCATCAGCCGGTCACGTGGGCCTCTTGTTTATTTTGGGCTGCCTTGACGCCTCAGCTTTTCAAGTAGCAACAGGCAGATGCGGAGACACACGGCGAGAAACAAGCAGGGTTGGAGTGGGCGCGTTTCGTGTGTGTGTCCCCCCCCCCCCCGAACGACTTTGCCACGGGAGGCTGACGGCACGAATTGCAGTTTCACTTACACCTCTGCCCCCACTTGCGCTTTTTCCGAGGCTGGCGCTGGCTCTGGATTGGGGTGCCGACTCCAGGCTGGGAACTTCCAGAAGATTTGGAGGCGGAGCCTGGGGACTGCAAGATTTGGGGAAGGGAGAAGTCCAGTAGGGGTTCGTGCCATACAGCCCACCATACAAAGCAGCCGTTTGCTCCAGGGGAGTGGATTGCGGCCGCCTGGAGATCAGTTACATAGGAACATAAGAGAAGCCATGTTGGATCAGACCAATGGCCCTTCCAGTCCAACACTGTGTTACACAGTGGCCCAAACACAGGTGCCATCGGGAGGTCTACCAGCGGGGCCAGAACTCCAGAAGCTCTCCCACTGTTGCCCACCCCCCAGCACCAAGAATACAGACCATCACTGCCCCAGGCATTAGAACACAAGGGAAGCCATGTTGGATCAGACCAATGGCCCTTCCAGTCCAACACTGTGTTACACAGTGGCCCAAACACAGGTGCCATCAGGAGTTCTACCAGCAGGGCCAGAACTCCAGAAGCTCTCCTAGTGTTGCCCCCCCAGCACCAAGAATACACAGCATCACTGCCCCAGGCATAAGAATATAAGAGAAGCCATGTTGGATCAGACCAATGGCCCTTCCAGTCCAACACTGTGTTACACAGTGGCCCAAACCCAGGTGCCATCAGGAGATCCACCAGCGGGGCCAGAACTCCAGAAGCCCTCCCACTGTGCCCCCCCCCAAGCACTAAGAATACACAGCATCACTGACCAGATATAAGAGCATAAGAGAAGCCATGTTGGATCAGGCCAATGGCCCTTGCAGTCCAACACTCAGTGGCCCAAACCCAGGTGCCATCAGGAGATCTACCAGCGGGGCCAGAACTCCAGAAGCCCTCCCACTGTGCCCCCCCAAGCACCAAGAATACACAGCATCACTGACCAGATATAAGAGCATAAGAGAAGTCATGTTGGATCAGGCCAATGGCCCTTCCAGTCCAACACTGTGTCACACAGTGGCCCAAACCCAGGTGCCATCAGGAGGTCTACCAGGGTGGCCAGAAATCAGAAGCCCTCCCACTGTTGCTCCCCAAGCACCAATTGTAATTAATGGAGATCTCCATGCTCCACCCGGAGTCTAGCAAACCTGAAAAGTTAAATGGAAGAATGAATAGAACAACTTTCAACAGGAGATCCGGGGGGTTGGGGGGTGCAACTTCTGAAACTCCCCAGATTCAAACGCAAGCCAACCTAAATTGACAGGATTCATGCCTCAGACAGACTAATTGATTTCCTGCCCTGTTGCAAGCAGACATGGGATATCGTCTGGAGGATTGGGCCCCGGGCTTGATCCTCCAGGAAGCTTCCTGCAGGGTTGGTGCCCAACTCAGATGCATGATCAGATCTAAAGGAGCTGAGAAGGGTGCAGAGTTCTGGAACGGCAATGAGACGCGCAGAGAGGAAGGCCAGGAGCCATGGGTGTGCAAGCTCCGGCACACACATTTCAAAAGCTACTCAAGTATAATGACATTTTAGGGGCTGCTACATTTTAACATGTTGGGGAAGCTGAATCCTGGGTCGAATGAATGAATGAATGAATGAATGAATGAATGAATGAATGAATGAATGAATGAATGAATGGATGAATGAATGAATGAATGAATGAATTCTCACGGGCCGCTGCAGACATCTAGTCAACTCATTTCAAATGCAAGGATACAATTGGAATGAACAAGGAAATCCGGTTGACACATGGAGTTGCCATAGACCGATTCAGACCATTGATACATCACGGTCCTGTCTACTCAGACCGGCAGCAGCTCTCCAGGGTCGCAGGCAAAAGACCTTCACGGAACCTAATGTCCGGCCTTTTTTAACTGGAAAAGCCAGGGACTAAACCCGGGACTTCCTCCAGGCCAAGCAGTTGATCTGCCACTGAGCCATGGCCCCTCCCCAACAAGTATGACTCAAGAGTGCCCCTGTTCTCATATGAAGCTGCCTCGTGTTCAATCAGACCCTTAGACCATCAAGGTCAGTACTGCCAACTCAGACTGGCAGCCGCTCTCCAGGGTCTCAGGTGGAGGTCTTTCACTTCACCTGCTGCCTGGTCCTTTCAACTGGAGATGCCGGGGATTGAACTGGGGACCTTCTAAATGTCAAGCAGATGCTCTACAACTGGGCTCTTCAAACACACACACATGAACACAGGAAGCTGAATACTGAATCAGGCCCTCCATCCACCAAAGTCAGAACTGTCCACTCAGACAAAGAGCGGCTCTCCAGGGTCTCAGGCTGAGGTCTTTCACATCATGTACCACCTGATCCTTTTAGCTGGAGATGCTGGGACCTTCTGCATACCGAGCAGATGCTCTACCGCTGAGCCCCAGCCTGAGGGACAATACCTTGGCGACCCACAAGGTGCTAAACAGCTCAGAACTAAGGTCTTGCATACACACCTTAAGGCATGAGCTCGATGAACTCCAAAAGAGGAGAGGAGCTTGAATGGGACAGCGCCCTTAAACCACTATGCATAAGCATGAAGCCCAAATCTTGTGGTTTGGGGATCCCCAAAGGGATGAATGCAGTTGTGTTGCTGTAGGGAACTTTTCATATGGGATATTCCTTCCTAACTCCTCATTTCCGGCTTTTAGAAGTAGGATGTCTACATTATTTATTTTTAAACTGTATCTTGCCTTTCCAAGAAATGTTCAATTGCAGCAGTTCCTTTCCCTCTGTTTGTTCACTGTTTAATGTGAGGACTGGATACATCCACACGGAACACCATCACGCCACAGCTGACTTATGGCCACCCCAGCAAGGGGCTTCCAAGGCAAGTGAGAAGCAGGGGTGGTCGGCCATTGCCTTCCTCTGCAGAGCCTTCCTTGGTGGTCTCCCTTCCAAGTATTGACCCTGCTTAGCTTCCAACTTATGGCGACCCCAGTAAGGGGCTTCCAAGGCAAGGGAGACAAAGAGGCGGTTTGCCATTGCCTTCCCCTGCAGTGCCTTCCTTGGCGGTCTCACTTCTGGGCACTAACCCTGCTTAGCGCCCAACTTATGACAGCCCCAGCATAGGGCTTCCAAGGCAAGGGATACAAAGAGGCAGTTTGCCCTTGCCTTCCTCTGCAGAGTCTTCCTTGGCAGTGTCCTTCCATGTACTGACCCTGCTTAGCTTCTGAGATTTGATGAGAACAGGCTATACCAGGCCGCCTTCCTTCCCAAGCTGATACATGCTGCCTTTAAAACAAGAACCTGAAATCCAGCCAGAGTTGCCAACTCTAGGTGGGAACTTCCTGGAGATTCTGATGGTGGAGTGTGGTAAAAGTGCGGTTTGGGGAGGTACGGGACCCCGGTGGAGTACAGCAAGTCAGAGTCCACCCTCCAAAGCAGCCATTATCCCCAGGGGAACAGATCTGTGTAGTCTGGAGATGGACTGTAATTTTGGGAGTTCTCCAGTGCCTACTTAGAGGTCGGCAACCCCCGATCCAGGTTTGTTCCAAGCTGCCAGAACATTTCACAGCCTCTCCTGCTTCCGGAGCTCCAGTTCCCAAACTGATCCCAGACTCTTCAAAAGCCACGTTTTGCCCTCCCCGGTTCTTAGCATGTTCCCCCAAAGCCATTAACTCCTGCTGGCGTCTCTCTTTCAACCAGAGGGCCTTTCCACCTTTGGCATGGCACGGCACAGCGGAGGGCCTCTCCATGTTCTCATAGACAGCATCGATTCAGGAGGGACCCGGCGAGGAAATGAATCTTTGAGAGACGGCAATTAGCTCTGACACTTTAATAACAACAATTAAAAGAAAGAGCCTTCATTTATTCCATGTCCGATTCCTGCTGCTGCCGGCAAAGAGGCGGGAGGGTTGAATTGATCCACTCTCTGCAGAAATGGTCTGTCAGGAGGGGAATGACTCTGAGCCCATCAATGACTTTGAACTCAAGCCACGCCCATGCGCCTTGTAAGCAGGGCCAGAAGTTGAATGGGGGGGGGAGTCTCTTCCAATTGTCCCTCGGATGGTCAAAAGCAGGAGGGTGCATCCCTAACCATCACTGGGCTTGCAAAATCATTTATGCCCTCCATAAAAAGGAATAAATATATACACACACACAGATATATATATACACACACACATACATACTACAGGGTTCTTTTTGTAGCAGGAACTCCTCTGCATATTAGATGACACACCCCAATGTAGCCAATGGAAAATAAATGGAAAATAATAATAATAAAAATAAATCATCCAGGAGCTTACAGTAGACCCTGTAAGGAGAGCTCTGTAAGCTCTTGGAGGACTGGCTACATTAGGGGGTGTCGCCTAATATGCAAAGGAGTTCCTGCTCCAAAAAGAGCCCTAGATAGATAGATAGATAGATAGATAGGATGGATGGATGGATGGATGGATAGATAGATGGATGGATGGAGAAAGAGAGAGAGAGAAAAATAGATAGATAGATAAAGATAGAGAGATAAGATTATACACACACACATACATACATACATACATATGTGAAGAAGAAGAAGAGATTGGATTTATACCCCGCCCTTCACTTGGAGTCTCAAGAGTGGCTTACAGACTCCTTTCCCTTCCCCTCCCCACAACAAACACCCCATGAGGTAGGTGGGGCTGGGAGAGCTCTGAGAGAACTGCACTAGAGAGAACAGCTCTGACAGAACTATGGCTTGCCCAAGGTCATCCAGCAGCAGCAAGCGGAGGAGTGGGGAATCAAACCCGGTTCTCCCAGATAAGAGTCCACCTATATATTTACATTGCCCTTTTAAAGATACAAAAACCTGGAGGCGGAGCTGTGGCTCAGTGGCAGGGCACCTGCTTGGCATGCAGAAGGCCCCAGGTTCAATCCCTGACATCTCCAGTAAGGATAAGTTCACAGGTGATGCGAGAGACCTCCGCCTGAAACCCTGGAGAGCCGCTGCCAGTCTGAGTAGACAAGACTGGCCCTGATGGGCCAATGGTCTGATTCTGTACACGGCAGCTTCACGTGTGTTCAACCTTGATGGGCTGACCAAGCGGCCAAAGCGTTGGTCTTGGAACTCGGGTTCCAGTCTCCCCGCTTCGCTCTGCTACTGGGTGAGTTACTTTCAGCCTCAGCTATCTTGCAAAGTTGAGTCAAGGACGACTCATTATTCATTTGTGTAAAGCGTTTTCATGCTCCCTTCCTACCCAGATAGCTCCCCCCAAAAAACAGTGAGCATGAAAACACTGAAACTTGTGAACACTGAAATAGCATTTAAAAGAATAGATGAAACAACTGAATAGCACATTCACACAACACCCAAACCAGTAAGGAGGGCCAATGACATAAAGGGGGGGGGTTAAAGGGTTGAAACTGAAGCAAGATGCCCCTACCCCAGAAGAAGAAGAGAAGAGATTGGATTTATACCCCGCCCTTCACTACCCAAAGGTGTCTCAGAGTGGCTTACAAACTCCCTTCCCTTCCCCTCCCCACAACAGACACCCTGTGAGGTAGAAGAAGAAGAAGAGATTGGATTTATACCCCGCCCTTCACTACCCAAAGGAGTCTCAGAGCGGCTTGCAAACTCCTTTCCCTTCCCCTCCCCACAACAGACACCCTGTGAGGTAGAAGAAGAAGAAGAGATTGGATTTATACCCCGCCCTTCACTACCCAAAGGTGTCTCAGAGCGGCTTGCAAACTCCTTTCCCTTCCCCTCCCCACAACAGACACCCTGTGAGGTAGAAGAAGAAGAAGAGATTGGATTTATACCCCGCCCTTCACTACCCAAAGGTGTCTCAGAGCGGCTTGCAAACTCCTTTCCCTTCCCCTCCCCACAACAGACACCCTGTGAGGTAGAAGAAGAAGAAGAGATTGGATTTATACCCCGCCCTTCACTACCCAAAGGTGTCTCAGAGCGGCTTGCAAACTCCTTTCCCTTCCCCTCCCCACAACAGACACCCTGTGAGGTAGGTGGGGCTGAGAGAGCTCTGGCAGAAACTGCTCTTTTTCAAGGACAGCTCTGGCAGAACTATGGCTTGCCCAAGGCCATCCAGCCAGGTGCAAGTGGAGGAGTGGGGAATCAAACCCAGTTCTCCCAGATTAGAATTCGCGTACTTAACCACTACACCAAACTGGCTCTCATTGACACATTTTAAAAAAAATAAATTTGCCTTTTAGGATTCCAGGATTTTAAATCAGATTAGATAGCTCACGGGATGAACTTTAACAGCTGCCATTCACTTTGTTTACTTTAATCGTTTTTGCTATCTTGTTACTTTACAACATTTTTATTTATCTTTTTTTTTTTCTGGGCCTTGTGAATTTGTAAAGCAGGAGGACACGAGAACTCTTGCAAACACATGAAACATTTTGTTTGTTTGTTTATCGATTGAATAATCCATCCCGCTCTCTCCATACAGTAGCATACAATTTCTTCAAAAAAATGCACCGACGGGAGAAAGTGACGGAGCTGGAGTGACCAAAGCTGGGCCAGCATTTGGATCTGAACAGCACCCAGTGGAAGTCCAACACTCCAACAGGACACCCCTTTCTGGTGGGTTGCCAGTCTCCAGGTGGTGGCTGGAGATTCCCTTGAGATGGCAACTGATCTCCAGGCGACAGCAATCAGTTCACTTGGAGAAAGCAGCCCCTTCGGGAGAGGGACTCTGTGGTATCATACGCCATCCAAGTTCCTCCACTTCCTAAACTCCACCCTCCTCAGGCTCCAACACCCTCCCCTCCAAATCTCCAGGTATTTTCCAAACAATGTTCCCTCTAAACTGTGGAGGTGTTATGCAGGGCTATTTTGGGGCAGGAACATACCGGAATGGAGATCCGGCTGGCTTCAGAGTTGGCCACACCCATGCCTGTAGCCAAAACCTCTGCGCATGCGTGGCTACAGAGGGAAGGCCTGGAGAGCGACCCCCCCTGGCGACTCCAAGGCGGGTGGGCCAGGGGCCCCCTGGAAGGATTGGGGAGGCATTTAAATGCCTCCCTGTGCCTTCCCCGGCCTGTTCAAGGGCCAGCTTGCCCGGGCTCCCCACAGCCACGGGGCACCTGGGCAAGCCAAGGGAAGGCAATTTAAACTGCCTTCCCTTCTCTTCAAGAGGGGCTTGCCCAGGCTCCCTGCAGCTGCAGGGTGCCTGGGCAAGCCAAGGGAAGGTACGGGGGTGTGGCCTAATATGCTAATGAGCTGCACTGTCGGGGTGTGGCCTAATATGCTAATGAGTTTCTGCTGTTGGGTGTGGCCTATCCTGCTAATAAGTTCCTGCTGGGCTTTTTCTACAAAAAAAGCCCTGGTGTTATGCATTGGGACTGAAACATTGCAGGATTGTGCTGCCAGAGACAGGATGAGCTTAGAGCCAAATGACAATAGGCCCATAAGATTCTGGCAGTAACCAATTAAGATGTAAAGTTCTGTAAACAGCCTATCGTTGGAAGTGGGGTGTGTTGGGGGTGTGGCCATTGCAGGCAATATAACTGAGCAGAGGCTCTGATCTGCAGCCTTGTTCTTCCTGAAATCACTGAATCAAGTGGAGCTGACCACTGGACTGGGAGTCTGTTCATCCACAGAACTCCCACTAGTCAACAGTGGCATCACAGAGCCCGGCCTTGGCATGGAACACTGAGCTTCCCTTTCAATCTCCGTGAAAAGCAATCTTTCCCAGACAGGATCCGATCTCATCACTTAAAGATGAGGCACTGGGACACAGGCACGCACCTGCACCCCACAGTCCCCAAAGCGATTTATGTGAGCAAAAATTCTACTTTGTGAGCTACTGGCATTAAAGTTGTGAGCCGAGCGATCTGACTACTGCAGCTGCCTCCTGAGCCAAGACAAAAATCTGTGAGCTGGAGGCTAAAAAACTGTGAGCCAGCTCACACTAATTCGGCTTAGAGGGAACACTGCTTCCAAGCCTGCTTCCTGGATAAAAGCACCGTCTCTCCGTGGCCACTGCAGGCCAGATGGGACAAAGGCCTCTCTGTCACAGAGCCCGCACGGCTGACCTTGGCATGGAACGCTGAGCTCCCTTTTCAATCTCCCTGAAAAGCAATCCTGCCCGGGCAGGATCCGATCTCATCACTTACAGACGAGGCACCCGGACACAGACACGCAGGCACCCCACGGCTCCCAAAGTGATTTATGTGGCTCCCCGTCCCCTCCTCCTCCAGAGACTTAACGCCTCCTCTTCACATCTGCAGCTGTATTTATTGTGGGAAAGCATTAGCCACGGTCTGAAGGCCACGGGAGGCTGTCGAAAGGCCACGGCTGGTTACCAGCCTGCCGGAGGGACGGGGAAGAAAAGAGCTCAGGAGAAAGAGCCGCGGGAAGGCTGCCTGGGTTTCCGTGACCTTGGGCGAGGAGGTGGGGAGCCAGAGGGGTTTTTCTTTTCCGCAGGAAGGAGCCTTCCCCGGAGTTGCCATGGGGATATCCAGCGGATGCAGAGAAATGGGTCTGGGGGATTAGATGCGAGTCCCTGGGAAAGGAACACAAGAGCTGGAAGGGACCTCGAGGGTCATCTAGGCCAGCCCCCTGCACGATGTAGGGAATTCACAGCTACACCCCCCATTCCCCCAGTGACCCCTGTTCTGTGCCCAGAGGAAGGCAAAAAAATCTCCAGGATCTAGGGTTGCCATGTCTGTGTTGGAAAATACCTGGAGACTTTGGGGGTGGATCCAGGAGAGGGCAGGGTTTGGGGAGGGGAGGGGCCTCAGCATGGTGCAATGCCATAAAGCCCACCCTTCAAAGCAGGCATTTTGCTCCTGGGGAGCTGATCTCTGCCAGCTGGAGATCAGCTGTAAAAGCGGGGGATCTCCAGGCCCCACCAGGAGGCTGGCAACCCTACCAGGATCCCTGGGCCAATCCAGCCTGGAGGAAAATTCCTTCCCGACCCCGAAGTGGAGATCAGCATTCCCCTGGGCGTATACGAAAGGACCACGAGAGCTGACCGCTGGCTCATCCCTTCCTGCCCTCCCTCTCACGATCGGCTTAAGTTCACAGAAGCGGCATTGCTGTCGGATGGCCACCTAGCCTCTGCTTCAAAACCTCCAAATGAGAAGAGCCCACCGCCTCCCGAGGAAGCCTGCTCCACTGTTAACAGTCGGGAAGTCCTTCCTAACGTCTGGCCGAAAGCTCTTATGTTTCACCGGTTTAAAAGCGGAATCTGTGCCGAGCGTGTACAGTAGGGGAGCAATGCTCCCTCTAAGCTGTGGAGTCTTGTGAGCAAAAATTCTACTCTGCGAGCTCCTGGCACTCAATTTGGCTGCTGCATAAATCAGTTTGCTCTGGAGCCCTCCTTCCCGAGCGGAGACAAAAATGTGTGAGTCGGAGGCTAAAAAAACCTGTGAGCTAGCTCACACTAACTCAGCTGAGAGGGAACACTGCATGGGAGCAAACTGGGCAGCCAGAGATCTGCCGGAGTATCCCAAAGGAGACAAAGGCAGCAACCCTGCTGGCCAATTCAGGGGGCTCCTGTCCAATGCTCCCTCTAAGCTGTGGCGTCTTATGAGCAAAAATTCTACTTTGTGAGCTACTGGCATTCAAGTTGTGAGTAAGCGCTACAGCTGCTGCATAAATTAGCTTGCTCTGGAGCCCTCCTTCCTGAGCTAAGATAAAAAATGTGTGAGCCAGAGGCTAAAAAACTGTGAGCTAGCTCACACTAACTCAGCTTAGAGGGACTCCTGCTCCTGTCCCTCATGGAGAGAGAGCCGGGGGGACAAAGCAATCGCCCCTCGGAAGCTGCGGCCTGTCCGTCTCAATTCCTTTCGTCCATTCTCTGTGCAGGTGGCCGCCGTTAAAGCCTCGCTGCCCCACTCAGACATCGAGGGGATAAAAGGACCCTCCTGTCCAGCCCCTCCCCCTGACTACAAAGTCCAGCCCATCACTCAAACCCGGACGGTACAATGAGCGCTGGGAGGAGGCTGAACGTCCCAAGGGTCTGGGCTGCAAGGAAACTGGCCTAGCCAAGCCAGGGCTTAAAGGAAGCACAAAGGAAGCCCCAGTATCCACCCTGAAGTTACTGCTTAGCTGAGTCTCTGGGAAACAGGCTGAAGGAGGCACGTCCCCAATGCTCCCTCTAAGCTGTGGAGTCTGGTGAGCTTGTGAGCGAGCAATTTGGCTGCTGCATGAATCAGTTTGCGCTGGAGCCATCCTTCCCGGGCTAAGATAAAAACGTGTGAGCCAGAGGCTAAAAAACACTCACTCAGCTTAGAGGGAACACTACACATAACCCACGGAAAGGGGTATACCCACTGCATAAATTAGTTTACTCTGGAGCCATCCTTCCTGAGCTAAGACAAAAATGTGTGAGCCGGAGGCTAAAAAACTGTGAGCTAACTCACAGTAACTCAGCTTAGAGGGAACACTGCTCCTTTGTGAACCTGCCAGTATTTTGACCTCTATATTGGTGGCCCTACTCCGAGTGTCTTTGTCTTCAGAGGTTAGACAGGTGGTGGATGGTCGAGCGCAGGGCCTTTTTCACAGCAGCCTCCAGCTGTGAAATGGTCTTTCCTAGAACATTTGATCAGCAAGGGCGTTTAGGTCCCAGGTTAATCCAGTTTTATGCTCCAGAGCTTTTAATGGTGTATATTTTGTTTCTACTGCTTTCCAGGGAAAGCTTTAATCCAGTTTTATTGCAGTTTTGCTTTTTATTTATTTTTGTTTTAATCGTTTTTCAAAAAGAAACTTGTGTGATTTTCCATTGTTAGCCACAGTCATGATTAAGTAGAAAGGTAGGATAGGAATACTTAAACACAACAAACAGGTGAAAGAGAGCCAGTTTGGCATAGTGGTTAGGAGTGCAGACTCTAATCTGGGAAAAGCTGGTTTGATTCCCACTCCTCCACATGCAGCTGCTGGTGTAACCTTGGGTCAGTTTCAGAGCTGTCCTCTCAAAAACAGTTTTCAAAAGAGCTCTCTCAGCCCCACCTACTTCACAGGGTATTGTTTCTGGGGAGGGGAAAGAAAAGGAAATTGTAAGCCGCTCTGAGACTTCTCCAGGTAGTGAAGGGCAGGGCATAAATCCAATCTCTTCTCTTCAAAAAATGTTCCCCCCGCAGCAGGGTATACGGCAGCATTAGGGAAGTCACAGATCAACAGCCTTTCTGCAGTACAGTGACTCTGATCTAAAAGCGGACTTCCCTGGGGCCACTTAGCAAAAAAAAAATTAGAAGTAAAAGGGAAATATGATCACAGGTCTCCCACATTTCCTGATGAGAAGGGAGCAAACCCAAAGAACCTACTCATACAGAGATGCAACGGACAGCCTCCTTAAAGGACAGCAATTTTGCCATCTCCCTGCCTCAACCTGTGATTGAAAGATCCAATCTGATCTGATGTAGAGATGCAGCAGAACTGTCCTTCACACAACAAGTTTCAACCAGGCCAGAGCAATGACTCCTGCAGAGACACAATGGCCAGCATCCTGTCAATGGATACTTTGGGCTTTCAGCAGCCTTTTATTATTTCACCCAGTTAGTTCTCATGGCAGACCTGATGTTCTCCTGCAGGACACCAGCAAGCCCCAGCGCAGAATTCGAACTGCCCTTCCCAGCACCGAGACGTGCTCATTTATGGGAGAGGAATAAATCACAACAGAAGACCTACACTCAAAGCAATGGTAATTTTTATTATCGCCAAATGATTACACCCATGGGAATTATTTTTTAATCAGCCTGCCTTTTTTCCCCCTTTTCTTTCTTTTCCTGCACAACAGAAAGATGCGACTGTCACCCCATCAGAGAAGCGGGGGAGAAAATGGAACAGCTGTTGAGGTTTGGAAACAGCATAATAAAGTTTGATCGCAATATTTTACAATGCTAATTCCTTAATGTTCCATTTTGCAACGCTGAGAGCCCCCGCAGAACAAAGGATCTTTTTGCCGGAGATTCTTAGCTCTGTATGTGTATGTGTGTGTGTGGGGGGGGGAGGAAGTTATAAGACCGAATTTCTCACAGGGCCCCTAAAGGTGCTGAAAAGGGAGGCTTCATTCACCTGAACAGCTCCCGGCCTCCAATATTCTGCATCTGTTCATAAGGAATGAACATCAGGAGGCTCGAAAATCTGCTGGCTCGATTCATGTTTTGCTCGCCGGTTGCCGATTTTTCGTCAAGCGGCTTAGCTGTTCAAGAGCAGGTGGAGAGCCTGTTCGGCAGGTTACTGTCCGCCTAGTTAAACAGTGCAGAACGATGCTCTTGGAAGCATTTCATGCAGCAAGTCACACTCGATAGCCCAGGCTAGTCCGATCTCATCAGATCGTGGAAGCTAAGCAGGGTGGCCCTTGGATGGGAGACCACCAAGGAAGTCCAGGGTCTCCGTGCAGAAGCAGGCAAAGGCAGACCACCTCTGTTCATTTTTTCCTCCTGGCTTGGACGGCCCAAGTTGGCCATATCTTGTCAGATTTGGAAGCTAAGCAGGGTTGTCCCCCGTCAGTTTTTGGACGGGAGACCACCAAGGAATACCAGGGTGGTGACGTGGAGGCAGGCAATGGCAAACCCCCTCCGCACATCTCTTGCCTTGAAAACCCTATGGACACACCACACACATACACTCCAACCCCATGATCTCCAGAGGGCACATGAAGCAACCACTTTGGTAAAGGTGGTCCAGGCCTGGATGGGAGATGTCTTGGGGATCCTTCTCCCATGGACATTATCACATGTTCCATTATGGATGGCTGAATAGCAGACAGACACCCATGAAGCCGCCACAACTCCAGACCGGAGGACCCCCAGAGCCACATTCAGAGGCTCCAACCTGGTTCCAAGAATCTTCACGCATCATGCTAAACCGTTCACAGGGGCAGGTGGAGAAATCCGGCCTTGAGTCGTCTGAAGAGGAACCCATCCCACATCCTCCAGCGAGGGGGAAAAACGCCGCTCCTCCTTCCCGGCACAGCTGCCACCACTCCATCCAGCTCTCCGCAAAGACGGGCCCGCGCTCGGCTTCTGATGTGGCCAGCATTTTAAAACGTTCCTCCTCCAGCTGGCATCGTGGAAGCTGCTCCTCCCCCACGTTCCCAAAGGCGCCAAGCCGTGGACACCCGAGTTGCGAAGAAGCGCCAGGAGACCAAGACAGGGAAGGAGACGCTGATCGTTTCCACGAGGGGAGTCCTTTCCGAAATGGTCGATCCCGGGTCAGAGGAGCGCAGGGGTAGAGCGAGGGTGGACAGAGGGAACCTTTTCTCCCTCTTCCCAAAATACTAGAACTCAAGGGCACCCGATGAAGGTGGTGGGCAGTGGATTGAGGACGGGCAAAAGGAAATGCTTCTTTTGGTGGTTACAATGCGGAGTTCGCTGGCAGAGGATGCAGCGATGGATACAGGCATCGACAGCTTTTAAAGCGGATTAGACAGATTCATGGAGGGGGCTACCAGCCATAATGACCTCCACATTCAGAGGCAGTGAACCTCTGAATATTAGTCCCAGGAGGCAACATCGGGGGGGGGGAGGAATAGGAGAAGGAGAACAAGAAGAAGAATTAGAAGAAGAAGAGGAGGAGGAGGAGGAGAAGGAGAAGAAGAAGTAGAGGAGGAGGAGGAGGAGAAGAGGAAGAGGAGGAGAAGGAGAAGGAGAAGAAGAAGAAGAGGAGGAGGAGGAGGAGGAGGAGAAGAAGAGGAGGAGGAGGAGGAGGAGGAGAAGAAGAAGGAGAAGTAGAAGGAGAAGAGGAGGAGGAGGAGGAGGAGGAGGAGGAGGAGGAGGAGGAGGAGGAGGAGGAGGAGGAGGAGGAGGAGGAGGAGGAGAAGAAGAAGAAGAAGAAGAAGAAGAAGAAGAAGAAGAAGAAGAAGAAGAAGAAGAAGAAGAAGAAGAAGAGAGATTGAATTTATACCCTGCCCTTCACTCAAGAGTCTCAGAGTGGCTTACAATCCCTTTCCCTTCCCCTTCCCAAAACAGAAACCTTGTGAGGTAGGTGGGGCTGAGAGAGCTCTTTCCAGAACAGCTCAGAGAGAACTTGTGACTGACCCAAGGTCACACCAGGAGCTGCATGTGGAGAAGTGTGGAATCAAAATCCAGTTCCCCCAGATTAGAGTTCGTGCTCTTAACCACAGCACCACACTGGCTGTCTGGAAACCTTATGGCTCTTCTTATGCCCTTATTAAAGCGGTGGGATATACAGTCCTCCCTACTTTATCCTCAGAATAACGCTGACAGATAGATTAGGCCGAGAAGCATCATGGCAGACTGGGGGTTTGAACCCCGGACTCCCAAACCCTTGCCTGACACTCTAACCGCTATTCCAGTGATCCACAAACCTTTCTGAGCCAGTGGGAACCTTTGGAATTCTGACACAGTATGGTGAGCACAGTCACAAAATGGTTGCCACAAAATGGCTGCTGCAGGAGGCGGGGCCAGCCACAAAATGGCTGCCACAGCTTCCCTTCATGTACACAGCGAAGATCCTTGTGCCGTGGTGGCAGCTGCTGCTGAAACGATGTTTTTGAAAAAACCTGCACAGCCAATCAATTCTCCAGGGGCCAATCAGAACCCTCGCTGGGCAAAAGCCCTACCCATAGGTACCACGCCGGGGACCCCCGAACTACACCACGCTGGCTCTGTACAAGCTTGGAGCCACTTTCATCTCTGGCCAGCCTACAGGCTTCCAAGCCACGTTAACCGAGGACATGAAAGGGCGGGTCCTTGTTCCTCCACTGCAGTAAAGGAGGGACACATCCGTCCTCAGCAAAAAAAGGCCTTCTGAAACCGACACCAGGACTCAATTAGGAAAACGCAGGCCACAAGCATTCCAACTTCACTCCTGGCCATCTGAAAGCAAGCTGGGGGGTGAGTCAAAAACCCGGCCCCAGAGTTCCCAGAAAGCAAGAGCAGCCCTGGAGAGAAAGACGAGTTCCAACCGGGCAGCCCGGCCCCATTTTAGGAACCTTATGAAATATTCAGAGCTCAGCGGAGACTAGACGAAAAGCCCACTCGCTTTTGATCGATCCGAGCGCGGCTCACGGCCCGGGAGAGTGACCCCCTTCTCTCTTCGCAACCTTGGCACCGGCACGTCCCGGAAGGTGGTCTTGGTTCAGAGGCCGGCAACGGGTTAAACCCCCACTCCACCCACCCAGTGTGCCCAGAAAGAAGAAACTCATCCCATTGGAATAAATCATGCAAATTAAGCGCATCTGCCTGAGACACCTTAATTTGACTATTCTATTCTGGTCGAGGGAAACAATGGAGCTAGGAGGTAAAGAAAACCCTTTTCTATCGCATAAGAGAGACCAGGACTTGGGAAGGGGCTGTGGCTGAGTGGAAGAACCTCTGTTCGGCATGCGGAAGGTCCCAGGTTCAATCCCCGGCATCTCCAGTTAAAAGGACCAGGCAGGAGGTAATGTGAAAGATCTCAGCCTGGGAGCTGATGCAAAGGACCTCGGACCGAAACCCTGGAGCAGTGTTCCCTCTAAGCTGAGTTGGTGTGAGCTAGCTCATGGTTTTTTAGCCTCCGGCTCACACATTTTTGTCTCAGCTCAGGAAGGATGGCTCCAGAGCAAGCTAATGTATGCACATTAACTTTAATGCCAGTCGCTCACAAAGTTGAGTTTTCGCTCACAAGACTCCACAGTTTAGAGGGAGCATTGCAGCCTGGAGAGCCCCTGCCGGTCCGAGCAGGCAATACTGACCTTGATGGACCAGGCATCCGATTCAGTATAAGGCAGCTTCATAGGCTCAGGTGTAAAGATAGATCAGGCCAGCTACGCCAAAAGGCAGGTCCCAGCATCCTTTGCAGTGCCCCGATGGATGCAATTCTGGAGTTGTTCCCCAGTATTCCCGGCTTCATCGGTGCCCCAAATCTACACCTATCCCAAATAACTATTTGGGTGGTTTGCACCGTACCAATCTAGTACATTTTTATCCTGCCCTTCCTCCAAGGCGCTGAGTGTGGCATATGCCCCTTCCTCATTTATCTTCACAACACCCCTGTGAGGTAGGGTCAGGCTGACAGAGAGAACGACTTATCCAAGGTCACCCAGGAAGTTTCATGTCAAAGTGAGGATTCAAACCCAAGCTCCAATCACACACACTAAATAATCCACTTTCAGGCCCCGGTCACACGCAGAATTTGCCACAGGATACTCACAAATGCCGGGTGGATTTTAAGGGCGTGATCGACCAGACACATCTGGCAAGTGTCCTGCACCCGTTGCCACACTGTCTCATCCAGCCAAAGATCTGGAGTTAAAATGTACCAACGAAAGTACACTATCAAGTGTTTGTGATGGGCCGCAGACGGACGTCCTCTGTCTGATCGCTCCAGTGCGCTCCTCATGCCTTGTTGAGGTGCGCCAGGAGCACGAGGCGCCGGAAAAAACACCATCACATCTGATCGCGTAATGGCGGGTCAACCTGCAACGGCACAAATAGCCATGCCTCCCCCCCCACCGCGTTATCTGGCCTGTGTGACCGGGACCTCACTGTACTTTCCAACTGGGTTTTACTGTGTGAACTGGCGAAATCCAGTCGGAAAGTGCATTGAAAGTGGATTGAAAGCGGATTATTTCGTGTCTGTGACTGCAGCCACAGTTTGCCTACATCCTCATTCAACACTCTAACTACACACTACCCTGGATCTTCCGGTTGGGCAACGCCCCGCCCCCCAACCGATCGGATATAAGGGCCAGCAATGAAAAATGGGTGCATACATAACCACAGATGAGTTCAAAGCAAACACTCCATCGGTGCTTTCCCCACACGTGCAGCAACGAAAGAGCATGGGAGCATTCACTCATTCACAGTCCGGACTATCGGCGATCCCAGCGCTTTCCCTCACTTTCTACTGGCTTTCCTCAGCAACCAGGCATGCTCGGATCTGATTGGCTATACGGAACCACGGCCTCTTTACATTCACAAGACGGCGACGCACAAGGCTTGTCTCTGGAGGTCTTTTTTCTCGAGCTTATCTTTACAGTCACTACATTATCTCTGACCGGCCGGGGTCACGTCAGGCGAACTGAAAGTTAGATGGCTGATACAACCCCAGAGCAACAGCTGTGACCCGTTGCAAAAAGAAAAAGAAAAGAAAATGAAGTCAAACATTCGCAGATGGGGTTTTCTGGGAAACACACAGAGAGACAAGAAAATAACGTTACCCAGCAATCAAAGCCAGGGTGAATGTTTGCTGTGGTCTTAATATAGAGAGGCAGGGGGTTCTTCCGTGTATGTGATGGGGAACCCCTTCCAATATCACAACTCAGAACGCACAAAGATCTCCATCTTCTTCATTTTCTACTGTGATGGATACACCAATTAGGTCCTCTCCCTAACACCTGTGGCAGGCCTCACCATACAAGCGGGAGTCGTTTTCCATTTCCTAGAAGGTCAGACCAGAACCAGCGGGTTGAAATTAAATCGGAAGAGTTTTCGGTTAAACATTAGGAAGAACTTCCTGACAGAGTGGTTCTTCGGTGGAACAGGCGTCCTCGGGGAGGTGGTGGGCTCTCCTTCTTTGGAGGTTTTCAGACAGAGGCTAGATGGCCATCTGACAGCAATGCTCATCCTGTGAACTTAGGCAGTTCATGAGAGGGAGGGCAGGAAGGGCTGCCTCAGTGCTTAGTTCTTGTGGCCCTTTCTTACATGCCCAGGGGAATGCTGATTGTCACTTTGAGGTCAGGAAGCAATTTTTCTCCAGGCCAGTTTGGCCAGGGATCCTGGAGGTTTTTCTTGTCATCTTCTGGGCATGGAACAGGGGTCACTGGGAGTGTCTGTGTGCGGGGGGGACCTATTTGTGAATTCCTGGCATTGTGCAGGGGGTTGGACTAGATGACCCCGGAGGTCCCTTCCAACTCTCATTCTATGATACAAGGACCTTCCCCACTTTCCTGAAGCATGGGGTAGGTACCATACTGGGGAACAATGCTCAGAAGAGGCATCAGTGTGTCAAAGAGACATCCATGGCTCCTGAGCAATGCTCCCTCTAAGCTATGGAGTCTTGTGAGCAAAAAATCAACTTCATCAGCTACCGGCATTAAGGTTGTGAGTGAGCGATTTGGCTACAGCATAAATTAGCTTGCTCTGGAGCCATCCTTCCTGAGCTAAGACGAAAAGGTGCGAGCCGGAGGCTAAAAAACTGTGCACTCGCTCACACTAACTCAGCTTAGAGGGAACACTGCTCCTGAGGCATTGAATGAATATCACTGGCCTACGGCCTCACCTGCCCTGACCTAGACGGCCCGGGCTAGCTCAATCTCATCGGATCTCAGAAGCTAAGCAGGATCAGTCCTGGTTAGTATTTGGATGGGAGACCACCAAGAAAGTCCAGGGTCACTGTACACAGGAAGGCAATGCAAAGCACCTCTGTTAGTCTCTTGCCTAGGAAATCCTAGAGGGTCACTGTAAGTTGATTGAGACCAGACAGCACTTTACAAACAAACACGGCCTCACCTAGGTCCCCCGTTTCTCTATATTTCATGAGCACCAGAGGTTAAGCTAGATCTGATACAGGTAGGCAGAGGATGTCTTAACCTTGTCAAGAATCTGTGGCACTCCATCTCAGAGATGAGAAGGGAGCCCTCGCTGGAGAAGACCCTGATGCCAGGAAAGACTGAAGGAAACAGAAGAAAGGGACGGCAAAGGACGAGATGGTTAGGCAGTGTTACTGATGCAACGGACATGAAATTGAGCAAACTCCGGAGCACGATGGATGACGGGAGGGCCTGGTGTGATGTGGTCCACGGGGTCACAAAGAGTCAGACTCGACTGTGCGACTGAACAACAACAACAACAACAAAATCTCAGAGATTCAACTTTTCACTTGCTCACAAGGACTTTGCTTTAATGCATTGCATTCCCATCTCTCCCCTACCCTGCAAGAGTTCAGGACATGCTAATGGGGCTACACCATCAATGGGTCAATCCAAGAAGTATGGAAGAGATGCACAACGCCCACCTCAACAACCTCAGTGACACCTACATTTGCCAGCCTTAAGGAAGCACCAGGAAATCTGCTGGTACAACCGATCTCCAGAAAATTATCATCTGTTGCCCTGGACAAAATGGCTGCTTTGGAGGGTGGACTTAGGAACATAAGAGAAGCCAACGTTGGAGCAGGCCAATGGACCATCCAGTCCAACACTCCATCACACAGTGGCCAAAAATACCAGGTGCCATTAGGAGGTCCAGCAGTGGGGCCAGGACACCAGAAGCCCTCCCACTCTCCCCCTCCCCCAAGCACCAAGAATACAGAGCATCACTTGCCCCAGAGTCCCTATCTATACCTTGTGGCTGCAGTAGCCACCGATGGACCTCTGCTCCATATGCTTATCCAATTCCCTCTTGAAGCCGTCCATGCTTGTAGCTGCCACCATCTCCTGTGGCAGTGAATTCCAGGGTTAATCACTCTTTGGGTGAAGAAGTATACCCTGCTAAGGTCTCATACCCTGCTGCAGTCCCTCCCTTCCCCAAACTCCCCCTCCCCAGCCCCCCCCAAATCTTCAGGTATCTCCTAACCCAGAGCTGGAACCCTGGGTTCAGAGCCAGTTCAGGGCACTCCCATGGCCTTCTCCCCACGTTGGACGCCAGGAAGCTCCCATAGGACTTTGCTCAAACCAGGCCAGTGATTATCAGAGCTGCAGTGCCCATCTCCTCCCATGCTGCTGAGAGCCAGACACCAGGTAAATCCCTGTGGTGTGTTAGCGCTTGCCCTACTTGGTCAGGTGGACCGGCTCTTGCCGGGCCAGTTCTCTGGCCAAGTCTCCTAAGTCTCTGCCTGGGGCAACTCAGCTAGCAGGTTGCCGGTGTGCCTTTGAGTAGACCCATGACTTCAAAGCAGCCTACTCCACACCTGCCAAGACAGGGCATTCCCTTCCCTTTATTGATTCCAGTCAAGCAGATTTAGAAAACCAGAAACAGCGAGAGAGGGAGAGAGAGAGAAGCAGCCCGGAGGCCTTAACAGCCCAAAAGATGACAGCGTGAAAAACAAGACTTTGTACTTTCAGAACATAACCAAATACGAGCAAAAAGGTTTGCGGCAACTTCTTGTCACCCGTTCTGGGACGCCGATTTCACCGGGTGCGTTGCACTAACGTACTCCGCGGTTTGATGTTTCACTTCGAGCTCCACCTTGCTCCGCTCGACACACCCCAGAGCACAGAGACAAAAAGCCAAACCATTTCCTGGTCTTATTTCTAATTATTATTGGAAGCAATATATATATATATATATATTTTAAAGCAGCTGTTCCCCTGGCCGGGCTCCGTGCCAACACGCCCAGCCCTTCCCACCTGATTCTCAAACGCAGATGGGGCCAGCGTCGCTGCCATGCGGAGATCAAATAACTCATCACTCAAAGGCAAGACATTATCCCGTATTATGATTCAACGCTGGCTCCAGACAAGCAGCTCGGCTTCTCAGATTAAAAGCCAATTAACGAACTTTGCTTTTTCAAGGGGAAACGGGAGCCAAAGTCCCCCTCCGCCGCCGCTGCTGTTGTTTTTGGAAGGGGAGGGAATTGCCCTGTGTAAAGTGCTTATCGACAAGCTCCTTAATTTTTTTTTTTTAAATCAATCCCATTATTACAACATTTCAAAGCTTTCTGGCATTTTAGGGCTTCCTGTTTGCTTTGGGGAGGCGAAATCAACCAGCCCAGGCTCTTTATGGCTGCTTCGATGCGGCACCCCAGCTGAGCCCGGCATACTTTTGCTGGGGACGGCCTACAGAAGATCACACACAAGGGGGGCGAAAAAGAACTAAGGGAAAAGGATTTGAAAGTTCTGAGTATGCAAACCCCTAGGGCTGCCAACTCAGGGTTGGGGGTTGCCAACTCAGGGCTGGGGAATCAGAGCCAGTTTGGTGTAGTGGTGAAGTGTGTGGACTCTAATGTGGGAGAACTGGGTTTGATTCCCCACGGACCTTGGGTCAGTGACAAGCTGTCTCGGAGCTGTTCTCTCAAGGGCAGTCCTTGAAAGAGCTCTCTCAGCCCCACCTACCCCACAGGGTGTCTGTTATGGGGAGGGGAAGGGAAGGGAAGGGAAGGGAAGGGAAAAGAGAGTGCAAGCCGCTCTGAGACTCCGAGTAAAGGGTGGGGTATAAATCCAATCTCTTTTCTTCTTCTTCTTCTTCTTCTTCTTCTTCTTCTTCTTCTTCTTCTTCTTCTTCTTCTTCTTCTTCTTCTTCTTCTTCTTCCTGAAGATTTGGAGGTGGAGTCCAGGGAGGGTGAGAAGAGGGACCTCAGTGGGACCTAATGTCATACAATCCACCCTCCAAAGAAGAATATATTTATTTATTTATTTATTTATTTATTTATTTATTTATTTATTTATTTTCTTCCTCCAGGGGAATTGATCTATCTCATTTCGAGTTCAGTGAGCAACCCCAAGTATGCCAAGTTGGATTTATACCCCACCCTTTCCCTTCCCCTCCCCACAGCAGACACCCTTTGTGGTAGGTGGATCTGAGAGAGCTCTCTCTTGAACTGCCCTGGAGAGAACAGCTCTGAGAGAACTCATGACTGACCCAAGGTCACACCAGCAGCTGCATGTGGGGGAATCAAACCCGGTTCTCCCAGATTAGAGTCCACGCTCCTAACCACTACACCAAACTGCCTAGTTGCCCTGAGCCTGCTTGTGGGAGAGCGGGGTACGAATTGAATTAAATAAATAAATAGTCTAGCCCACTGCAGCACTGCAGGGAAGGGCCATCTGTATGCCCTACACCATTTAGGAAACCCAGCAGGATAACACGGGAGAGGAAAAAAGCACATGACAGAACAGCACACCCTGGGCAAACCACAAAGCAAAACCACTAGCATCTTCAAGACCAACGAGAGTTCCAAGGTAGACGTTTTCAAGACTCAAAGCTCCTTTCTGTCAGACATGAGTAGAAATGGGAGATCTCGGAGTCCTCTTATCCTAGTCAGAAAGTGGGGCTGGCGTTGTAAAGGATGCTTGTAAAGGATGCAGAGGCGCAGGGCGTATTGGAATCAGCTTGATTAGAGAAAGAGGGGCAATGCTGGGAGGCAGAACATTAGCATCTGCAGTGAGGGAAGAATCCAGCGTCCCTGTTCAGCCCTGGGGGCTCCGTTGCTCTGAACTCGTCAATTAAATCCAGTTCAGCAATCTCGCGTTATTATTTCCCCCTGAAATGTCTTTGTTCGAGGGCTGCCAGTCTTCACTCAGCGATGGAATGACTTGGAAGATTAAAATGTTCTCTCGCGGGTTTCGGAGTGTTGGTGGTTTTTAATGTCTGGTTTATGTCAATTTAGTCTTTTGCATGGGGACTGACTTTGTCTGATGTACGGAGCGGAAGAGCATTGCTGACATTTGATGGCATACAGGGCTGCCTCCCAATGCCTGTCAGAGGGGAATATCGCTGTCCAGCAGAGGCTGTAGGTCATTAAGGATGTGTTGAACCGGTTTGAGCTGAGAGCCGTACGTGACCGCCAGGGGTTTCCTGTTGTTATTCTGTTTCGACCTATCTCTTGGTATTGTTCTGGCTTTGTCGATTTGTTTCCCTACTATATCACGTTGGATATTGTAATTCTAAGAATGTCTGCTGTAGACCCTGCAGGGGAGGGTCCCTGAGGGATTGCAAAAGAGATGACTGTAGCACAGAGCTTGGCTGGAGACCCAGGGCCCCCCAATGTGGTATCCACGGGTGCCATAAGAATGTAGCATCACAAGGGCCCTACTGGATCAGACCAATGGACTCTAATCTGGCAGAACTGGGTTTGATTCCCCCACTCCTCCACTTGCAGCTGCTGGATGACCTTGTGCAAGCCATAGTTCTGTCGGAGCTGTTCTCTCAAGGACAGTTCTGGAAAGAGCTCTCCCAGCCCCATCTACATCACAGGCAGTATTCCCACTTCAGTGGGAAAGTAACAGTGTTCCATGAACTTCGGTGTCTAGTCATGCCAGCCACATGACCACAGACACTTCTTCGGACAACGCTGGCTCTTCGGCTTGGAAACGGAGATGAGCACCGCATCCCTAGAGTCAGATTTGACTGGCTTTCGAGCAAGGGAAACCTTTACCTTTACCTAGGGACAGGTAGGGCTTTTGCCTCATGCCAAGGAAAGCGACATAAACAGCAATGCTTAAAAGGAATAGCAAGTAAAGAGCAAACTTGGGCAACGCACAAGGAACCACAAAAGCATATTGTTCCGTGCACATTATCCCTGTTTAATGTGCATTCTGCTGGTAACCAAGAATTCCATCTCCCGAGAAACCCAGCATCCGTTTTCAGATCTAACAAGTTGCTAGTCCTTATGCCGGAAGAGGAAATCCCAGAGACGGGTTGGCAGAAACAGTCACGACAGTAAGATGTAAGATAACAATGACTTTACAATAGATAGCTGGCCGGGAATTTATTTGTTTTGGAGAACAATTCCTTACGGTGAAGAAACAAGAGCCCGTTCCAAGTTGCACAGGGCATTCTGTCAAGAAGATGGAAAAGCAGCCAATTCTCATTTGTGTAGCAAGCCAAATAACGGATCGAGGCTGATCTGGGGCTGACAGTGAATATTACTCTGGGTTTTTTTGGTTATTTCAGTTTTCACCGACGCTGCTGCTTACATAAAAACCATCAGACTCAAGCTCAAGGCAAACACACATTCCCTTCTGTTTCTCCCCCTGGTTTGTTTTCTCAATACTGTTTCCACTGCGAGGAAAGAGAATTGTTCCCTTTTCTTTTCTTTCTTTCTTTCTTTTTTTGCTGGGATCTGGCAGACTTTGTTACCAAAGCCTTCTGAAAAGAAACAAAATTTGGGGCCTAATCTGGCCTGACAAATGACTCTTTCAATGAAAACCAACAAGAAGAGAAGGGGGGGACCAGCAACATCGGAATGAAGTTCGGCTTTGGGATAAGACGGGGACAACCACAAGGAAACAGATTCTTGTGCCAGCATATCAGGAAGCCTCAGCGGAACAGAGAAATGCAACTCATTTGGCAATGCACAAGCACATCCGATATTAAACATACGGAGCAGAGGTCCATCAGTGGCTATCAGCCACAAGGTATAGATGGAACACTCTGTTTGGGGCAGTGATGCTCTGTATTCTTGGTGCTTGTGGGGGGGGGGGCAACAGTGGGAGGGCTTCTAGTGTCCTGGCCCCACTGCTGGACCTCCTGATGGCACCTGGTCTTTTTGCCCACTATGTGACACAGAGTGTTGGACTGGATGGGCCATTGGCCTGATGAAGAAGAAGAGGAGGAGGAAGAGATTGGATTTATACCCCGCCCTTCACTACCCAAAGGTGTCCCAGAGCGGCTTACAAACTCCTTTCCCTTCCCCTCCCCACAACAGACACCCTGTGAGGTAGGTGGGGCTGAGAGAGCTCTTGGCAGAAACTGCTCTTTTTTCAAGAACAGCTCTTATCAGAACTATGGCTTGCCCAAGGTCATCCTGCCAGGTGCAAGTGGAGGAGTGGGGGAATCAAACCCGGTTCTCCCAGATTAGAGTCCACGCACTTAACCACGACACCAAACTGGTTCTCCAACATGGCTTCTCTTATGTTCTCTTACGCAGGGTTATTGAGCACCCATTGCATGGCAAACCCAAGTTTGCAGCAGTGCAATCCTATGCTTGACCCTGACAGTTTCCCCAGGATCAAGGTGCTTACAGGAAGGGTGCTGGGGCACAAGAGAACTAACAGGGGAGAAGAATGCTCATTGGGCCATTTAATAATTGGTAAGAAACACTGCCAAGATGAAGTGGGTACATTAAAGAGCGGCTAAAGAGTGCAAATCACAGGTAAGGTGAGGCCACCAACTCCAGGTCAGCTCAAACAGAGCGACCTTTGCAGACCACCGAATGCTGCTCACTTCTCCAGGCCAGGAGGCATCACATATACCTTCTGTGGATTTCCCAGAATCCCTCAGACCTTTGCTCTCTTGGTGTCCAGCCATTCTGTTGCTGTGGCTACATGGTGGGGGGGGGATCCAGAACAGATGGCCTCTCCAGGACAAATCCTGATTAAATGAGAAGAGAAGGGACACAGAACTGCAGGGGGCGGGGGAGAGATCTAATGCTAATCAACTGGGAAGGACTTATCTCTCCTAGGGTTTGCCAGGTTTCCCCTGGCCACCACCTAGGGATGGGGGGGGGGTTAGGGTTGCAAAATCCAGGCTGGGAAACTCCTGGATATTTGGGGATGGAGCCTGGGGAGGACAGAGACATCAACGGGGCACAATGCCATAGAGTCCATCCTCCAAAGCACTCATTTTCTCCAGGGGGACTGATCTCTGTCGTCTGGAGATGAGATGTAACTCCAGGGGATCCCCAGGTTGAGCCCAGAGGCTGGCATCTTTAAATTCTCTCTGGATTCTACCTGGAGCAAAAATAGGAATTATATTTAGAGGAGGAGGAGGAGAAGAGATTGGATTTATACCCCACCCTTCACTACCCAAAGGAGTCTCAGAGCGGCTTATGATCTCATTTCCCTTCCCCTCCCCACAACAGACACCCTGTGAGGTAGATGGGTCTGAGAGAGCTCTTTCCAGAACTGCCCTTGAGAGAACAGCTCTGAGAGAGCTTATGACTGACCCAAGGTCACACCAGCAGCTGCAACTGGAGGAGTAGGGAATCAAACCCAGTTCTCCCAGATTAGAGTCCGGGCTCTTAACCACTACACCAAACTGGGTTACTTCATTTATACCCCACCCTTCTCCACAACGGGGATCCAAACTGGCCTACGCTGTTCTCATCTCGTCCATCTTAGTTTCACAGTAACCCTGTGAGGTTGGTCAGGCTGAGGCAAGGTGACTAGCCGGCAAGCTTTCGTGGCCGACTGGGGATCCAAACCCCAGTTTCCCAGATCCTAGGCTGACACTACACCACATCAGCCTGCAACAGTATTCCTGCAAAGGAACCCGGGCTCGCTGGCTAAGAAGAGATGTGGTTCCTCCGTGGCATAGCTGACAGTCACCCAGATGCAAAGCAGGGGAGTGGGAGAACCGCAGCACAACCCCATTTAAAACTGAGAGAAAGATGTGGCGGTATAGTCCATCTGCTAACAGCCCCCCCCCTGGACAAGCGATGCGCAGAAGAAATCGATAATGGCCTTCAGAAATGGAAAACAAGGGCAGAGGAAGTCGTGATCCCAGCTGCCTGTGCATGTTTACACAGAAGCAAGCCTCACTGGGTAACAGCCCAAGTAAGCATGCACATTTTGCTGCATTCCTGTGAGAAAGCAGACTGCCCGAGGGTTGCCAGGTCTGGATTGGGAACTACTTGAAAATTGGGGGGTTGGGGGTTGGAGCCCGGCGAGGGAAGAGATCGCAACAGGGCATAAGGCTATGCAGCCCACCTTTCCAAAGTAGCCATTTTCTCCAGGGGAAATGATCTCTATCATCCACAGACCAGCTGTAATTCTGGGAGAGCTCCGGCCATTAGCTTGACCTCATTTGGAATACTGTGTGCAATTCTGGTCAACACACCTCAAAAAGGATATTATAGCACTTGAAAAGTGCAGAAAAGGGCAACTAGGATGGTAAAAGGGTCGGAGCACTTTCCCTATGAAGAAAGGTTAAAATGCTCGGGGCTCTTTAGCTTGCAGAAACGACGGCTGAGGGGTGACATGATCGAGGTTTACAAGATTATGCAAAGGATAGAGCAGGTCGAGAAAGAAGCACTTTTCTCCCTTTCTCACAATACAAGAACTCGTGGGCACTCCATGAAATTGCTGAGCAGTCAGGTTAGAACGGATACAAAGAAGTCCTTCTTCACCCAAAGAGTGATTAACATATGGAATTCACTGCCACAGGAGGTGGTGGCCAGTGTTCCCTCTAAGCTGATTTAGTGTGAGCTAGCTCACAGTTTTTTAGCCTCCGGCTCACACATTTTGATCTTAGCTCAGGCAGGATGGCTCCAGAGCAAACTAACTTATGCAGCAGCCAAATCGCTCGCTCACAACTTTAATGCCAGTGGCTCACAAAGCGGAATTTTTGCTCACAAGACTCCACAGCTTAGAGGGAACATTGGTGGTGGCAGCTACAAACATGGACAGCTTCAAGAGGGAATTGGATAAGCATCTGGAGCAGAGGTCCATCAGTGGCCATTAGCCACAACGTATAGATAGGAAGTCTCAGTCTGGGGCAAGGGATGCTCTGTCTTCTTGGTGCTTGGGGGGGCAACAGTGGGAGGGCTTCTGATGTCCTGGCCCCACTGATGGACCTCCTGATGGCACCTGGCATTTTTGGCCACTGTGAGACAGAGTGTTGGACTGGATGGGCCATTGGCCTGATCCAACAGCGGCTTCTCTGATGTTCTTAGAGACTGGCAACCCTGGAGTGCCCCTATTTCTTTCTGTGCAGTGCTGGAGAGGGGACAGACTTGCACTCGTGCCTTTTCTCTCAGTCCCCATATGAGGCTGTATCTCCGCTCAGCTTTAAAAAAACAAGAGCAACATCAAATTCCTTCCAGTTTTTCAAGGCTGCGGCAGAAAGCAGGCAGGATAAGCCTGTCAGTTGGCCCTAACCAAAAGCTCAGAATCCTGAAAAGCAAAGAGCAGGGGGAGGGAAGAGGAGAAAGCTGTTTGCTTGAGTTAAGCCCGAAAAGCTTCTTGGGCGCAGGGATCCATCTTCTTCGCTTACGAGACTCTGCAAAGCTGGCGCAGGAGAGGCTCAGAGGATGAGCTATAGATCTCTGGTTCAAATGTCACTTTTGCCTGGAACGCGCCAGGCAGGCCTTGAGCCTGCTGCAGTCTACCCGCCTCATCACACCCACCCTAGGAGGCAAGGACAGGGGAAGGCCTCGGCCTCTCTGCCCTGTGGTTGCCCCTCCAGAGGAACTGCTTGGCCACTGTGTGAGACAGGATGCTGGACTAAATGGACCTTCACTGGCTTGATCCAGCAGGGTTCTTCTGATGTTCTTATCAGGGGAAGGCCTCAGCCTCTATGTCCTGCTGCTGGCCCTCCAGAGGAACTGGCTGGCCACTGTGAGATACAGGAAGCTGGACTAGATGGACCATTGGTCTGATCCAGCAGGGCTCTTCTGATGTTTTTATGAAGGCCTTGGCCTCTATGCCCTATGGTTGGCCCTCCAGAGGAACTGCTTGGCCACTGTGTGAGATGGGATGCTGGACTAGATGGACCTTCACTGGTCTGATCCAGCAGGGTTCTTCTGATGTTCTTGTCAGGGAGAGGCCTCAGCCTCTATGCCCTGCTGTTGGCCTTCCATAGAAACTGGTTGGCCACTGTGTGAGACAGGATGCTGGACTAGATGGACTAGTGGTCTGATCCAACAGCGCTCCTCTGATGTTCTTATAAGGGGAAGACCTCGACCTCTCTGCCCCATTGTTGGCCCTCCAGAGGAATTGATTGGCCACTGCCTGAGACAGGATGCTGGACTAGATGGACCTCCCTGATACAGCAGGGCTCTTCTTAGGTTCTTATCAGGGGAAGGCCTCGTCCTCTGTGCCTTCTTGCTGGGCCTCCACAGTGTGAGACAGGATGCAACCCCCTTCACAGGGTGCAACACACACATACAGAGCAGGGGTCTCCACTTTCCAGCTCCACCAGAGGAACGGCTAAAGCTCTGGAGCCCACCCAGGGGCTCCACTTGGGTGCTGGTCACCAACCTTTGGAAAAGCCCAAGGCGCTCATCCACCACGCCCTCCCTCTTCCCTCCCGTCCCTTGGCGAATACAACAGTGCAATACGCCCATTGCGTCCTGAAACAGATGTATGCCACTCAGAAGGATTCCTCAGAACAGAGTGGGAAAGCGGGAGGGGAGAGAGAAATCAGGTCACACCAATCTCTGGTTAGATTAACAGCTCCCTGGGTCCCACACCGGCCTCTCTGCGTAGATATCGTTACAGAGTGGCAAGGCTTTCACAAAGGCATTCTCTTTTGTCCTTTGGACTCACTGCCTCTCTTTTCAAAAAAAGAAGAAAAAAAAAGGAAGAAAGAAAAGAAAGAAGTCAGGGTAGCTCAGAGCCAGGACAAAGGAAGGGGTTGGCAGGCTGCAGAAGGAGTGATGGAGAGCAGTCGGGCAGATAGGAAAGAGGCAGGGCTATTTTGGGGCAGGAATGCACAGGAACGGCGTTCCGGCTGGCTCCCAAGTTGGCCACGCCCAGCAGGAACTCGTGAGCATAATAGGCCACACCCAACAGCAGAAACTCATTAGGATTGGATGCATGAGGGGTGTGTGGCCTAACATGCAACAGAGTTCCTGCAACAAAAAAAAAGCCCTGGGTTTTGACAACAAGCGAGGTAAACAGAATAAGAAGCAAAAGGTGGGTGCGGCTGGATGACCACACTTCTGGTAACATGGGTAAAGGTAAAGGTTCCCTTGCTTGAAAGCCAGTTGAACTCTAGGGTTGCGGACTCTAGGGTTGCGGTGCTCATCTCCGTTTCAAAGCCAAAGAGCCAGCGCTGTCCGAAGACGTTTCCGTGGTCATGTGGCCGGCATGACTAAACACCAAGGTGCACAGAACGCTGTTAGCTTCCCACCAAAGTGGTACCTATTTATTTACTTGCAATTTCTTGCTTTCAAACTGCTAGGTTGGCAGGAGCTGGAACTAGAGACAGGAGCTCACCCCGTCATGCGGCACTCTCGGGTCTTGAACTGCTGAACTACTGACCTTCCACAACCTGCAGTTCAGTGTCTTAACCACTTGAGCCACCGCAGCTCCTTGGGAGTGTGGCCTAATATGCTAATGAACTGCGCAGTCAGAGTGTGGCCTAATATGCTAATGAGTCCCTGATGTTGGGTGTGGCCTATTATGCTCATGAGTTCCTGCTGGGCTTTTTCTACAAAAAAGCCCTGGGAAAGCTCCAGTGTTCCCTCTAAACTGAGTTAGTGTGAGCTAGCGCACACTTTTTTAGCCTCCAGCTCACATATTTTTGTCTTTGCTCAGGAAGGAGGGCTCCAGAGCAAACTAATTTATGCAGTGGCCAAATCGCTCGCTCACAACTTTAATGCCAGTCGCTCACAACGTGGAATTTTTGCTCACAAGACTCCATGGCTTAGAGGGAGCATCGGAAAGCACACACACACCCAATTCTCCTGCATCAGCAGAACACATGAAGCTGCCTTATACTGAATCAGACCATTGGTCCATCGAGGTCGGTACTGTCTCCTCTGACTGGCAGTGACTCTCCTGGGTCTCAAGCAGAGGTCCTTCACATCACCTACCACCTGACTCCTTTCACCTGGAGCAGGGCTCTTTTTGTAGCAGAAACTCCTTTGCATATTAGGCAACACACCCCTAATGTAGCCAATCCTCCAAGAGCTTACAGAGCTCTTCTTACAGGGGCTACTGTAAGCCCTTGGAGGATTGGCTACATTAGGGGTGTGGTTGCCTAATATGCAAAGGAGTTCCGGCTACAAAAAGAGCCCCGAAGCTGTTTATCCAGTGGTGCGGACAGGCAGGGATTACAGGTTCAAGCCCATCAGTCTAGGGTCGACAACCTCCAGGTGGGGCCTGGAGATCTCCCCAAACTACAGCTGATCTCCAGGCTCCAGCACACCAGAGCTCTAGGGTTATTCTAGGACACATTCTGTCCTCCCGTAACCAATGTTCCCTCTAAGCCGTGGGGTCTTGAGAGCAAAAATTCTACTTTGTGAGCTACTGGCATTAAAGTTGTGGGTGAGCGATTTGGCCACTGCATAAACTAGTTTGCTCTAGAGCCATCCTTCCTGAGCTAAGACAGAAATGTGTGAGCTGGAGGCTAAAAAAACTGTGAGCTAGCTCACATTAACCCAGCTTAGAGGGAACACTGACCCTTACCGTCCCGCTAGAAGGAGACACTGTCATGGGTTTTCCCACTGGATTGCAGGGACTGAACTTCCAAAACCTAGAAGGTGTTTTTTTTTCCTTTTTTAAAAAAACCCATGGATACTCTCCATTCCCAATTCATTCCCACGGGCACCACATTGGGAAACTCTGCTCTAGGTTATTAAAGCCAGAGAGCAGACGGGAACACCAGCTTGACTTTATGCTGCATCCAAGCCAGCCAAACCTTGCACACCTTTGCCCAGCTGTTCCACCACCCCCACGACCCTGCTGGTGCCCTCTTGTAGCCACCCTCTACGGGGAAGAAGGCACGAGCTGTCCAAAAGTCACACCCACGGCATCAAGCACATTAGCGAGTCTTCCATCACTCCCCCTCGGACTACTTCCCCCTCTTGAGGAGCTATTATTTATTAGGCGTTCCTCTCTGCTTTTCCACGCCAGGAGGAAGAGACCGTCTAGCACACACTCTGCCTGAGCTTCAAGCTGCCAAGGTCGGCCGCTCCCACGGCTCCTTATCGAGACCTGAGCCGATGGAGGTCGCCGGACGCTGCAGATGGCCCTGGAGAGAGCTAATGGGGGCTGCCGATCCCAGTGCCCTTGGCCAAGGATCCATCCATCACGGCCCAGCCTCCTCCCCAC
This sequence comes from Gekko gecko, assembly GCA_029375565.1. Taxonomy (NCBI): domain Eukaryota; kingdom Metazoa; phylum Chordata; class Lepidosauria; order Squamata; family Gekkonidae; genus Gekko; species Gekko gecko. Next base: position 70,473,306 of record JAPDNY010000013.1, on the reverse strand, counting down.
TCCAGCCCCTTGATAAGATGCATTCTCCTCCGGTCGCTTCCTCCACCTTTGCCCTGGGATGCTGCAGGCAGATGCACCGGCCTTCATCAACAATCCCCTTTGAGCTTCCCAAGGCGAGGAGAGCAATGAACCCAGACTGCAGAAGCTAATAGCTTTGGTCTGCTCATCAGCTCCCGGGACCAGAAGATATAAGCAGTGACAGCCATGGAAAACCAGCTCCTTCCCGCATCCCTCTGTGGCTCTAGCTGACCCTGGCTGACGGAGCAATCCCCTATCGGGCCCTCCCGAGCCTCCGCCAGCCATTACAAATCAAGCGCAGATCCATCCGCAGAGAGAAGACGGCACACGCGGGAGAAAAGGACCGCTGCCTCTGCCTTCTCTATCTCATGCACAATTTTGTAAGGCTCTATCATGTCACCCCCTCAGTCGTCTTGAGGGGCCACAGTGGGAGGGCTTCTGGAGTTCTGGCCCTGCTGGTGGACCTCCTGAGGGCACCAGGGTTTTGACCACTGTGTGACACCGAGCGTTGGGCTGGAGGGAGCACTGGCCTGATCCAACATGGCGTCTCTCACGTTCTTACGCCTGGGGCAGTGATGGTCTGTATTCTTGGTGCTTGGGGGGAGAGCAACAGTGGGAGGGCTTCTGGACTTCTGGCCCTGCTGGTGGACCTCCTGATGGCACCTGGTCTTTTTAGCCACTGTGTGACACAGAGCGTTGGACTGGACGGGCCACTGGCCTGGGCCAACATGGCTTCTCTTCTGTTCAAGCTGGATCAGCCACAGATGTATTACACGGGGCTAGAACCTGTGGAGTGGCTCTCGTATCAGGCAAGGACACCTTAAAGTGCCACCGTCAGTGGAATGGATCCATGGTATCCAACTCAGCGTTCAAAGCCCCAGACCTTACCATACCACAGATCTTTGGCAGGGGCAATAAAGGTGCATACGGCTCACCGTGTAGCAGAAAGGAAACCCACTGTCAGCAGCCAGCTGCTGGAAATCCACCCCAAATATGCTCACTCTGGCTGACCAGGCTGCCCACCCCCACCCCCAGCCCTTTCAGACTTGTTCCTTTCCTCCTCTTTCCAGCGCCCTCTCCCATTCTCCTCCCAGATCAAAGCCACCTCTCCCCCCCCCTTCTGCAGACATCAGAGACAGGATAATCTCCAGCAAATCTTCAAAAACCAGGAGGCCAGCACAAGAGAGAGGCACGGGTAGCTCATCCAGACAAGGACAGGGGGCGAAGGCACCTTAAGGAGCCCCCTCTACAAAAGATATGACACACAAACAAATACTTCCAAACTCCTGGGAGAGGAAAATCCATTCTTAACGTGTGCCAGACCATCTCGATTTTGACACCACATCGCTTTCATGTTCCTAGTGGGGTTCCCGTAATGATTGAATGGCTGCTTCAAAAAAAAAATGGGGAAGGAATCCATTCCAAGTGTTCCTACAGAAACCAAGTATGGTATAGTGGTTAGAGCGTGAGACCAGGACCCTGGCTCGGCTCTCCGCTCCGTGTGAGGCCGGGTCAGTTGCTCGCTGTCTCTCGACCTTACCAACCTCACGGGCTTCTTGGTGAGGATAACATGAGGACAGGATAATGACATGAGCTGCCCTCTGCTCCCAGGAAGGGCCACGGGATTGGCTGATTGGGAGTCCCTTGATTCCCAGGAAACACAGGATGTGTGTGACCGTGGGGGCCAAGGTAGGCCATGAGCTCTGCATGCAGAATTGTTGGATAGTGTATCTCTACATGCAACAGGATCTGGCCCCACCCTCCTCTCCTGGAACAATGTTAAAGCCCAATGGCACCTTTAAGACCAACGAAGTTTTATTCAAGATGTGAGCTTCGTCTGATGAAATGTGCGTGCACACGAAAGCTCACACCTTGAATAAAACTTTGTTGGTCTTAAAAGGTGCCATGGACTTTATTTTTTTTCCTATTGCTTCAGACCAACACAGCTACCCATCTTGAACCTCCTCTCATGGGTTAGCCTCTCTGGCCCTTGCTGGTCTTCCGTTTCATCTTACATAGGACCTTCTCTCCCTTACCTGGGCCTGGAGCTATACAGCAAGTCAGCGTTTTTGACGTTAATCTGTCCACAATAAGTTAACAGCACCCACATTAATACGTGGTATAAGATGTGCTTCTGTTTCGGTAAGTAAAATTTCCTTCTCTGATTACCTTTGGAGTCAGATCACCTTTGTAATCAGTTTGAACAGCATTTTTCCCTGAATCAGGAAATGTGGAGGATCAGGGATACTAGGAGGGAACTTCCATGCTTCCAAGGCAAGTGATTTTTTTATAGATATATTTAACCCCATAAGAATCTCCCCAGGTGTGCAGCTCTGAGCACTTCCAGTTAGCAAGCGCTAGGGAAACACCTTTCTCTGATGATAAAATGGGGGAGAATAGAGACACACCAGAAAGATGACTGCAGATTATATGGAAGCAACATTAATTGTATTAAGGTACTGCAGGCACATGGGAAGTCACAGAAAACAGCCTTTCCACATAACAGAGATTTGAAAAGGCAGCAAGGGAGGGGGAGCAGTAACTGCTTCTCTCCCATCCACACCCAGCAGAGAGAGAGAGAGAGAGAAACCCTCAGCATTTCAACTGTGCAAACTGCTCAGCAAACTTCACTGGGTTTGTACTCACAACCAACCTGTATGACATTTTATTCTCAAACCGTCAGAGGGGGGGCAAACAGAAAGGTTGCAGTTTGACAAAGGACAAGGTACCCCCCATCAGAAGAAGAAGGAGGATGAGGAGGAGGAGATTGGATTTCTACCCCGCCCTTCACTACCCAGAGGAATCTCAGAGCAGTTTACAAACTCCTCTCCCTTCCCCTCCCCACAACAGACACCCCGTGAGGTAGATGGGGCTGAGAGAGCTCTTTCAAGGACTGCTCTTTTTCAAGAACTATGCCAGAACTATGGCTTGCCCAAGGTTATCCAGCAGCTGCAAATGGAGGAGTGGGGAATCACACCCGGTTCTCCCAGATTAGAGTCTGCACACTTAACCACGACGCCAAACTGACTCTAACCGAGTCTGCCTGAGAAGCAGTAGTCAAAGAGCAAGACCTGACTTTCTGCCCTAACGACCCTGAGAAGAACCCACTTCGACCCAACCGGATTTATGGTCCGACCGTTGTGCCTCTTGCTGAGCTGCGAGCCCAGAGTGTCTCATTCCCCCCTGGGGCAGAAATAATGCACTCTTCCATGTCCCCTTCTGGCCCCAGGAGTGTCGCATTAGCGGCTCTCCCCATATAAAATGCGATCGATGAAGCTGTCAAGCTGAGGCCACGCGACCTTGGCTGACTGGAATGGCTCAAAGCAGGCCGTGCGGCCCCTACATCGCCTCTGTGGAGCATGTCACGAGAGCAGAAATCTCCTCCCGGAGCCCAGGGGAACCACTCTGCTTCTGGAGACCATGGCCTCCATCTGTTGGCACCTTTCGAATCAGCAGCCCAGGCACTGCAAGGAAGCTGAGCTGGCACAGCAGCACTTAGATTAGCAGCACAGCCAACACTGGCTTCTCTTATGTTGGAAGGGAGGGAGGGAGGGAGGGAGGGAGGGAGGGAGGGAGGGAGGGAGGAAGGAAGGAAGGAAGGAAGGAAGGAAGGAAGGAAGGAAGGAAGGAAGGAAGGAAGGAAGGAAGGAAGGAAGGAAGGAAGGAAGGAAGGAAGGAAGGAAGGGGCAGAGACACTTCTGTAGGGGATGGGGCCACGGCACAGTAGCAGAGTATCTGTTCGGCGTGTAGAAGGTCTCAGGTTCAATCCCCGGCATCTCCAGCTAAAAGGACTAGGCAGCAAGTGATGGGAAAGACCTCTGCTTGAGACCCTGGAGAGCAGCTAAAAGTCTGAGTAGGCAGTTCTTGACCTTGACAGCCCAAGTTTCTGATTCAGTAGAAGGCAGCTTCCTGTGTACTCCGGAGCCCCATCCACTTGCCTTTCATTCCATGCCCAGCCCGGCCTTGGGCCTGATCAACACGCATTACTTGAGACCACAGTTCTCAGGCCTGGTCTACACGCAGGGAGCGGCCCTATACTGAATCAGACCATTGGTCCTTCGAGATATTGTCTACTCAGACTGGCAGCAGCTCCCCAGGGTCTCAGGTTGAGGCCTTTCCCCTCCTGCCTGGTTCTTTTTAACTGGTGACGCCAGGGATTGAACCTGGGACCTTCCATATGCCAAGCGGTTGCTCTGCCACTGAGCCACAGCCCCTCCACTACACCTGCCAGGGACATGAGCTGTACAACTTCACATGGCAGGTGGTGGATTCCGGTTGGGAAGGCTCTCCCCGGCAACAAGCCCCTTGCAAGCAGAAATCCAGCAGGGAGAAAAGGCCAGAGTTCGCATGGAAACCCCTTGTCCCTGTTTGCCGTGTGCGAGCAGGTTTTTCCACGCAGGGAAGCACTCCAGGGCGTGATCACCCACCTGTGGTATGAAGAAGCACCATCCATTCTACCGGCCTCAGCAGTTGCCAGGCACGGAGAGCAGGCCCGAGGGGGTGCATCACAGTATTTCCTCATTTAAAAAACCACCCCGACACGCTGAAAGGAGGAAGCGAGAGCGACAGGGAACAATCGACTGTCACCACCGCAGGATTCTACCACCTCGTTGCGCCGCAGGGCCTCAGAGATGGCTCACAGCTGGGCGCACGGAAGGCATCGTTCGAAAAGCTGATGCCACATGAGAGGCCAGTTCCAATTTTCGAGGGGGAACTTCCTCACAGCGGAACAGCCTCCCTTGTAATTTATCGACTCCATTTCTGTCCTGCCTTTCTCTCCAAGCGGGGAACGTACGTCATCCTCCCTCCCCTCCATTTTATCCTCACAACAACCTTGTGAGGTGCGTCAGGCTGAGAGGGCGCGACTGGCCCCAAGGCCACCCGGTAAGCTTCCACTTGCCTTTCGAATCGGCAGATTCGAACCAGAGTCTCCCAGATCCTGGTCTGAGACTCTGACCGATATACCACACTGGCTCTCAAACCCAGTAATCCAAAATATCTTAAGTTAATATACATATAATTACACAAAATAAGACAAAGGTGAACTCAGACTGTGATACACCATAGACAACGCGATAGTATATTCTCCTAAAACAAAGGGTAAAAATAGGTTTTATCATTAATAGGCTTTCAATTTACATGGCCAGATAAAGAACACATCGATTAGTATGCAAGACATGAAGAGTATGGCACTGATGACACTAACAATAGAATAAGAAATAATACTAATTTACTGTCATAATTTAAGAAGAAGAAGAAGAGGAGATTGGATTTATACCCCGCCCTTCACTACCCAAAGGTGTCTCCGAGCGGCTCACAAACTCCCTTCCCCTCCCCTCCCCACAACAGACACCCTATGAGGTAGGTGGGGCTGAGAGAGCTCTGACAGAAACTGCTCTTTTTTCAAGAACAGCTCTTATCAGAACTACGGCTTGCCCAAGGTCATCCTGCCAGGTGCAAGTGGAGGAGTGGGGGAATCCAACCCAGTTCTCCCAGATTAGACTCCGCGCACTTAACCACTACACCAAACTGCAATGTATTGGAATGTACTCTGATATCAGTTTGAGTAACTTTGTAAAATGAATTGATATCTATGTACCAATGTACCTATACATTGATGTACCACGTGGAAGGGCGGGATATAAATCAAATAAATAAATAAATAAATATTTTAATAAAAACATCATTAAAAAAACCCAGTTTAGACAGTGTCTCTCAACCCTGGCCTGCCCCTGAAGCTGTGGCGAGGGGTCAGATTGACTGCTTTTGGGGGTAGAGGCAGCACTGATGATACCCAAGCGCATGGTGCACAGCCGACAGGGAACCGGGGTACCCACTACGGCATCAAATCAGCAAGGTTAGGCGTGCGGGGGAAGATCTGAGAAACTTCACACATCAAAGCCGCGCCCTGCTGCCAGGTGCAGACGAGAAGCAAGGAGTGACTAGTGATTCTCAACTCACGAAGCCCGTGACGAGAGAAGCCATCTTGCCTTGCCAAAGTCTCACCCGCCCTCCGCAGTGAGCTCGGCTGCATGCAGGCCGATGCTCAACGAGCATCTCACGGAGGGCCAGAGATCCAGGCTGCCACCTGTGATTTGTTGGCCATTATCCGGCGGCGCAGAGCTGAATTACCGAGACGGGCACTGGGAGACGCGTCCCAGGTCTGCTCGCCTGCCTCCCCGGAGATTGCCCATAAAGAAAAAAAAAGATCCACCTTTAAATAATTAGACTGCCTGGTCGGAGACGCTGCCTCTAATTATTCTGAGGTCCCCCTGCAAATAAAAGGAATAAATTCTCGAAAGGTGCCAGGCTGCATGGAACCAGAGGAAGGTTCATTTTCCACATCACTTGGAAGCAGCAATTATAAATTGCGCTGAAAGATGTGGTTCCTCCGGCTAGTAATATTTTTAAAACTCCAGGAAGGAGGCGGGATTGGGGGGGGGGGGGGAGAGACCATAAACACATTTTTGTAAGTATTTATACCCTGGGCTGAAATTTTTATTTAAAAACAGTGATAAAAACATAGACGCGGACCGTGCTCAGATTAAAGAATTAGAACGGTAGATGGGATCCGGGGGGGGGGGGGTGTCACCGATCCCCGTAACTGCAGCTCCCGAGGGCCAGCCAGCCGCTCTGTCAGCTCACACCCTACCATGCATCTCAGCCAGACCAGAAGCTACGGGCCTCGTGCTGGTCAAAATTAGGTAGCCACATCAGTTCCCCAGAACAGTGAAATAAACAGCAGAAGCTTCAAGTGGGAGAGCCATGCTGCTCTGCAAGAGAAGAGGAAGATTTGAACCCAGAATCCAGACCCCCAAGATTTCCAGGGTGTAAGCGTGCGTCCACACTTGCCCCCTCCCCCGAGGTTGCTGCCTCCCACCTGCTGATAACCGGCCATACTTGTCTACATCAATGGGTCAGTTCCAACTCAACTCCAACTCAAAAGTTTATTGCATACAGCCACCGGCCATCACAATATAAGATATAAAATACAGACAGAAACTGGCAACACAACGTAAAGAATAAAATATATAAACTAAGTAAAAGTATGGGTATTAAGATCAGGTTTCTTCAATAACATATTCTAAAAGTACAATCATTCCGTAGCCCTATCTCTAATTTTTCTTGGAATCATAGGACATTAGAGTTGGAGAAGGGACCTTGCAGGTCACCTAGTCCAACCCCCTGCACTCTGCAGGAGCATAGCCGATAGATAGCTCTACAACATACCTGAAAGATGGTCATCCAGCCTCCCCTTGAAAACATCCAGGGAAGGAGCATCCACCACCTCCAGAGGCAGGCTGTTCCACTGCTCAACCACTCTGACAGTTAGGGAGTTTCTCCTGATATCTAGCTGGTAATGACTCCCTTGTAATTTCCACCCATTAGATCTAGTCTTGCAATCCGGAGCAAGAGAGAATAGATCTGCTCCATCTTCTACGTGACAGCCCTTCAAATACTTGAAAACTGCAATCATGTCCCCTCTAAGCCTTCTCTTTCCCTTGCAGCATGGGCATAGCATGCCATTCTATAGGAAATGGTGGGATGGACATATCAGTGCCTAATTGTAAAGTTGTTAGAATTGGGTTAAGGAATTTAATTCTAGGACCAGTATACAAACGGCATTCTAAAATGTAGTGTGACAGATCCTCAACTGAAATCCCACACAAGCAGATTTGTTGGTCGTATGGGATTTTGAGATAAGAACGTAAGAACATCAGAAAAGCCCATGTTGGATCAGGCCAATGGCCCATCCAGCCCAACACTCTGTGTCACAAAGTGGCCAAAAATACCAGGTGCCATCAGGAGGTCCACCAGTGGGGCCAGGACACTAGAAGCCCTCACACTGTTGCACCCCCAGCACCAAGAATATAGAGCATCACTTGCCCCAGAGTCCCTATGTATACCTTGTGGCTAATAGCCACTGATGGACCTCTGCTCCATATATTTATCTAATTCCCTCTTGAAGCCGTCCATCCTTGTAGCTGCCACCACCTCCTGTGACAGGGAATTCCACATGTTATCATCCTTGTAGCAGCTCAGATGGCATGGTCAGTTTCTCCCTACAGCAAGCTGTGATTATTGACATTATTGATTTTTATATGTTTATAATGTGTTTTAGATTGTGTTGTATTTATGGAAATGTTGTAACCTGCCCTGAGAGCCCGTCTACGGGAGGGGCGGGATATCAATGTGGGGAAATAAATAAATAAATAATTTTTGAGAGCCGAAGTTTCCTTCATCGGACGAAGGGATCACATCCTGGAAATCCTGTTGGTCTTCAAGGTGTTTCTGGACTCGAATATTGCTTAAACAGTCTAAACCGCTTCTGCTGGGACCAACATAGCAGGGCACACGTTTTCCAAGCTGCACAAGTCGCTTCCTCCGAGCAAGATGCGAGTTTTCGAGCTGCACAGAGTCAGTTTGGTGCAGTGGTTAGGAGCGTGGACTCTAATCTGGGAGAACGGGGTTTGATTCCCCCAGTCCTTCACATGCACCTGCTGGCATGACCTTAGGTCAGTCACAAGACCTCTCAGAGCTGTTCTTTCCAGAGCAGTCCTCAAGAGAGCTCTCTCAGCCCTGCCTACCCCACAGGGTGCCTGTTGTGGGGAGTGGAAGGGAAAGGAGATTGTAAACCACTCTGAGACCGAGTGAAGGGCAGGGTGTAAATCCAATCTCCTCCTCTTCTTCTTCAAGAGAGAGAGAGAGAGAGAGAGAGAGAGAGAGAGAGAGAGAGAGAGAGAGAGAGAGAGAGAGAGAGAGAGAGAGGCAGTTTGATGTAGTGGTTAAGTGCGCAGACTCTAATTCGGGAGAACCGGCTTTGATTCCCCACTCCTCCACTTGCAACCTGCTGATGTGGCCTTGGGTCAGTCACAAGCTCTGGCACAGCTGTTCTTGAAAAAAAGAGCAGTTTGTGTTAGAGCTCTCTCAGCCCCACCTACCTCACAGGGTGTCTGTTGTGGGAAGGGGAAGGGAAGGGAGTTTGTAAGCCGCTCTGAGACTCCTTTGGTAGTGAAGGGCGGGGTCTAAATCCAACTTCTTCTTCTTCTTCTTCTTCTTCTTCTTCTTCTTCTTCTTCTTCTTCTTCTTCTTCTTCTTCTTCTTCTTCTTCTTCTTTCTTCTTCTTCTTCTTCTTCTTCTTCTTCTAGGACTCAACGTAGCTTCATCCATTGCACCCTGGCTTCAGAGCACAGACTGGTCCCACTACAGATATGAAGGATTTGAACCCAGGTCTTCCAGACGAACACTCCACCCATCAGATCACACTGGCCCAGCAGACCAACAGGCTGCCAAAACAATCCATCAAGGAGAGTGACTGTGATGCTGTCAGATTATGGGGTGCAACAGAGGCCCAGGGCCAGCACCCGGTGTGGGAACGGAGCGCACACTGAGCGTGCGAAAGGGCTGCTGAACCAATCAGCCGAGGGGCATGTCGCAAACCCGGGATGTCACAATGGTGCAAACCCATGACGGCGCACATCCTCTGTGACCTCGCCGCCAGAGCCCACATAATCCCCCATTTCCATACCTGAAGCAAGAGCCGCGCCAGGCACGGATCACAGAGGTTACCAATGGCTGGAATAATCAATTGCGAGTTGCGCGGCTCCGGATTAACAAGCGGCGAATTGCAAGAGATGGATTTCACAACCGCTTTGAAATCAATCTGGGTTCGGCCGACTCCCTGGGAGTCTGACGGTGGCAGTCAAAGGAAATGCATAATACGGGAAAGAAATTCACAGTAGGTGCAATTCAGGACGCCAAGAAATCTCGGCTGCCATGAAAGGCCCGCATGCATGCATCTCGCTCTCTCTCAAGATTTGCATCCTGGATTTGGAAAGCCCAGCTTCTGTTTAACTTCACCCTCTTTCTTCTTCCCCCTTGGCTGCTAGAGCACACTCTTTTAAATATGCGCAGGATTTGGAGGGGGGGGCGGATTGCTATGAATTTGAAATTATTATTTTCAGTGGTCTTATAAACAACTGTGGGAGCCAGGGAGGGTCGCAGCTGAATACTGAACATGGAGCACGGCTGCTGGTAAGTCCTGTTTTAGTCCTGCTGGATGTTGCTTTATTATTATTATTATTATTATTTTAAAAATTTATTATTTGCATTTATATCCCGCCCATCCCATGGATGGGCTCAGGGCAGGTAACATCATTATAGTAAATACAATTTCAATTTAAAACATGATGAAACGTTCTAACAATTAAAACAATGGGTACAGCTTGAAACAGCGTCAGTTGGCGGTAAAGTTCTGGCCCGATGGTGCGGTGAATTAAAGGCCAGGAGCCGGTGGTCAGTAAATAGATGGGTGCAGGGCTCTTTCTGTAGCAGGAACTCCTTTGCATATTAGGCGACATGCCCCTAATGTAGCCAATCCTCCAAGAGCTTACAAAGCTCTTCTCACAGGGGCTACTGTAAGCTCTTGGAGGATTGCCTACATTAGGGGGTGTGTCGCCTCATATGCAAAGGAGTCCCTGCTACAAAAAGAGCCCTGGATGGGTGACAGCAAACCTCAGAGAGGCTATTTATGCTGTTTGGATGCCCATGGCTTGTTTTAATACTGATTATTGTCATCTCATTGTTTTGTTTTTTTAATGATCACAGTGTACTGGAGGTTTTTTTTACTCTGTGACCCATCTTAAGAAAGTCTCCAGAAAAGCCGCATGCACATTTTCTAAATAAATAATACTTCCCCCCCCCAAAAAAAAATAAACTGACAAAACACAGAAGACCCTGCCTCTGAGCTGTGTCAGGATCCTTCTCTCTGGCTACTGACATTTCGCTATGGTTGCCAGGTCTGGGTTCGAAAACACCTGGAGATTTTTGGGGGTGGAGCCCGAGGAGGGCGGGGTTTGGGGAGGGGAGAGACTTCGAAGAAGAAGAGGAGGAGGAGGAGGAGGAGGAGATTGGATTTATACCCTGCCCTTCACTCAGAGTCTGAGAGCAGCTTACAAACTCCTTTCCCTTCCCCTCCCCACAACAGACAACCTGTGAGGTAGGTGGGGGCTAAGAGAACTCTGACAGAAACTGCCCTTGAGAGAACAGCTCTGAGAGAACTTGTCACTGACCCAAGGTCACACTAGCAGCTGCATGTGGGGGAGTGGGGAATCAAACCTGGTTCTCCCAGATTAGCGTCCGGGCACTCAACCACTACACCAAACTGGCTGGGGTACACTGCCATAGAGCCCACCTTCCAATGCAGCTGTTTTTTCCGGGGGAGCTGATCTCTGTTTAGAGGGAACATTGGTTGTGAGTGAGTGATTTGGCTGCTGCATAAATTAGTCTGCCCCGGAGCCATCCTTCCTGAGCTAAGACAAAAAAATGTGTGAGCTGGAGGTTAAAAAACTGTGAGCTAGCTCACACTAACCCAGCTTAGAGGGAACCCTGGAAGGCAGGTGGGGCTGAGAGAGCTCCGAGAGAACTGTGACTGACCCAAGGTTACCCAGCTGGCTTCACGCGGAGGAGGAGTGGGGAATCAAACCCAGTTCTCCGGATTAGAGTCCGCTGCTCTTAACCACTACACCAAGCTGGCTGGAGGGGTGTGGCAAAGCGGGGAGAAGGGTTTTTTAGGGGGAGTTCTCTGTGAACAGAGATGGCTGTACCACCACAAGGGATCCCAGTATCAGGGATGGAGAGGCAACTACTCACTTAAGCGGGGGTAAATAAAAAATGCGCTCATGCACCAACGAGAAAGGAGCTAAATGTCCTCCAGGGGACCACAAACATTAAAGCCCAGATCCTGACTCTGAGCCATGCTAGAGAGCAACGGGAGGCAGTGTTCCCTCTACGCTGAGTTAGTGTGAGCCAGCTCACAGTTTATTAGGTAGGTGGGGCTGAGAGAGCTCTCCTGGGAACTGTCCTTGAGAGAACAGCTCTGACAGAACTATGGCTTGCCCAAGGTCATCCAACAGCTGCGAGTGGAGGAGTGGGGAATCAAACCCAGTTCTCCCAGATCAGAGTCTGCGCACTTAACCACCACACCAAACTGGCTCTGGTGTCGCCCTGGACTGTTGCTCTTTTCTAAGGTCATCCAGTAAGCTTCCATGGCAGAGCAAGGATTCGAACCAGGTCCTCGCTGATCCTAGCTCTAACCATTACACCACACTGACTCTCAAAAAAAAAAAAAAAACAGCTCAAAAAAAGCATCGCTGTCGCATTCAAAAGATCCTCTTGACACTTCCCGCTTCTCGGGGCCGCTCTCTACCGGCAGGACAGATCCGGCACTGTGTCAGTGGTACAGCCAGCGCAACTACTGCCCATTGGTCCTGTCACATCCCAGCTTGCAGCTGATGCGCAGCGCCTGGCGCAAGAGAGGAAGGAGCCACACAGATGTCAAGAATGACGGCATTTTGGCTTTGGCTATAAATAAACCCACAGTGGGGGCACAGCACAGAGCAAAGAGAAAAGCAGGTGTCCGGCGGGAAAAGCCAATACTTGCAAGGGGCAACAGAGGAAAGGCCACGCAGGAGAAGTAAGAAAGGGAGAAGGTTAACAGGTATGGGGAGGGGGGCATACAAAGTGTAGAAGCAAGCCAAATGGGGGGGGGATTCAAAATTGAGCATGGCTACAGCATGCTGGATCATAAACAGATGTCAGCTCCCAGAATGCAGCTGGCCGAGAGGCTAAATCCAGAAGCTAGCGATAAATAAATAAATAAATAAAAGCCAGGTAAGTTTTAATCTATTCTTTTGAACTGTGGTGCTGGAGAAGACTCTTGAGAGTCCCTTGGACTGCAAGGAGATCAAATCAGTCAATCCTAAAAGAAATCAACCCTGACTGTTCCCTGGAAGGCCAGATCCTGAAGTTGAAGCTCAAATACTTTGGCCACCAAATGAGAAGGGAGCACTCACTGGAGAAGACCCTGATGCTGGGAAAGATTGAAGGTCAAAGGAGAAGGGGACGGCAAAGGATGAGATGGTTAGACAGTGTCATCGATGCAACGAACATGAAATTGAGCAAACTTCAGCGGACAGCGGAAGACAGGAGGGCCTGGCGTGATCTGGTCCATGGGGTCGCAAAGAGTCGGACTCAACTGTGCGACTGAACAACAACAACAAGTTTTAATCTAGTACATCATCAGTGGCTTATTGAGATCAGGATTTGTCCCCCCCCCATCGTATTTTCCTCAGTGATATTAACAGATAGCCCCGTCCAGTGTTCCCTCTAAGCCGAGTTAGTGTGAGCTAGCTCACAGTGTTTGAGCTTCTGGCTCACACACTTTTGTCTTTGCTCAGGAAGGAGGGCTCCAGAGAAAACTAATTCATGCATTCGCCAAATCGCTCGCTCACAGCTTTGATGCCAGGAGCTCATAAAGTAGAATTTTTGCTCACAAGACTCCACAGCTTAGAGGGAGCATTGGCCCATGTCCTGAGATGGCAGAAAGAGGCCGAGAAAGTGCTCACGTGTGGCCACGGGCGCAAGGGCGACAGGGACTGAATGTCCAGCATCTAGTAAAGATCAAGAATCCCAGACCTATTCAGCCCCAAACTCTGTAGTAAAGGACATGGGTTATACGCGAGAAGCGACAGGTTCAACCTCTGGCATCTACAGTTCAAAGATCTCAGAAGGCGATGCTGGGAGGGACTTTTTTCCCCTCTTTCGGAGACCCGTGCCATGCCGAAGAGGCAATGCTGAGCCGGATGAGCCATTAGGAGGAGCTCTTTCTTATGCAGAAGGTCCCCGGTTCATCCCTTGGCGTCTACAGAACGGCTAACAGGTGTCAGGCCAAGAACCTTGGCAAGCGGCTGCCAGTCCAAGCCAACAGTCCTGGAAAAGACAGGATGATTTATTTCCAGGAATTTGTATGCCGCTTCTCCAGGGGCTCGCTCGAGGCGGCTTCGCCCGTCCCCGTCCACCGTTCAAATTTCATTCAGTCCACGCATCCCGCACCGGCCTTGAACCTGGCTGCGGCCTCAGCTCTTCCTCGTCCCTCGACTGTCAGCCCTGACTCATTCCCGTCTCTCTTTTTTTTTAATTATTATTTGGAGAGACCCGCTCCATCCAAGCATCCTCCTCCACCGGCAAATTCCACATCTGCTATGCTCCTTCGCACCTGTCGCTGTGATTTAAGTGCAGAGACGGAGCCCAGAGCACAAATGTCAATGCACCTGGAATACTCAGCTAAAACATGGCTGGGGCGGGGGAATGTCTGGCCCCTTGGTTTTTGAGCTGGCGTGAGGGGAGGGGGGGTGCACAGCTGGTATCTCTGCCCTCCGAGCTTCCCTACCGGTGTTAGGAGTTCCCTGTCTTCCTGGCACCTTGCCCCGGGTCCTCAGTGCCCGGCCAGATACATAATCTCAGCATGGAATGACAACAGGCCACCGGAGGGCCTGGCAGCGTCCTTGAATGATATGAAAGCCAGCTTCCCACTGCTTCCAGAACCTCTGGTGTGCAGCCAGCCGAGTGAAACCTCACACAACAGCCACAGAAGCCAGGGCACTTTCTGCAGGGGGTTTTCGGCCATCGGCTCTGGGGCACAGATCTGTCAAATGCATGGAAAGTGAACAAACACCCTCCCCTCCACATTTCTTCAAGGCAAGGAAGTCAGGGCAGGTAAACAGGGATGAATAAACAGCCTTAAAAACAGAGAAGTTCAGCTGGGATGGATAAACAGCTTTAAAGGGGAATGAGATGGATTCACGGCGGAGAAGTCTATCAACGGCTACTAGCCGTGGTGGCTGAGGGGAACTTCCACATTCAAAGGGACTGAACCTCTGAATCCCAGAGCCAGGAGGCCTCTATGCCCTGTTGTTGGCCATCCAGAGAAACTGGTTGGCCACTGTGTGAGGCAGGATGCTGGGCTAGATGGACTACTGGTCAGATCCAGCAGGGCTCTTCTGACATTCTTATCAGGGGAAGGCCTTGGCCTGTATGCCCTGTTGTTGGCCGTCCAGAGGAACTGGTTGGCCACTGTGTGAGACGGGATGCTGGACTAGATGGACCACCAGTCTGATCCAGCAGGGTTTTTGAGATGTTCTTATGAAGGTCTTGGCCTCTATGCCCTGTTGTTGACCCTCCGGAGGAACCGGTTGGCCACTGTGTGAGGCAGGATGCTGGACTAGATGGACCACTGCTCTGATCCAGCAGGGCTCTTCTTATCAGGGGAAGGCCTTGGTCTCTATGTCCTGTTGTTGGCCCTCCAGAGGAACTGGTTGGCCACTGTGGGAGACAGGAGGCTCGACTAGATGGACTATTGGTCTGATCCAGCAGGGCTCTTCTGATGTTCTTATGATGAAACTAACTCCTCTAAGGTGTCATCTACCTTAGCACACCAAGGGAATGTTGCATTAGCTTTCAAGTAACGGTGTTAACCAGGGTCCCCAACCTGTTCGAGCCTATGGGCACATTTGGAATTCTGACACGGCACGGTGGACAAAAGGACTGCCACAGGAGGCGGAGCCAGCCACAAAATGGCTGCCACAGCTTAACTTCAGTCACACAGTGTAGATCCTTGTGCTGTGGCCGCAGCTGGTGCCAAAGCAATGTTTTTTTTAAAAAAAATCTGCATAGCCAATCAAATTCTCAGTAGACAATCAGAAGCGTTGCTGAGGCCCCACCCACTTCCTGAGAACACTTTGTGGGCACCAGAAATGGGCCCCATGTTGGGGACACCTGATGTTAACCATCAGAATGGGGGGGGGGGAGATAGATGAATGGGCAAGTGATGGGGGGCGACCCAAGCTGCTTAACAGTTTATCAGGAGTATCAGGCTGATGGGTCACAGAGCTCAGTAGTGGGCCAATAAACCTGAATCAGTCCTTAGGGGTGAAGGGCCCTGAGATGGACAGCACAAGCTGCTCCAATCTCGCCAGATCTTGGAAGCTAAGAGCACTGGCCTTGGTTAGTATTTGGGTGGGAGACCACCAAGGAAGTCCAGGGTTGCTACACAGAAGCACAAAATAGCAACCACCTCTGCTCGCCTGTTGCCTTGAAATCCCCATGGTCTTGGGGTTGCCATGAGTTTGAGTTTCTGTCCATGTTTGAGGGCTCAGAGTTGGATGCCAGCGCTTGGGATGAGCATTTTGCAGTTTGGTTCACAGTTCATGGCTGGACCACGAACCGAATCATGAACCGATACGAACTGGGAGGCTGGCTCGTGAATGGAACTGGTTCACATCCGTTTGTGAGCCATTCAAACCCCTGCCTTCTGCTCCCTACTGCTTTCTGCAGGGAGCAGAAAGCAGGGGGTTTAAATAGCCCCCTGCATTCTGCTCCCCATGGTTTAAACGGCTTGGAGAGAACCATGAACCGTCCAAAATTTAGTTTGTCAACTGGTTCACGCCCATCCCTGCCCAGCACTTCCCATTGCCAGCACTGCAGGAATGGCCAAGTGTTCAACTCAAAGCCTTCGAACCCAGGCAGAGACTCAGCAGGTGTACTCAAAATCCTATTCAGGTGTGTTCAGGGGGGCCTACTGCCAGCAAAAGGCTTTTAGGACTGCTCTGTCAGACGTCATGTTCAGGCTGAGGAAACTGCCTGCCCCGATCTGAACTGTGGTGATGACAGAAAAGAAGAAATGCTACCAAAAAACAGAGAAGTGATAAAACTCAAGCTAGAACATAATAAGGGCTAACTGGCCAGCAGTCATATCCTCCTCCCTTAAAAATTAAGGGTGCATTGGCGAGGGGAGGGGAAAGCATTAGGCATGAACATTTCAATCTACCCATCTTGCACAGTGCATGAAGCCTTGGGTTCATTTTTTAAAAAAGAAAAAGAGGGACCAATGGAAGAGAAAACCAAAGAACCCGCTCAAAACCCTCCCATTCCCACATCTGGCCAGATGTCTGCACCGCCTCCTTGCCCAGAAAACAAAGCTATTTGTGATACTGTGCATCCATTAAGCTCTCTGCTCCAGCCTCTGGATTTCACACCCCAAACAGACTTCCCATTGTATCCCAAGCTGCCATGACTGCGAGAGGAAGGCGGGCTGATAGCAGCAGCTGCAAGCATCCAAGCTCTGCTTCTCAATCCTTCTCATTCTACCCCCCAAAGACTTCCAGCTGGTATCGGAACCCTGGAGAAACAGGAGACAGGAGGCACCTGGGTCGCCAGCCCCAACAGAAACCGCCGAGCAGTTGAAAGAGATGCTTCACACACCACGGAGCAATAAATCAAGGTCGCCCCTGACGTGCATGTCGGGTGCATGAAGCTGACCTGTACTGAGACAGGTCTTTCTAGCCCAGTAATGTCTTCACTGACCGGTGGCATCTCTCCGGGGTTTCCGGGCAGAGATCCTTGTAACAGGAGATCTGCCAGGGACTGAACCGAGGACCTTATGCAAGCAAGACATGTGGCTCTGCCACTGAGCTGAGAACACAGGCCTAGAAAAACAAAGCCGTCTGGTACCCGATCAGGGCATCGGTCCATCAAGCTCACAGGAAGGTCTAGTCTGACAGCCAGGGTGGCTCTCCGGGGCCCCTAGCAAGGGAAGATCTTCCTTATCATCAGCCACCCGAGAGGCCTTGACTGGCAATGGAACTTGAGGCCTTTTCACACGGAAAACAGGTGCTCTAATGCCAATGGCCCTTACCCACACTCACAGGCAAGACTAGCTCTGTGACAAGCACACCCGTGTGACATGCATTCCCCAAAACCCGTTTACATCAAGATTTACACTTTGCATTCTTCGGGAGTGCAGTTTTAAAACACAGGGCGGTCCCCGAGCTTTTTAAGCCTGTGGGCACATTTGGAATTCTGGCACGGGGTGGTGGGCAGAGCCATAAAACAGCTGCCACAAACCAGAGGCTACAGGAGGAAGAGAAGCTGGCCAGAAAATGGCTCCCACAGTCTGCCTTCAGGCATACAGTGAACAGCCCTGTGTTTCGGGGGCAGCTACTGCCAAAGTAGCATTTAAAAAAACAAAAAACTGCACAGCCAATCAGATCTCCAGTGGCCAATCAGTAGCCTTGCTGGGCAAAAGCCCCACCCACTTTGTAAAAACAGTTGGTGCACACCAGGAAAGGTGTCAGCAGGTACCCTGTGGGCACCGCCTCCTTGTCCAGTAAATTATTTCAACCACTGGGGGAGCTTGCTTCCGCATGAAGCAGTTACAGTATCAGGCTAGGATCGGAGAGACTCAGGTTCGAATCCTCAGTCTGCCAGGGCGACTTGCTAGGCAGCCCTGGGCCAGTCCCCCAAACCCTGCCCAGCCTACCTCACTGGGCTTTAACCTCATTCTTCAGATGGCCCATTTATGACTAGTTGCACTGTAGAAGCCATGAAAAAATTGCAGAGATCGCTTTTTCCCCCACGGAATTAGTCATACGGAGAACAAGTTGATTCGAAAATTACTTTATTGCAGCCATGAATGGATACCAGAAAACAATCACATGAAACATAGTCCAGTTTGGATGAAGCGTCTCGAAACGGGACTTCCTTCTTGCTATTATGCTACCGTCTGTTTATTACACTGTTCAGTGTTTCGTGTTCAATACTTATTGTTAAAAATGGTCACAATATTACATCATTATAGTGTATAGTCCAGTTTTTTTGCCTTTTATTTTGTCATTCAGAGCTGTGATTCTCTTATGTTATATAACCAGGAAAGGTGTCGGCAGGAACCATGGCGCCCCGGGGGCACCGTGTTGGCGACCCCTTTGTTACAGGAATACAGCTAAGAAGCTACAGGAAGAGGAAGAGGAGATTGGATTTATACCCCGCCCTTCACTGCCCAAAGGCATCGCAGAGCGGCTTACAAACTCCTTTCCCTTCCCCTCCCCGCAACAGACACCCTGTGAGGCAGGTGGGGCTGAGAGAGCTCTTTCGAGGACTGCCCTTGAGAGGACAGCTCTGAGAGAACTACGGCTTGCCCAAGGTCATCCAGCAGCTGCAAGTGGAGGAGTGGGGGAATCAAACCCGGTTCTCCCAGATCAGAGTCCGCGCACTTAACCACTACACCAAACTGGCTCTGTACAGCATGACAACAAGGAGCATTCTTGGGGTTGATCCACAGAAGGGACCAAGGCCCTCGCTGCCCTGCCCTCCGACACAAACCCCCACATCGTCACTCCATGGCAGCACACCGCCGCGCAGACGAATCCCAAGCGCTGCAAATTTCAGCCAACGCGGCTGAGTAAGTGAGCACTTCTCACTCCCCCTATTATTTAATTAGAAAGCAGCGCGTCTCTTGCTGTGCTGCCGCCATTCCCCTCGCTCTAATGGATCTTATTTTGCCTCGTGCGGAATGGCAAACAGATGTAAGAGTACGCAGTACACACACACAGCCCCATAAACAAACACGCCTGCAAACAAGGACGCCAGGTGTTGGGCGCCTGCGGAAGGAGAGGCAGGATCCTCTGGGGTGGGAGGTGGGGGGAGAGCTTGCCTCTAGCCGAGAAATCCAGGAAGCTGGAGAACCATCCTGTCTGCCTCGGCACCCTCGCGAGGAAGCGAAATACCACGCAAGCAATCTCTCAGGTGACACCAAAACAAACACTGGGAGCATCTGTTCCGGCTGTGTTGCACTGGATGCTCCCTTCTTTCTCTGCTGAAATCTAGACTGTAAGTGCCTCGGGGCAGAGACCTGACCTTCCCAGGATCCTTTAGATTGCTGTGTTCCGTGACTACCTAAATTAATGAATATGCTATGGGGGGGGGGAATGAATGAAGAATTCATCTTCCGACGGGGGAAACCTGCCCCAGACTAAGTCACCAGAGCGAATGAGGCGGCCACCTTCCTGACAGCTTCTGGTCACGGCGATTGGTTTTAACATCACTCTGGATGGCATTCTGATATCTTTGATGAATTCTGTTAATGGCGCTGTTTTCTCTTCTCAATGGCGAATGGCTTTGAGGATGAAAAATAGGCAGGCTGATTTAAATATAAGTTGACGAAATAAAACGGCCCTCGGGGAGGGAGACCGGCACACCTCCGCGATTTCAGCACCACCGTTCTATGGACTTGGGGCTTCCCGGCCCTTAACGGGGTCATACTGATGGCCCAAACACCCCCAGTAATTCCTCGGAAGGAACACATTTCCAGGCACCAAGAAAGGAGCGACTGAGACAGAAGAGGGATCCAAGCATCCTCCTCAACATTGTGCTAGTTGTCTGGGCGCTGCTCTCGAATCATACCATGCAAACTCGAATCATACCTGAGGAACTGCCTTTCTCCATATGTACCCCAGAGAGCGCTGCGTTCAGGGACACAGAATCGGCTGGCCCTCCCAACTATCAAGGAGGCCAGGCTGGTGACAACTAGGGCCAGGGCTTTTTCGGTGGTGGCTCCATTCTGGTGGAATGAGCTCCCAGAAGAGATCCGAGCCTTGCAGGACCTTCTGCAGTTCCACAGGGCCTGTAAAACAGAGCTCTTCCACCAGGTTTTGGGAGCTGCCACCACTACCACCACCACCTCTATTACCAACAATCAGGGCTCTTTTTGTAGCAGGAACTCCTTTGCATATTAGGTGACACACTCCTAATGTAGCCAATCCTCCAAGAGCTTACAGAGCTCTTCTTACAGGGGCTACTGTAAGCTCTTGGAGGATTGGCTACATTAGAGGTGTGTGGCCTAATATGCAAAGGAGTTCCTGCTACAAAAAGAGCCCTGCCAGCAATTGACATCCTATGATAGGAGAGCCCTGACCTGCTGGACCCTTCAATTGCTGCCTGAGCTAATCGCCCAAGTTAGCTGAAGGAGACCAAAAAGCTGACTGTAAAATGAGGAAATTATGTCTGCTAGCGCTTTATTATGTCACTGGTTTTAACATTGTTATTTATATTAATTGATGTTGGCCCCGGTCACACGGGCCAGATAATGTGGGGGAGGCGTGGCTGTTCGCCCCAGATCAAAATAAAGCATGGTAGACTGATCACATGGTCCCCCGAGTCTCGGCACTTAGGCTGTTAGTTGCCGATCACACGGTGATGCTGAAGCGTGGCAAAGAAGCGGTGCGGCACGATCACGCAAGCGGTGACCACAAGCCACCGCTTCTGGATCAGACGGGCAATTTTTTCCCCAATGATTTCGCATCTGTGCGCATGTGCCGTTCCATGGAGCGGCACTGCTTTCAGTTTCGTGTTTGTGCACATGCGCAGTTTGGAGTTTGTGTGCATCCTATGGAGACTTACAAAAAACATCCAGTTTGCAATGGGACGAGGACGGGCGCCGGATGCCACGGGATACTAGCGCTCCCGTGATCAGATGCCCACTTTTGCCCCGTGTTTTCCTAGTGCACTTTCCACTACTTTTTAACTCCACATCTTCAGCAGGACACCACGGGTTGGCCACGGGAGCACTACGCTTCCCAGATGTTGTGGTGTGATCGAGCCCCAAAAAATCCACCTGACATTCATGCCTTCCATGTGGCAAATTCTCCGTGTGACCAGGGCCGTTGATGATATTACGCTGTACTGTTGGGATTTTATTCTGTTTGCGTAAGCTGCCCTGAGCCGGCCTCAACTGGGGTAAAAAATGTAATAAATAAATAAATAAACTTCCGGAGAAAGCCGTGTGCTCTGGAATAACTCTGGAACCAGAGTGGTTCAGAGTTCAAATCCCCACTCTGCTAGTCAGTCACTCGGTCTTTATTATAGACCCCAGCCCATCCAGAAACGGGGCGGGGGGGGGAAGCGATGATAAAATCAGACCAAAGTTTGAGTCCAGCGCCACCTCTAAGAAGTGTGCATGCACACGAAAGCTTGCGCCCAGGACTTAAACATGCGCTGGGCTCCAACTTTGTTCTGCCGCTTCAATTTGGTGTAGTGGTTGAGTGTGCGGACTCTAATCTGGGAGAACCGGGTTTGATTTCCCACTCCTCCACTTGCACCTGCTGGTGTGACCTTGGGTCAATCACAAGCTCTGGCACAGCTGTCCTTGAAAAAGAGCCGTTTCTGTCAGAGCTCTCTCAGCCCCGCCTACCTCCCAGGGTGTCTATTGTGGGGAAGGGAAAGGAGTTTGTAAGCCACTCTGAGACTCCAAGTGAAGGGCGGGGATATAAATACAATCTCTTCTTCTTCTTCAGACCATCTTGAATCTATTATAAAATTGATTGCCTACATATAATCTCAGCAAAACTTCATTCATCCTAGTAATCTGGCATTTTAAGGGTAAGAATCCCAATCGATTATACATGGGACAAGGACTAACTCAGCCCGTATTTTTTTTTTAATGCAGAGAGAAGCAGCTTAGCCACAGCTATGGTAGTTCTTTGGTCAGATCCCCACGCTGGGTGATCCTGGCCTTATTGCCCGGTTTCAGCCTAATCTACCTCGCAGTTATTGCAAAGACAAAACAGAGTACCACGCACACAACTCCGAGCTCCTCGGGAAACAAGGGCACCGTTTCAACTTTCCACGGCCCGTGTCAGCAGGGAAGGTCTTGATGACACAGCACAGGCAGGCCTCGGCCTCTTCCCTCCCGCCCCCCGCCCGCCACAGCTGTTTCACTGAAGCCCAGCCAAGGTCTCTTCCCTGCCGGCCTCCTCCGCCGCCGCCACCACCTCTCCCTCCTTATCTCCTCTCCCTATGGAGGTTTTTTTTAAAAAAATGGCACGCCCCACAGGGCACTCTCCGACTTATTACAGGGCCCCTTGTCGATCCCCGCAAGAGAGAAAGGCAGGCAGACAGGAGGGAGACGAGGTGCCATCGGCTAAACCCGGGCCTGGGAAAAGCCAGTCGCTTTCAGAGCCGGCTCTTCTGGTTTTCCCTTCTGACTCAGCCCGGGTGCAAGAAAAGGCCTGTGGGAGCCCTCAGAACTGCTTCCTGGCAGCAGAATGGAGAAAAGGAAGGAAGGAAGGAAGGAAGAAGAGGGGACGTACGCCCGGGACTCGCAGCAAAAACAAAGCCTAGCTTAGCCCGCCGAAGTTCTGCCGAAGTGACCGAATGTTTTTTGGCGAGCCATTTCTCCGTTTCGTGGAAAGAGGTCCACCAACCTTGTGCGCCAACCTCCTGCCTTTCCCCTGGCATGCTCTGAACGCCACCCCCACCCCCTTTCCCTCCTGCATCGTGCTCACACAGAAGTAATTATTATCCAGAGATGGGGATTATAAATTTTCCGTCAGGAGGCTCTGGGAATGGGTTTCGCTCAGGATCTGACAGGCGTATTGAGGACACAGAGAACATCCAACTGCCACCCTCTCCCCAGCTCAGCAGGCGCAGGAATTGGGGGAGCCTGCTTCCGCAGGAAGCCGTTACAGTATCGGGCTAGGATCGGAGAGACCCAGGTTCAAATCCCCGGTCTGCCAGGGCGACTTGCTAGGTGGCCCTGGGCCAGTCCCCCAGACCCTGCCCAGCCTACCTCACTGGGCTGTCGTGAGGATAAAACGGAGGAGAGAGGAGAACAAGGTCAAGCTGCTTTGGTTCCCCCACAGGGTCAAAACTAAACAAACAAACTAGGCTAGGCTGATTTTCACTACAGCAGCAAATGGCGCCGAGCATACATGGGCCCCAGAGCTATGGCTGATCTCACCGAGGTGCATGCACAATGCACAGGTTCCCAAGCACCACAGTCTCGTGCAATATGTGCCTCGGTGTTCGCTTGCAATAGCAACAGTGCAAGATTTCCCAAGCACAGAGAGGCCTCATTCTCCCTCGCGGAGAACTTCTTCGCCCTGTCTGTCCCGCTCCCTGGCCTCCCTCACCACCAGCTGGAGGAGAAGCACATGTCGGGGGTGGCTCCCGTTCCCACGGGCACCCAGCCCTTGCTGACGCATGCTCCCCGCACAGGTCTAGCAGCTTGGCTCAGGTTCGAACCAGGCGGATCGGTCCCACCACAGTGGATGCGTTCAGGAAGAAGCGACACGCCCAACGGGGAATAGGCTTGGGGGTTTTCAGGGGGTGGGGTGCAGAGGGGGTGCATTTGCATGCATCTGCTTATTTATATGCCGCTTTCCTTCCCACAGCTGGGACTCCAACGCAGCACCTAATGGCACTTTCCACCACCTCCACCACTCTTGGAACCACACGGTCTCTCCAGGTAAAGGTTTCCCTTGCTCGAAAGCCAGTCGAATCTGACTCTAGGGGGCGGTGCTCATCTCCGTTTCCAAGCCGAAGAGCCAGCGCTGTCCGAAGACATTTCCGTGGTCATGCGGCTGGCATGACTCCTTTTCCCCCCAAAAAAACCCCACCCTGTGAGGTAGACCAAGCTGAAAGTTGGGGCAGGCCCAAGATCTCCCCGCAAGCTTCCACGGCAGATGTGGGGATTCGAACCAGGGCCGCCTAGGGTCCTGGCCCATCACTCTATTGACTACACCACAGTGCCTCTCTACAGACCACACTTCAGGTCATCTCCTGTCTGGACCAGCTAGTCTGCCCAAACCCCCAGGCGTATTTATCACTACCCCTCTCAATAGTATCACTTTTTAAAACCCCACCCTTCCCTTCCGCCATGGTTCCCTGCCCGCATTTTCTCCTCACAACAGAGAGCCCGCCAGGCTTGGAACGTGGACCTCCCAAGCCCCGTCTAGCATCTCACACAAGGGTTCCCTGGCACATTCTAGTGTATATGCTCTGCTCATTCTGTGGCACCTGGTTAGACCTGTCTGGCCTCACTGTAGCCTCCCAGGAAGAGAGAGAGCACTCAAGAATACTCCTAAGACTCCCCTGCAACTGCACAGAGAACATTGGTAGGAACAGACATGTTGTCCTTAGTGAGTAGACAGCCTGTCGATAAGGGTCTTCTTCTCGCTGAGGGATGTGTCAGACTTCTATATAAAATGGCTGAACGTGCTCATCACGGAAGAACTGGATCACTACGCCATCTTTTTTTTTTTTTTTAATCAGCAGTAAGCGGGGGCCCTTGGCACATAAAGTGTGAGTTCTACCACACAGCTGTGGCTATGACACAAACGGCCTTCTTGGGCTGAGTGGAGAACGTCTGCTACCAGGCACCTTCACATCACTTCTACAACTTCTCACCATCTCACCCCAGTCTCCTCTCCGCCAACCAGCCAGCTCCCTCGCTCTTCTTCAGATCCCCCCGCCGGGCCCTCCTCTCCCACAAACCTTTCCTGGACCACCACGGACAGCCCAATCCCACGCTCCCACACTCCCAGCGCATCATCTCCAAGTCCCTCCACACTCGTGGATTTAACTGAGTCCCCCACCGCCTTCACCATCTTAATGAACTGATACCTTTTCAAGACGCGAAAGAAGCCATGGTACCTAACATAGCTCTCCTGGGAGACAGCAGTGGTGAGACTTCACAACATGGCCATGGCTTTGAGGCATTCAGGGAGGGGCCGTGGCTCAGCAGAAGAACCCCTGCTTTGCATGCAGAAGGTCCCAGGTTCAATCCCCAACATCTCTGGTTAAAAAGGACCAGGCAGCAGGTGATGTGAAAGTCCTCTGCTCGAGACCCTGGAGAGCTGCTGCCAGTCTGAGTAGAAAATACTGATCTTGATGGACCAAGAGTTCTGGGGACTGGGGAACAGTGGGAGGGCTTCTAGTGTCCTGGCCCCACTGCTGGACCTCCTGACGGCACCTGGTATTTTTGGCCACTGTGTGACAACAGAGTGTTGGACTGGATGGGCCACTGGCCTGATCCAACGTTGGCTTCCCTTATGTTCTTAAGTGATGCTCTGTCTTCTTGGTGCTTGTAGGCAACAGTGGGAGGGCTTCTGGTGTCCTGGCCCCCACTGCTGGACCTCCGGATGGCACCTGGTACTTTTGGCCACTGTGTGACACAGAGTGTTGGACCAGAAGGGCCATTGGCCTGATCCAACATTGGCTTCCCTTATGTTCTTAAGTGATGCTCTGTCTTCTTGGTGCTGGGGGGGGGTGCAACAGTGGAAGGGCTTCTGGTGTCCTGGCCCCACTGCTGGACCTCCTGATGGTACCTGGTCTTTTTGGCCACTGTATGACACAGAGTGTTGGCCTGATCCAACACTGGCTTCTCTCATGTTCTTAAGGGTCAGATTCAGCGTAAGGCAGCTTCATGCCTGTTCATGGGCAGTAGCACAGTCTCCCTGGCCGTGAGCAAACAGCTTCGGTCCTAAATGTAAATAACTTCCTTGGCTCAGTGTTGGGAGCACCAGCTATGCATGCAGAAGATGTCAACTCCAACCCCTGGCACCTTCAAGGAAAGAGTCTCCGGTGCCAGGAAAGAGCTTTCTCTGCCTGGGACTCTGGGGAGTTGCTGCCAATCGGAAGAGACAACGCCAAGCTAGATCAGCCAATTGGCTGAGAGCAGTGGGCAGCTTCACTTGTGTACATGTGCATGTGCACACAAACACACATCCTTCCCCAGCCTGTGCACTGTCCATCCCTCCACCCCCCTGGCTGCCACCCCCTTTTCTGTCAACTGTTTGATGAAAAGGTCCTTGGACAGTGGGCTCTCTTTTGCATATGGTGACAGCTGCTCGTGTTGGTGGCATTTTTTTGCAGGTAGCCATACTGGTCTTCAGTAGAACCATTAGAGTCAAGTCCGGTAGTGCCCGAGAGCCGACAAGATTGGGAGGATATAAGCTTTTGAGGGTCAAAACTTCCATCAGATACAAGTAGTGCCGACTCCCTTGTGTCCGATCCTTGACTGTTGCAAAACCGGGACACAAAGTCTGCACTAAGCTGGACACGGAAATGGGCCACAGAAGTCACAACGTACAACTAACAATAATAAGTGCCATCAAATCACAGGAGACTTAAAGCAATGCTTGATGGGGTTTTCAAGGCAAAAAAAACACCCTTCTGCATATGAGCCCTGGACTTCCTTGCTGGTCTCCCATCCAAATGCTAACCAGGGCCGACCCTGCTTAGCTTCTGAGGTCTGATGAGATCAGGCTAACTTGGTCCTTTCCAGGTCAAGGCAGCAGCTAAGCAGAAGAGGTTGGCCATCGCCTCCCTCTTCAGAACAACCCTGGGTTTCCTTGGGGGTCTAAGCAGGACCAACCCTGTTTAGGTTCTGAGATCTGATGTTGTGGTAGCTTAGAGGAGAAGAAGAGAAGACATTGGATTTATATCCCACCCTTCACTACCCGAAGGAGTCTCAGAGCAGCTCACAATCCCTTCCCCTTCCTCTCCCTGCAACAGGCACCCTTGAGAGAACAGCTCTGAGAGAACTTGTAAAGGACCCAAGGTCACATACCAGTAGCTGCATGTGGAGGAGTGGGGAATCAAAACCGGTTCACCCAGATTAGAGTCCGCGCTCTTAACCGCTACACCAAACTGGCTCTCGTAGAGTCGGAAGGGACCTCCAGGGTCATCTAGTCCACCGCCCTGCATAATGCAGGAAAATCACAAATACCCCCACATACACAGAGACACCCCCAGTGATCCCTGCTCCATGCCCAGAAGATGGCAAAAAACCTCCAAGACTGCCGGCCAAACTGGCCTGGAGAAAAATTGCCTCCTGACCCCAACGTGGCGATCAGCATTTCCCTGGGCGTGTAAGGAAGGGCCACGAGAACTAAGCACTGAGGCAACCCTCCCTACCCTCCTTCTCGTGATCTGCCTAAGTTCACAGGATCAACCTACATCAGGGAAAGTGCCGTCTTGTTGCATCCCACTTAATATGGTGGCTCCATGAGGTTTCCAAGGCAAGAGCAAAACCAAGACCATTTGCCATTCGCCTGCTTCTGAAGAGCAGCTCCGGACTTCCCTGCTGGTCTCCCATCCGAGTGCTAACCAGGGCCGACCTCGCTTAGCGCTTCTGAGCCCTGACAAGCTTGGGCTAGTCTGTGCTGTTGCAGGCTGCCACAACTAACAAGCCAACAAGAAAACCGCCAGGCTGCTCCCTTCACAGTGAGACGAAAAGGTTCCCCCCAACACCTCGACACATGCTATGCAGCAGATTTCTAATTGCGCACACTGCAGAGGCCAAGCGAGGCACCTCTCGTGAGTCACCCGTTTGTCCCTCTCAGCGAAAACGCAACCCATTTTCCCAGCCTCCCTTGTGTCAAGCAATCTCAACATCACCGTAGACCTGTCCCTGAAAGAAAAGATCTCAGAACCTCCCCAAAAGCAGTATGCCTCATCATGTGCATTCCCACCTCTCATAAGGACATAAGAGAAACCATGTCAGATCAGGCCAATGGCCCATCCATTCCAACACGCCATGTGTCACACAGTGGCCAACACCCAGGTGCCATCAGGAAGTCCACCAGCAGGGCTAGAACTCCAGAAGCCCTCCCACTCTTGCCCACCCCACCCCAGCACCAAGAATGCAGAGCATCACTGCACCAGACATATGAACGTAAGGGAAGCCATGTTGGATCAGGCCAATGGCCCATCCACTCCAACACTCCATGTGTCACACAGTGGCCCAAACCCAGGTGCCATCAGGAAGTCCACCAACAGGGCCAGAACTCCAGAAGCCCTCCCACTCTTGCCCACCCACCCCCCAGCACCAAGAATGCAGAGCATCACTGCACCAGACATATGAACATAAGGGAAGCCATGTTGGATCAGGCCAATGGCCCATCCACTCCAACACTCTGTGTGTCACACAGTGGCCCAAACCCAGTTGCCATCAGGAAGTCCACCAGCAGGGCCAGAACTCCAGAAGCCCTCCCACTCTTGCCCCCCAACCACCAAGAATACAAAGCTTCCCCATCAATACCTTGTGGCCAATAGCCACAGATGGAACCCTCCTCCACTTGTTTATCCAATCCCCTCTTGAAGCTGTCTGTGCTGCAGTGATTATTAACATTATGATTATCTCAATTATTAACAACCGATGGGCCTCCCTCTGAGCATATGCAGAGGACGTCCACCACCCCACCCTCCCAATGAATAAGCAGAGGCAATCCCTGCACCGGAAATAAGAGACTGAGCTTTACGACCTCCCAGTCTCTCTCTGCAAAGAAATGAACCACTAAATTATTGTTTCTCATGGCTGTCCAGGGACCAAAAAGAACACACCAGTTTCGATCCCCAACTCAGCCCCTTCCGCAGATTCAAACTGGCCTACATCCTCTGCCATTTACAACCACCATCACGTGAAGACCTTAATTTTTCTCAAGTTGAAGACAGGGAAATTGAGGCTGAGAGCACCCGGAGGCCGCCGCTCTGCAAAGTCTTGGTGGCGCTGAAAGGCTTCGAGGATCAAGGCTCTTCTCACTCAACCAGTTGGGCAGCTTCAGCCCGACATCAACACGGCTGATTCTCCTGACTCGGCAGATTGCAGGCCTGGGCATCGTCACGGTGACGAAGCAGTCGGTCGCGTCAGGAGGAGGAGCAAACTCGACTCCTCGGGAGGGGGCAAGATAACCATAATTCCAGTCGCCCGTCAAGATGGTACCCCAAAGTTTGATGGCCATGGAAAGGGCCATCAAGTTGCAGGGGACTTACAGAGACCCTGTAGGACTTTCATGGCAAAAGACACTCGGAGGTGGTTGATGGTTGCCTGCCTACGCAGAGCAACCCCGGACTTCCTTGGTGGTCTCCCATCCAAGTGCTAACCCAGGCCCTACCTCGCTTGGCTTCTGAGATCAGAAGATCAGGCTGGCCTGGACTGTCCAGGTCAGAGCAGGAACAAACAGAGGCAGTTTGCCATTCCCTTCCTCAGCACAGAAACCCTAGACCAGGGGTGTCAAACACGTGGCCTGGGGGGTGGCTCAGGCCCGCAGTGGAACTGGCTATCCAGTTCTGTTGCTGCTACATCATCATAGGTCTGCAGCTTACAGATACACACCTGAACAGCAGACTCAAAGAATGCAACAGCACAGACATTTTGATGCAATAATTCAGAGCAAGAGGTGTCAGTCATCGGACATTGTTAAATAAACAAATTATGGCAAGAGTGCTGTTTAAGGCATGTTTTTTATTTTAAGTAAAAAAAACCACAAACCTTTGCATTTGTGTCTTTTACAGAGTTTATATTACATTTTATGACACACCTGGCCCGGCCCAACAAGGTCTCATTTACGTCAGATCCGACCCTCACAACAAATGAGTTCGACACCCCTGGCCTAGACTCCCATGGAAGTCTCCCATCCAAATACTAACCAGGGTCAGCCCTGCTTAGCTTCCGAGATCTGACAAGATCCAGCTAGTCTGGGCCATCCATGTCAAAGCAACTGATGTTCAGAAATGGCCTGGCATTGCCCTGCCTCTATGTAGCGACCCTGGACTTCATTGGTGGTCTCCCATCCAAATATTTACCAGGGCCGACCCTGCTTAGCTTCCTAGGTTTGATGAGACCCGGCTAGCCTCGGCCATCCAGGTCAGGGGCAAGAGGGTGCTGGTAGAAGGCAAATGCCAACTGGAGGGGGGGTTCCCTTGGATCAAAGTGGGTCCTCAAGAGCAGTGTTCCCTCTAAGCTGAGTCAGTGTGAGCCAGCTCACAGTTTTTTAGCCTCCAGCTCACACATTTTTGTCTTTGCTCGGGAAGGAGGGCTCCAGAGCAAACTGAGTTATGCAGCAGCCGAATCGCTCGGCTCACAACTTTAACGCCAGGAGCTCACAAAGCGGAATTTTTGCTCACAAGACTCCACAGCTCAGAGGGAGCATTGCTTGAGAGGCAGTCGCTTGCATGGCTGGCCCGGCGTCTCTGCACAAAAGCAGGAGCAAGGCAGAGCAGCTCACATATCACCGCCGCTCTTCATGGGCACCCATAAAAATGAGACATGTGCACGCCTGCACTGATGCGCCAGGGGCTCTCTGCTGAATAATCAGATCTTGATTCCTTGCTTGTTCCGGATCTGTGATGTTGTGCTGTTTATTATCCATTGTTCAGCTGTTTCATTTCTGTTCTCTGCAGCTCAATTATTTCATTTGGGGAGCCTTTGTTTTAATTATTCAACCTTGCCCCTGCTGTTTCAAGCGATCGGATCTCGCGTTCCTCCGCTGCTTTAATGTGCTCAATTGATCTGTTTCTTTGTTTTGGCTCCAAGGTGTTTAGTCGGGGGCCCCCCCACCCTTTTAATGCTACTTTACAAAAGACATTTTTGGTTGCATTTGCTATTGGTATTACGGGCATATGATGACGACTATTGTTATCTTTGTGCCTTGGGGTGGAGTTTTAATTGTCGTATTACTGCGTTTTCATATTGATTTCTGCAGAACCTTCAACCGAATGCTGGGAGGGAACTGTTCTAAACAAACAAAGAGTACTTCTCTGCTCGAGCAAAAGACCTGGCTGGCATGGTGTGGCGTAGTGGTTAAGGTGTCAGACTAGGATCTGGGCCCAGGTTCGAATCCCCAGTCTGCCATGGCAGCTTGCTCGGTGACCCAATATCAGCCTAACCTCCCTCACAGGGCTGTTGTGAGGATAATATGGAAGTGAGGAGAACGATGCGAGCCGGTTTGGGACCCCATTGGGGAGAAAGATTGGGTATAAATGAAATACATCAAGAAAGAAGAGAGAGAGAGAAGAAGAAATTGGATTTATACCCTGCCCTTCACTCGGAGTCTCAGAGCGGCTTACAAACTCCTTTCCCTTCCCCTCCCCACAACAGACACCCTGTGAGGTAGGTGGGGCTGAGAGAGCTCTTTCCAGGACTGTCCTTGAGAGAACAGCTCTGGCAGAACTACGGCTTGCCCAAGGTCATCCAGCAGCTGCAAGTGGAGGAGTGGGGAATCAAACCCAGTTCTCCCAGATTAGAGTCCACCCACTTAACCACTAAACCAAACCAGCTCTTAGAAATGGTGGATACGTTCCTGGAGAGCAGCTTTGCTGTTTCTTGTTCCTCTCTGTAGGCCTGATTCGATTCTAGAACCTTTGCTTCCAAGCCAAAAAAGGATACCCCGGCGGTCTTTCGCCCTTGGGCTGGGGCTATGTCACAGAACCCCACCCGCTGAGTTGCGAACTCCCCTTTGGGGAAAGGATGTGCTGTCTGTGCACCTGTGTAAAGCTCCAGGGTGCCAGAGCTCCGACCGTTCTTTGCATAAGCTCTGAGAGGAGAAGCAGAACAAGATCACTCGATGGCAGAGAGGATTCCTCCCTGACTCGAACTCTGAGTCCCGTGGCACCTTTAAGGTTAAGAGTGTGGACTCTAATCTGGCAGAACCGGGTTTGATCCCCCACGCCTCCACATGCAGCTGCTGGGGTGACCTTGGGTCAGTCACAAGTTCTCTCTCAGAGCTGCTCTCTCAAGAGCAGTCCTCGGAAGAGCTCTCTCAGCCCCGCTTATCTCACAGGGTGTCTGTTGTGAGGAGGGGAAGGGAAAGGAGATTGTAAGCCACTCTGAGACTCCGAGTGAAGGGCGGAGTATAAATCCAATCTCCTCTTCCTCTCTTAAAAAGGAAGTGTGCCTGCAGATGGAAGCTCACACCTTGAATAAAACTTTGTTGATCTTAAAGGTGCCCCACTGGACTCAAACTTTGTTCCACTGCTTCAGACCAACAAGGCTCCCCACCTGCATCTATCTTAATTTGATGGTCACTACAGCATACCTCACGGTTCCCAGTTTGCACTTCCTGTTCCCTGCTCTCTTGGTCTGCTCACTAGGCTAGCTTTGACCTGACCCATGCAACTACCTTCGACCAAATCAGGCCTTTCATCCATCCGTCTTGTCTACTCAGACTGGCAGCCGCTCCCCAGGGTCTCAGGCGGAGGTCTTTCGCATCACCTGCTGCCCGATCCTTCAAACTGGAGAAGGCAGGGATTGAACCGGGGACCTTCTGCATGCCAGGCAGATGCCCTGCCACTGAACTAAGGTCGCTCTCCTGAGACGGGTGAGGCTGTTATATCGGCTGCCCTTCTTCCTGTCACATGACTGTAACATCTCACGCTTGCAGTTCTGCGGGCCCCAGGAGCTGAAGGTGGAGGTCAAAGACCACTGGTATACTTTGCAGAAGCCTCATCACCAAGAATGCTCTGTATTCTTGGTGCTTGGTGGTAGGGAGCAACAGTGGGAGGGCTTCTGCAGTTCTGGCCCCACTGCTGGACCTCCTGATGGCACCTCATATTTTTGGCCACTGTGTGACAGCGAGTGTTGGACTGGATGGGCCGTTGGCCTGATCCAGCATTGGCTTCTCTCATGTTCTTAGTGGCTACCGATGCAAATGTCCTTAGAAGAAGGCAGCAATCGGCACACTGTCATCAAGGCACCAAAAGCATGAATAGTCCCCTCTGCGGACTGATACAGACGAATAACATTACAAACCTATGTCCAGAATTCATGCACATGTTTCCATCACATCTATACCTAAGAGCAGGGCCCAGCAGGAACACATTAGCATAATAGGTCACGCCTACCAGAAACTCATTAGCATATTAGGCCACACCCCTGATAGCACAGCTCATTAGCATATTAGACCACACCCCCATGTCGCCAGAAGGGTGGTCATCCAGCCACACCCACCTTTTGCTTCTTATTCTGTTTATCTTGTTGGTTGTCAAAACCCAGGGCTTTTTTTTGTAGCAGGAACTCCTTTGCATGTTAGGCCACACACCCCTAATGTAGCCAATCCTAATGAGTTTCTGCTGTTGGGTGTGGCCTGTTATGCTAATGAGTTCCTGCTGGGCGTGGACAACTCGGGAGTCAGCCGGAATTCCGTTCCTGTGCATTCCTGCCCCAAAATAGCCCTGCCTAAGAGGAAAACACATGTGCGCCGCTGCAGGACGTTTGATGCCTCTGACCATGCAGGTACTCTCTTTTTTTGCAGATTCATCTCAGTCTCTTTGGACTTTTTGCATTGCCCTAGGAAGTCCAGGAACGGTTTCCGTGGTTCGTCCTGCCTCCATTTTGCCCCCCACAACAATCCTCTGAGGTCCGCTGAGCTTACAGGAAGTGACTGGCCCAAGGCCAACAATGGGCTTCATAGCCGAATGAGGATTTGAACCCAAGGCTTCAGAGTTAAACCACTACCCCACAAAGATTCATGCCACTGAACTAAGATGCACATTTATCCATAAACATATGGAGCAGAAGTCCAACAGTGGCTATTAGCCATAAGATATAGATAGGAACTCTCAGTCTGGGGCAAGTGATGCTCTCTATTCTTGGTGCTTGGGGGGGGGAACAGTGGGAGGGCTTCTAGCAGGGCTTTTTTGGTAGAAAAAGCCCAGCAGGAACTCATTAGCATAACACACCCAACAGCAGAAACTCATTAGCATATTAGTCCACACCCCTGACAGCACAGCTCATTAGCATATTAGGCCACGCACCCCATGCCTTCCCTTGGCTTGCCCGGGCACCCCGCGGCTGTGGGGAGCCCAGGCAAACTGGCCCTTGGACAGGCCAGGGAGGGCACGGGGAGGAGTCGGAGTCGGGGGGGGGTGTTGCTCTCCAGGCCTTCCCTCTGTAGCCACGCTTGCAGAGGTTTTGGCTGTAGTGGGCGTGGCCAACTCTGAAGCCAGCCGGAACTCCGTTCCGGTGCATTCCTGCCCCAAAACAGCCCTGGCTTCTAGTGTCCTGGCCCCACTGCTGGACCTCCTGATGGATCCTGGTATTTTTGGCCGCTGTGTGACAGAGTGTTGGACTGGATGGGCCATTGGCCCGATCCAACATTGGCTTCTCTTATGTTCTTTTAGGTTCTCGTGCCACAGTCTCTCCTGGCATGCCACCTGTAAAGAATAGTATGGGGGACACACACACACACGGAAGAAGGGTAATCAAAAGGTTGGATACAATGTCCCCTCTAAGCTGAGATAGTGTGAGTTAGCTCACAGTTCTTTAGCCTCCAGCTCACACATTTTTTTCTTAGCTCAGGAAGGATGGCTCCGGAACAAACCAATTTATGCAGCAGCCAAATGGCTCGCTCACAACTTTAAAGCCAGTAGTTCACAAAGTAGAATTTTTGCTCACAGGACTCCACCGCTTAGAGGGAGCATTGGTTGAATGCACCAGGAGATGCACATTCATGCCTTTCAAAAGCCACTGCACCGCTTTCGACTGCATCAAGGTCTGTTGAAAAGGACACGTGATACACATGATGCACATGAAGCTGCCTTGTACTGAAGCAGAGATCAAAATTGCCTGCTCAGACAGGCAGCAGCTCTCCAGGGTCTCAGGCAGAGCTCTCCCCCATCACTGACTTCTTGGTTCTTTCAACTGGAGAGATGCTGGGGATTTGAACCCAGGACCTTCTGCACACCAAGCAGATGCTCTACCACTGAACCACAGCCCCTCCTCCATGCGAAGCTGTCTTATTTTGAATCAGAACTTTCGGTCCATCAAGATCAGTATTGCCTACTCAGGTTGGCAGCAGCTCTCCAGGGTCTTTCACATGACCTACTGCCTCATCCTTTTAGCTGGAGATGCCAGAGATTGAACCCAGGACCTTCTGCATGCCAAGAAGATGCTCTGCTACTGAGCCACAGCCTAATGCTTCCATGTGGACCCACAGCCACAGATGGTAAATAACAGAAGTGCAGTTGTCTCGCACCCAGAACTCCTGGCTGCGCCTCTCCAGGTGTCTCACTGTGTCCTCCTTGTCCCATTAGCATTTGGAGCCATGGCCAGCGACTGACTTCACCAGGGAAAGCACACCGATTGCGTCATCAAGTGCAGGAAACATATCCGCGACGGGTTGCTGAGCCCATTGTGCTAAAGAGAAATTTGTGGAACAGGTTTCTTCTTCTTCTTTCTTTCTCTCTCTCTTTTTTAGAGAAACCTTTTATTGCTTTTATGGCGTGCACAAAAAAAAAAAAATTATCTCTTTTATTTCCATATCAGCGAAAGCAAACATTGTAATCAAGAGAGGCAGACAAAACCAGAGAATCAGACAGCCCAATAAAAAAATATATATCCGCATTGAAGCAAAGTACATTAAAGGCATTATGGGGATTGCGGAGGAAAAGCTGAAAAACTGCCTGTTGATTCCATCGCAACCAGACTTTCAACTTTCCATTTTCTCCAGAAAAGCCACAGGCGGGAGGGGAAAGTGTTCTCTGCCCTCGAGGGGTGTAAGGCGAAAAAATATCTCATCTGCTCCCAGTTCCCCCCTCTGCCAACACGCACACAGGCCTCCTTCTCATTCAGCATGGATAAGTCAGCATAACCATCTCGGCTTTATTGTTAACCTGTGGAACTCACTGCTGCAGGACGATATGGAGATCAAGCTCTCTCTTGCAAGACAAACAAATGCCTGCCTGGTTCCAAGAAACAGTTGGGGGTGGGTGAGGGACTACCACCTAACACGTTATGGAACAAAGCAGTCTGAATTTGAAAGACAGGACCTAATGGGGTGGCCGGAGGGGGAGGGGGGGAGGTACTTAATCCGAATGGCTCCACATTCTGGTTCTCTGAACAAATGCAAACGAGCAAGCCAACTTCTCCTTCCAGAGGCCACAATGAGGGCCTTGCCTACCACAATAAAAAGTGGCATCTGTGTCCTTCTGAAAGACACAGTAGAGCAAGCATAATGAAAGACGGGCATGATGGCGTGGTTCAGAGCCACCGGACAGGTTCAACCAACCCCTTCCCTCCTCAGGCAAAGCTTTAAAAACGCGCAGCCACGCCTGGCTTCCAGTCACACCGTCTGGTTCTGCCAGCTGTCTCCTCCCTTCCCTCATCTCTCCCCTCCTGTCAACATCAGATTGTAAGCTCCTCCGGGCAGGGACCTGCCCTTTCCTTTACGTAATCCTCTAAAGAGCCACGGATCTGGATGGTGAACTGAACACAATGCATAACCGGAAAATGACAAACCAAACACATTTGGGGCTAGATAGGGGTGGGCCCCTCTGCTCTGCTGTGACGCAACCAAAGCACCAAAAGACCAGTCCACCCAGAAGACGCTCCAACGACAACATTTCCACATTTTGCACAGGAGCATCTGAAAACCTCATTCGAATCTGAGACACAGGGTTTGAATGCAAGCAGCTTCTAGATCCGGGGTGCCAGTTTCAGCTCCTGATGAGCCTGTGCAGGTTCACCCTCTGCATTTTTCACACCGAGACAAAACAAGAAAGCTTTCCAAGTTCAAATATCACATTTCCCTGCTCTTTAAACACAACGTTCCCAGAAAACACACTTGCATAATATTGATTTTCCCTCTCTCTCTCTCTCCCCCCCGCCACCCCTTGTAAGGAACACTCTCGCTCTTTCTCAGCGGTTTGCGTGAATGCGTTTGCGGAGCGTTTTAATCATCTCTCCAGCAACGAAATGTTTTGAGAGGGAAATTCTCTCCGATTATCACGTCAGACGGAACGGATCGGCACATTTCTCGCGCCCAGACAAAATCCGCTGGCTTTCCGGGCGCGCAGGTCCCCAAGTTCGGCTCTATCCGAGTAGCACCTTCTTGGATGTCAAGGGGGGCCTCCCGTGAAACGGAATCTTAGGGACTAGTGACTCTGTCATATCTAACAGTGAAAGGGGGTCCGAGGCCAGAGTTTCCTGTTGGTCCCCAAACTCATTTCGCTTCCAGACCCCCCCCCCACGGGGTACAAGACCGGCTCCTGCCTCCTTCGCTCCTCTCCCTCGGGCGCCCTGGTGCCACCTCCTGGCACCGAACCGTCTCCCGCCCCTCCTCCACTTGGCCAAGTCCCGCGCCGAGCCCGAAGCCTTCAGGCCTCAGCTCAGCTCGCCCCCTGCTGGTACCAACAGCGGCAGCGGCACCGACAGCCACTGCTTGGACGGCCAACTGCCACTCCGGAGGGCATCAAACCCCAATCCAGGGGTCCCGCCGGCCCCTCCCTCCCCGCTGAACCAACCCCTCCCCGAAAAGGGCTCCAGGGCTCCCCGCCAGCCACAAGAGCCGAGCCGTGCGCCCTCCGCGCCCGGAGACAGCCGCATCCTTCCGAAGCATCCCCCCCCGCCGCCGCCACCTCTTTGCCCGCTGCAGAGTTTCCCTCTCCCCAAGCCAACCCCTCCCACTGCAGCACACCTCTCGTACCCGGGCAAGAAAAGCTGGCACAGCAGAGCAGGGGCAACGGCGCGCCCACGCCCGGAGATGCGCGCCAACACGGCCGGCGCCCGTCCCAGGGCGCCCCACCAAGAGTTTCTCTGCCCGCAAAGGGCACTTCGGCACCAACGCATTTCATAGGAACAGGCTCAGGAGCTCGTGGGCAACTCATGCCCCCCCCCCCCAATCTCCGTAACCCCTGCCAGCTCCCACGGTGGGCCACCTTCTGTTTCCCTGCGGTCCCCTCCCCCGCCCAATCCGAATTAACCCTCCAAACGCCACCAGGCAGAATCCGAAGGCTTGGGAAACCGGGGCGAAGCCGGACCACCCCCTGGTGGGGCAAAACCTTGCCAAGGGGTGGCCGGGAGGGACCCCGAAGCTGGCTCTCCGCGCCCCCCCAGTGACACCAGAGCATGGAAAGGGGAGCGGGTGCACGGGGGTCACGCCGGTGCCAGTGGCCGGAGACCCATCCCCGGGAGGAGCCCAGATGAGCTCAGCTAAGGGCGCGGGGATGGGGGGGGGCCAGCTGTCCATCCCGCGCCTGCCGCCTCTTCCTTGCGCTTCGGGCCAGGAGAAGGCAAGTCGAAGCCGGCCACCCTCCCCATGTTCCGTCCATGCAGCATTCGTGCAACCCAGAGCCCGACGGCTGCGGGGAGGGGGCCGCCGTAGTACCCCAAGCCGCCCCCCCAGACAGCAGCTGCCCCCCAGATCTGCTCCCAACACCGCCCCCTCCCCAGTTCCCCCAGCTCCCCTCCACCGAAACACGGAGACCGATCTCTTCTCCCCCCCCCGACCACCTGGAGACCCCAAGGGAGGGGGGCGCGCTCATGCCCGCGGCCGGCTCACCTGGGAAGGAGGCGAGCGCCGCCAAGCCGAGCCCAGCGGTCCACCAGCCCCGGAACCAGCCTTCCTGCAGCGGCCGCGCCATCGGAGAGCAAGGGTTCCTCGACGGTCGGCGTGGGCGGGCGGGCGGCTTCAGAGGCGACGGGAGCACCCCGGCTCTGGCCGCAGCATCCAGGGATGGATCCAAAGAGGAAAGAGCTCCGGGTTGTCGGGGGGGAGTTTGGCAGAAGGAGACCCCCAAAGAAGGTGGGGAGGGGGGCCGGTCTCCCGGGGAGTTGGGAACCCGGACGGCAAAAAAAGAACCAGGCGAGTAGGATATCCACAGGAGGCGGGAGCCGCGCCCGCTCCGCCGCTGGGCGCAGCCCGGGAGCTCC
The DNA here is from genome assembly GCA_029375565.1 of Gekko gecko. NCBI lineage: Eukaryota > Metazoa > Chordata > Lepidosauria > Squamata > Gekkonidae > Gekko > Gekko gecko. The sequence continues at coordinate 70,434,407 of JAPDNY010000013.1, read as the reverse complement.
GGCGCCTTCTTGGCCAAGCGCTGGCTCCGTCCCTCCGGGGCCGGGCTGGGGGGCCGGGCGGCCGGGCGGCTCTGGCTCAGCGGGGCTGCCGGCCAGCGGGCATCTCCCGACGCGAGCCTCGTGCGATCAGATTCTCCACCACCTCCGCCGCCGCCGCCTCCTCCTTCGTCCCTTTTGTGCGCGGCTCTCCGCGGGCCCCGGCTGGGCGCAAAGTGCTCGCAAGGTCCGCGCCAGACCTCCGGCGGGCGGGGAAGAAGACGAGCCCTCCGTCGGCGTCGGATCCCTGCAGCCTCGTCGGGCGCCTCCCTGCTCCTCCCGCTCCGCTTCTCCGCCCGGGCGAGCTGCTGCTCCGCTCCCAACAGCCCAGCCAGAGCGAACGGGCAGCGGCGGCGGCGGCGGCAGCAGCCAGGGCGCGCGCACTCCCCGCCTCCCCGGGCGCGCGCTCCCAGGCCAGCAGCCGCGCGCGCACCGAGCCGGGCCCGCCCCCCCCGGCCGTGAGGTCACTGCATGCAAAGCGGGAGGGGGCGGGGCTTGGCGGGGAACGCCCCCCGCTCGGCTGGACCGGGAGCGCGTGCGCAGCGTCTACGTGGGCTCGCCTGCTTCCACCCCCTCCCCGGATCGTTTGCTCTTTCCTAGTTGTGGGGCTCGTTCGCCTCGCCTCTCCCGTCCTCCTTCTGGGTCCGATGCAGCGCGCTTGGAGTCCCGGTGGCAGCCGGCAGCGGGGCTTTGCTTGGGTCAGTGCGGCGTTCCCTCTAAGCTGAGTGAGTGTGAGCTAGCTCACATCCTTTTTAGCCTCCAGCTCGCAGATTTTTGTCTTCGCTCGGGAAGGAGGGCTCCAGAGCAGACTTAATTTATGCGGTAGCCAAATGGCTCGCTCACAACTTTAATGCCGGGAGCTCACAAAGTAGAATTTTTGCCCAGGAGACTCCACAGCCTGGAGCAGCGGTGTGGAACTCATTTCTTAGGAGGGCCGGATCTGACATAAGTGAGACCTTGTCGGACCGTGTGTGTCATAAAATGTAATGCCACTAAAAAGGTAAAGGTTCCCTTGCTCAAAAGCCAGTCGAATCCGACTCTAGGGTTGAGGTGCTCATCTCTGTTTCAAAGCCGAAGAGCCAGCGCTGTCCGAAGACATTTCCGTGGTCATGTGGCCGGCATGACTAAACACCAAGGCGCACGGAACGCTGTTACCTTCCCACCAAAGTGGTACCTATTTATCTACTTGCAATTTCTTATTTTCGAACTGCTAGGTTGGCAGGAGCTGGAACTAGAGACAGGAGCTCACCCCATCATGTGGCACCTGGGTCTCGAACTGCTGAACTACTGACCTTCCACAGCCTGCAGTTCAGCATCTTAACCACTTGAGCCACCACAGCTCCTGTAATGCCAGGTAGCGGAGATATAAACTTTATAAACTACACAAACACAAAGTTGGGGTTTTTTTAACTTAAAATAAAAACAGGCTTAAAACATTAGTAGTCTCTGCAATGTTTTGCTTATTTAACCGTGTCTGATAACTGACACCTCCTGCACTGAATTCTTGCATCAAAATGTCTGTGCTGCTGCAATTTTGAGCGTGCTGTTCAGGTGTGTATCTGGAAGCTGCAGAAGTGGAAGAAGAATCAGAAGGCAGCCAGTTCCACTGCGGGCCTCATAGAAGCCCTCCGGGGGCCTGATCCGCCCCCCGGGCCACATGTTTGACACCCCTGGCTTAGAGGGAGCATTGCCCCTGTGGGTGGGAGAGACCTGGAGACTGGGGAGGGTATGGGGAGTAGTGTTCCCAATCTCCAGCTGGCACCTGGAGATCTCTGGCTGTTTGAATTGATCTCATCCAGACGACCAAGGTCTGTTCCCGTGGAGAAAATGGCTACTTTGGAGGGTGGAGTCTGGGGTGTTATACTTGGCTTGGGGTCCCTGCCCTCAACCAGGCTCCACCCCCAAATCTCCAGGTATTTCCCAAACAGAGCTGGCAACTGTAATGGGGAGGGAGGGGCAGGACCTCAGTGGGTAGGATGCCAGGCAGTCCACCTTCCGACGCTGCTGTTTTATCCAGGAGGACTGATCACTGTGGCCTGGGGGTCAGTCCTAATTCCAGGAGATCTCCAGGCAACACCTGGAAGCTGGCATCTCTGTGAGCTGAGCTGCACCCTGCTCTGAACATGCGAAGCTGCCTTGTCCTCAATTTGGTGGAGTGGTTAAGAGCGGCAGACTGTGATCTGGGAGAACTGGGTTTGATTTCCCACTCCTCCACATGCAGCTGCTGGTGTGACCTTGGGTCAGTCACAAGTTCTCTCAGAGCTGTTCTGGAAATAGCGGTTCTTGAAAGAGCTCTCAGCCCCGCTTACCTCACAGGAGTTTTGTTGTGGGGAGGGGAAGGGAAAGGATACTGAAAGCCACTCTGAGACTCTGAGTGAAGGACGGGGTATAAATTCAATCTCTTCTCCTCCTCCTCCTCCTCCTCTCCCCTGATATTGCCTCCTGGAACTAGTATTCACTGGTTCACTGCCTCTGAACGTGGAGGTCATTATGGCTAGTAGCCACTGATACACTCCCCCTCCATTAATCTGTCTAAAGGTTTCCCTTGCTCGAAAGCCAGTCGAATCTGACTCTAGGGATGCCGTGCTCATCTCCGTTTCCAAGCCGAAGAGCCAGCGCTGTCCAAAGACATTTCCATGGTCATGTGGCCAGCATGACTAAACACTGAGGCTCAGGGAACGCTGTTACCTTCCCATCGAAGTGGCACCTATTTATCTAGTTGCAATTTCTTGCTTTCGAACTTCTAGGTTGGCAGGAGCTGGAACCAGAGACGGGCGCTCACCCCATCATGCGGCACTCGGGTCTCGAACTGCCGAACTACTGACCTTCCGGCCTGCAGTTCAGCGTCTTAACCACTTGAGCCACCGCAGCTCCTCAATGAATCTGTCTAATCCACAGGCAAGGACAACTTTTAAAAGTGAATCTATCTAATCCCCTTTAAAAGTTGTCCATGCCTGTGGCCATCACCGCATCCTCACGGGGTGTCTGTTGTGGGAAGGGGAAGGGGATGGAGATTCTACCCCGGTGCTCTGAGACTCCGAGAGAAGGGTGGGGTATGAATCCAATCTCTTCTTTTTCTTCTCAGCAGGGAGGGCATTGCTCAGTCAAGGCCAGGCCTGTTTCCCCTGGCTCTCCAGGGTCTCCGATAAAGGGCTTTCACATCACCCAATCTCTGATCCTGTTCTTCAGGCCTGACTCAGCTTCATTGTTTCTTTTATCAGAAAATCTTTGTTCTTTCATTCAGTTTTTGTCATCCCATTTTGCAAACCATCTCCTGTCTGATTGCATTGTTCTGCCCTGTTTTGCAATCCCCCTGGAGTATCGGTAAGAAAGGCAGACTGTAATAATAATAATATATTTAAATATATATATATATATATATCTCCAGAGGTGCTGGGGATTGAACCTATCAGACACAACAGATGCTCTTGCTGCTGACCCATACAAGGCTTCTTCTAGCTTTTTCTCTCCTGTTATGGCAGCTGCAGAGGGTGGTTTCCCCAAATTGCAACTGATTCCCAGACTACAGAGGTCAGTTCCCCTGGAGAAAATGGCTGCTTTGGAGGGTGGACTCTGTGAGGTCCCTTCCCTCCCCAGACCCCGCCCTCTCCAAGCTCCACCCCCAAATCTCCAGGAATTCCCCAATGTGTAGTTGGCAACCCTACTTTAACCCTACTTTAACTGAGACAGAGAGTACTCCATCTTTCTGTGTTATACTTCTGAGTCACAGCTACTGGCGAAACGTCAGGTCCTACAATGCCAAGACCACAGCCAGACAGCCTGGAAAATCTACAGCAACGAATGATACAGAACCGTTCTCAAGGCTGCTGGGGCTTGGGTGAAGTTAATATGTCTCAAAAGGGAGGGGTGACCCCGAAGGCCTGAGGTTGCAGTCCAGTGCATGCTGGGGCATTCTTTTCAGTGGTTGTTGCTTGTGGAAATGGAGCCCCTGCGCAAACTCTCAGAGGAGAGCCAAGCCATGAAGAGACACCCAGCTTAAATTCTAAGCTTAAATTCAAATACAAGGGTTATAAGTATGAAATTCGAATGGGAAAAAAAATAAATCAATTGTTTAGAGCAGTGGCTATTAACACAGGACTCTTTGCACTGGGAGAGCCAGTTTGGTGTAGTGGTGAAGTGCGCGGACTCCAATCTGGGAAAACCGGGTTTGATTCCCCACTCCTCCACTTGCAGCTGTTGGATGACCTTGGGCAAGCCATAGTTCTGACAAGAGCTGTCCTTGAAAGGGCAGTCCTCGAAAGAGCTCTCTCAGCCCCGCTGACCTCACAGGGTGTCTGTTGTGGGGAGGGGAAGGGAGTTTGTAAGCCACTGAGTGAAAGGTGGGATAGAAATCCAATCTCCTCCTCCTCCTCCTCCTCCTCCTTCTCCTCCTCCTCTTTCCCCTTTTTTCTCTTTTTGTTGCAGAAGCCATAGGAAATTATCTTCCCCTTCCAGTAGCCATAGGAAGTTATCTTTAAAAAAAACCTCCTGCATGGCAGGTCATACCAGATGCACAGTTGTAGCTTAGAAATGAACACACCCAGTTTGTTTGTCTTTTTAAACGTTCCGCTTATCTGGAAGTAAATCATTCACTTCCGAGTAAATACAGATAGGATTCGAGTTGCAAGGGTTCTCCCCCCCCGCCCCCTCCTGCCCGCCCCACAGTTTCTGCTGCTATCTTCTGAATAACAGATGCCAGGTGGGGAAGGGAAGGCCTCCCCCACCCTACTCATCAACTTCCAGGGAGCTGCAGAGCCCCCCCTCCATTTCAAAGTGAACCCCTGTGGAAGTCTGGCTTGCTCCTAGCATGTCTAGCCAAACACAAACCTCGAGCCCTGCCACTGCCACTGTACTGGGGTGGATCGTCCTGTAAGCTTCCTCCAAGTTCAGTGGCTCTCCCTCCAATGGAAAAGCCACTGTGTTAGACTTTTGGCTTCAGACTTGTGCCAAAAGGGAAAGAGAGGAGGTGTACATTTTTAAATGGATAAATAAATAATCTGTGTTCAGTGGAGCCGGGAGGGTAGGTGTAGAGTCCACCCTAGGGTTTGCCAGTGCACCAACGTCTTTGCGGCTAGGTGGCTGCCTTTTGTGAAGCCATCTTCTGCTGAATCAGACCCTTGGTCCATCAAAGTCAAGCCTGAAAAATCAGCAGTGGCTGAACATAGCCTGACCCAAACAGGACACAGCATTTTGTTCCAAGACACTGAAAGACTGGACAACACTTCCAATTACCATGTCACATTACACAGGGAAGCCACTGAAATTCATAAACATAAACACAATTTCAACAGGAAAGAGGAGAGTTTGAAAATAAACAGGGCCTGGTTTCCTGTCCTGAAAAACACAAAATGCTCTACAGCTGACAATAGCACTACAGATAAGATCAGAGTTTCAATGGCCATTCCACACACAAAAGAACCTCCTCAGGAAAGAGGAAACCTCCTCAGAGAAACAATCCATAGACAAAAGAACCTCCTCAGGAAAGCTCCTCCATTACCACCTTCCAGGGTAGGTATAAATGGCCTGCCTACCGTTTTGCTGCTCACCTTGACACAGAGAGTACTCCAGCTTTCTGTGTTATGCCTCTGAGGATGCCAGTAACAGCTGCTGGCAAAACATCAGCTCCTACAATGCCAAGACCACGGCCACACGACCCGGAAAATCTACAGCAACTAATGAACTCCGGCCATGATAGCCTTCAACAACATAAAGTCAGTGTAATCTAAGAGTGCCAGCGGCTCTCCCGGGGCCCCTTCTGCACTGTCATTTTTGTCACTCATTTGTCCCTATTTGCTTTAGATCCCCCCTCCCCTTTCCATATATGTTTTGCTCCCTCTGGACTACTAGAGCAAGCAAAACACATTGGGGGGGTGGGGAAACTCTGAGGTCTTTCACATAAGCTGCCGTCTGGTCATTTTAATTGAAGATGCCGGGGACTGAACCCGGGACCTTCTGCATGTCGAGCAGATGCTCTGCCACTGAGCCACAGCCCCCGAACATACGAAGCTGCCTTATACCGAATCAGATGCTTGGTTTATCAAGGTCACTGTTGTCTACTCAGACTGGCAGTCGCTCTCCAGGGGTCTCGGGCGGAGGTCTCTCATGTCACCTACTGCTTTTCATATCACCTGCTGCATGGTCCTTTGAGCTGGAGATGCCGGGGATTGAACCTGGGACCTTCTGCATGCCAAGCAGGAGCTCCTCTCTCACCATTTAGGTCACAATGGTCCCCTACTTCTACACCAGATCGTGTCCCTGGATTGGTCCTACTTCATCACCTATCCGATTAAAAAAAATAAAAAAGCTGGAGATGCCAGGGATTGAACCTGGGGCCATCTGCATGCCAAGCAGAGACTCTACCACTAAACCCAGGACCCTCCTTCGGGAAACATGCCACTACATTCTTATTGGATGCTGCATTGTCAGGGTAACTTCTGCATTCACAGTGATGATAACAGGGACTCCTGGCTGTGTGGATGGAGCATTAGTTGTCTGGGATACAAGGGATACAAGGGAAGGTGTTTTTTTTTTTAATGTGACAGGGCTTTTACCAAAGCGCGTCAGAACCTTCCATGGGAACGTGCTGCAGGTCACTGCTGATGCCATAAACTTTTTTTTCTCCTTTTGCACCTGTGATTCACGAGAATTCTCAGAACAGGGATTTATACTTTAGACTGGTGAGCATCTATCCTTCCCTCTCTGGCCAGTAGCTTGTACTGTACAACCACTAGTTGGTGATGCAAGGCCTCCGGTTTAGGGCCATGATGTTCAAGGCCTGCCTCCCCCTCCCTCCACCAAGTATCTAGCAAAGAGCTGTCGGTTTACCATCCTCACCTAGTTCCCAAAGCAGCACACCACCAGTGGCTTCCGGTTTTCTGCACGTGCGGATTTGGGCACGTGTCTTTTTTTTAAAAAAATCCCTGCCCCCCCCCACCCCATGCCACCTCCCTCTCTCATTTGTACCGACTCGGGCGGAGGTAAAGAACAACCACCGCTGCCAGCCCCGCGACAGAGTCATGTTGATTTCAAGCACCATTAGAAACCGGCCGGGAAGAAATCAATGGCTGGCGAACAAGAACGGGGTAGACTGGGGGGACGACGACACACGGTGTTGTGCTAGATGGGAAATTGAAGGAGAAGGGAGCTATTAAAAGAGGCCGCTCGGGGTCTCTCCCGCGTCTGCTGGCGGGCCTTTCCTATCCACACAAGCCAAGGAAGCCGGGTAGACAGCAAATTAGCCCCGTGCAAGTGTTGTTCGAGCGCGAAGGTGGACAGAAAGGCCCGGGGGGGGGGCAGAGTTGGAAGGTGCACAGAGCAGCCATCCTGCTGACATTAAGCAGATGTGTTTGATCCGGGCCTGGGCGGAAGACCTCCGGGGAATCCTCTGTACACAGCCTCCAGTTCCGCAGTGGAAGAAAGCCAAGGCACAAACGCAACAAATAAAAGCAAGCAGACGAGGCAGGCCGCAGCCCTACTGGTTGCCGGACCCGAGCGAAAAAAACTGCTGACCTAGAAAGGCTACGGCCGCCCCCAGCCGGGCCCTGTCTACCGTCCTTAGCAAGCGACAGTACAGAAAGCATGTAAGCTGAGCGGCAATGCTTTGATGGTAAAGAGAAAGGCTGTGTATATGCTCTGTCGGGCTGCGTGTTGCAAATCCAATGGCACGCCAAGGCTCATGTGAGCGTAAAGTGCTGTCAAGGGGCAGCTGACTCATGGCCACCCCGGTGAGGGGCTTCCAAGGCAAGGGAGAAGCAGAGGTAGTTTGTCGTTGCCTTCCTCTGCAGAGCCTTCCTTGGTGTTCTCCTTTCCAAGTACTGACCCTGATTAGTTTCCAACTTATGGCCACCCCAGCAAGGGGCTTTCAAGGCAAGGGAGAAGCAGAGGTGGTCTGCCATGGCCTTCCTCTGCAGAGCGCTCCTTGGTGTTCTCCTTTCCAAGTGCTGACCCTGCTTAGCTTCCAACTTATGGCCATCCCAGCAAGGGGCTTCCAAGGCAAGGGAGAAACAGAGGCGGTTTGCCATCGCCTCCCTCTGCAGAGCCTTCCTTGGTGGTCTCCTTTCCAAGTACCAACCCTGCTTAGCTTCCAATTTATGGCCACCCCAGCAAGGGACTTCCAAGGCAAGAGAAAAGCAGAGGTGGTCTGCCATGGCCTTTCTCTGCAGAGCCCTCCTTGGTGTTCTCCTTTCCAAGTGCTGACTCTGCTTAGCTTCCAATTTATGGCCACCCCAGCAAGGGGCCTTCAAGGCAAGGGAGAAGCAGAGGTGGTTGGCCATGGCCTTCCTCTGCAGAGCCTTCCTTGGTGGTCTCCTTTCCACGTACCAACCCTGCTTAGCTTCCAATTTATGGCCACCCCAGCAAGGGACTTCCAAGGCAAGAGAAAAGCAGAGGTGGTCTGCCATGGCCTTTCTCTGCAGAGCCCTCCTTGGTGTTCTCCTTTCCAAGTGCTGACTCTGCTTAGCTTCCAATTTATGGCCACCCCAGCAAGGGGCTTTCGAGGCAAGGGAGAAGCAGAGGTGGTCGGCCATTGCCTTCCTCTGCAGAGCCTCCTTTGGTCGTTGCAAAGTCACAAGTCCTTAAGAACAAATGAAGAACCATGCTAGATCAAGCTAAAGAGCCATCATCCAGGACTCTTTCACAATAATGACTGACGAAATGCCTCTGGGAAGCCCACAAAGAATGCTTGAAGGCAACAGCCTACTGTTTCTCTCCAGTATTATATACTCAGCGGTATAGTGCTCCTGGACAAGGAGGTTCTGTTTTGCTATCATGGGTAACAGTTGCTGATCCCTCTTTTCACAGAGGTGGTTCTAACTGAGGCTGACTCAGCTAGCCTAGGCTAACCCGATCCCAGATCTTAGGAACTAAGCAGGGTCAACCCTGGGTAGTGCTTGGATGGGAAACCACCGAGGAAGCCCAGGCACGTAACACAGAGGCAGGCAGTGGCTGACCACCTCTGAAGATCTCTCCTGAAAACCCTACAGAGTCGCCATGAGTTGGCCGCAACTTGACAGGGCTTTCTGCCACCATCTCTAGTTAAGGTTGGGTCACCCCTGGTGCCCCTGAAATGGGTGGATCGATCTTCTGGTACGGAGGAGAGTCCGGGGAAGTGACCCTTCAAACATAACATTGTGCATCTCAGCCAGTTATTCTGACCTACTAGCAGATAGCAGATGCCTTCAGGAAGGCAGGGTTAATGAGGTTAGGGATGTTTTGTTTGGGTGGACCTGCTCAAGGCGAGCAGTTGGCACACACTCCTCTCTGGATTGGCATCGCTGCTCCCAGCGCCTCGCAGAGACACATTCCACAGGTCTGGCTTCCCTTTCTTTGTATCCTTCCTTCCACCTATCAATTGGGTATAATTTCCTGTGGGCGTTAGGAATTGCGTAGGTAGGTAGATCTTTTTTTAAAAAAAGTTCTTTGAAAGCACAGATTTAATCTCTAATGAGTTTAATTATATAATATTTGTGGTTCCGACACAGTTGGGGTAGTGGTGGCTTATTCTGCAGGGTGGGGGGTAAATCAAGACGCTTTTCATGCCATTTTGAGTGACTGTCTCCCTTTATGATTATACCTGGATTTTATGTTATTGACTATCAGGCAGTTAGCTGCCTGGGTTAGCTTTCTTTCTTTCTTTCTTTCTTTCTTTCTTTCTTTCTTTCTTTCTTTCTTTCTTTCTTTCTTTCTTTCTTTCTTTCTTTCTTTCTTTCTTTCTTTCTTTCTTTCTTTCTTTCTTTCCTTCCTTCCTTCCTTCCTTCCTTCCTTCCTTCCTTCCTTCCTTCCTCCCTCCCTCCCTTCCAACGATGTACCTTACCATTAACCTCCATAAATACACCAATACACCTTCACTCCCTTCCTACCTTACCTTCCTTACGCTTCCTTCCTTCCTTCCTCTCTCTCTTTCTCTCTCTCTCTCTCTCTCCCTTCCAAAGATGTATCTTATCATTAACCAAAATAAATACATTAATACAACATACAACTCTGGCTAATTAACTGTCTGAATTCTTTCTTTCTTTCTTTCTTTCTTTCTTTCTTTCTTTCTTTCTTTCTTTCTTTCTTTCTTTCTTTCTTTCTTTCTTTCTTTCCTTCCTTCCTTCCTTCCTTCCTTCCTGCCTCCGTCCCTCCCTCCCTCTCCCCTTCCAAAGTTGTATCTTATCATTAACCAAAATAAATACACCAATACAGCACACAACACTGGCTTGATTGTCAGGTATCTGTGGTCACAACCACAACCAGCAATCAAGGCAGATTCACAGGGGAAGAGGTTCAAGTCCCTTCCTAGGAATTTCTTTATATATATACTAGGGAGCAAAGCCCATTGTGGTGGAAGACAATGGGCCCTAGAAAGGAAGGGAGAGAGGGTTGGAGGAAGGAAGGAAGGAAGGAAGGAAGGAAGGAAGGAAGGAAGGAAGGAAGGAAGGAAGGAAGGAAGGAGGAAGAGTGAAAGAAAGGAGAGAGGAAGAAAGGAAAGGGGGAAAGGAAGGGAAGAGGGGTGGGAAAGGGCTTCTCTGGGCCTACTGCCCCCATAGAAGGCCCAGGGGATGGTGTGGGGGGGCGGAAAAGGACTTCTCTGGGCCTACTGCCCCCATAGAAGGCTCAGGGGATGGTGTGTGGGGGACGGAAAAGGCCTTCTCTGGGCCTAGTGCCCCATAGAAGGCCCAGGGGATGGCGTGTGGGGGACGGAAAAGGCCTTCTCTGGGCCTAGTCCCCTCATAGAAGGCCCAGGGGATGGTGTGGGGGGGGCGGAAAAGGGCTTCTCTCACTTGCCTCAGCCTTGAGGGCCTGTCCCTGCACTCACACTCCAGACGATCCTCTCCTGTCAGAGGACTGGAGCAGACTGAGCTGAAAACCCTGACTGGGGCTGACGTGGGCGGGACTTTGCGAAGCAGCCAGTCAGCCCTGGCCAGTGTCCTCTGACTGCCAGTTCTTGAGCCGAATCAATTATGGCAAGCCTAGAATGTGGTGAAACCAAAATTCAAATATTAATAAGGACAGGATATATATATATATATATATATTTAAAGCTAACAACATGTAACAATAAAACAACTGTGCAACAACAACAAAATAGAATAGCATTAACAGAATAAGTTACGAACAGTCGGAAAAGATAACACGTGGTAGAGTTAGATTTCAAAACAGCACTGGTAATTTCAATAAAAAGAAATTATCTTCAATTTTACTAGGGATGTCCTGTTTCGAATTCTCATCCGTTTCTATATAATTTAAAAATGAAACCCATTTCTCCAGAAGGGATGATTGGTAGGTGGGATTCTCTGAGCACATAATCAGGTCTGACAACTTATCCATAATGAGATATTCCCAAACTTTTCTTTACCACAAATGAAGAGAGGAAGATTTTCAGACTTCTAATGGCATGCAAATACTGCTTTAGCCGTGATGAACAGCACTGAAATTAACTCCTGATTTGTTTTAGTGATTTCACAATCTTAAGGTTTGAAGGGATAGTTATCACAGTGATAATTTTTATTTTGTCTAGAGTATTTTCCCAAAAGATTATAGTTTTAGGATGATCTCATCAACAGCGGTAAAAGGAGTCGATTTGGCCACAGCCTTTCCAACAATGCGGATCAATGACTGCATTGCTAGGGTGGAGCTTCAACGGGGTCATGTGCCATTTATTTAGCACTTCTAAAGTTCCTCTAATGTGTCATATTGTGTGGAAAGAAAGCTTAATCTAGGCATTCCCCATTGGCTGTCAGGTTAGATGCTCGGGTGTGCCATGAGAATACTGGTAACACAACAAAAGAAATGGATAAATGAAGGGTTTTTATGAGCCTGAGCAGTCCATTTCCTGTTGCTTCTCTGCATGAGTCACCACTCTGGCATTGCCTCCTCAGCCTCTTCTGGGGTGGACAGTTCTAGCATGTCTCTGTAGAAGATGGGATTGGATCATTCCTGATACAGAGATGCTGCAGAAAAGCCTGCCTTCAGAAGAGGCTGCCTGTTGCATCTCTGCATGCAACACTGCTCTGGATTTGCCTTCTTCTAATCTGCCTCTGTCGAAGTCTTCAAGAGAAGGAGAAGGAGGAGATTGGATTTATACCCTGCCCTTCACTCAGAGCTGCTTACATTCTCCTTTCCCTTCCCCTCCCCACAACAGATACCCTGTGACGTAGGTGGGGCTGAGAGAACTCTTTCAGTGACTGCTCTTTCAAGGACAGCTCTGACAGAACTAGGGCTCTTTTTGTAGCAGGAATTCCTTTGCATATTAGGCGACATACCCCTAATGTAGCCAATCCTCCAAGAGCTTACAGAGCTCTTCTTATGGGGGCTACTGTAAGCTCTTGGAGGATTGGCTACATTAGGGGTGTGTTGCCTAATATGCAAAGGAATTCCTGCTACAAAAAGAGCCCTGGACAGAACTATAACTTGCCCAAGGTCATCCAGCAGCTGTGAGTGGAGGAGTGGGGAATCAAACCCAGTCCTCCCAGATTAGAGTCCGCACACTTAACCACTATACACAGAGCTGGCCATAGAGTGCCTCACATTACGTGGCATCCCGCCAGAGACTCAGAGCTGCCTCTGTGGGGTGTAAATGCATAACCCCACCGTAAAATCCATCTCAGGCTTGGATACGAGCCGCATTGTAGGGAGGGAACTGGCCAGTCTGTGCAGGCTCGGTCATGCTTTTGGCTTTCCTGAAATTGCAATTAAAGCATGAAACAACATTGGGTCTGAGAAGGGAGAAATGCACAGAAGGACACTTCTCCTTTTAAGGTTCAAGGGAGAGGGACATGAAATGGCCCCCAATACTGCCATTCTAGGGGTTGCCAATCTCCAGGCGGGGCTTGGAGCGCTTCCAGGATTACAACTGCTCTCCAGACCAGTGTTCCCTCTAAGCTGAGTTAGTGTGAGCTAGCTCACAGTTTTTTAGCCTCCGGCTCACACCTTTTCATCTCAGCTCAGGAAGGATGGCTCCAGAGCAAACTAATTTATGCAGCAGCCAAATCGCTCGCTCACAGCTTTAATGCCAGTAGATCACAAAGTAGAATTTTTGCTCACAAGACTTCACGGCTTAGAGGGAGCGTTGCTCCAGACTACAGTCTTCTGGCAGCTTCGGAGAGCCGATTCCATGGCATACCACAGACTCTTGGTGAAATCCTTCCCCACATCCCCCCCCCCCCAGGCCCTGCCTCCGAAGCGTCAGGACTTTCCTAACCCCGAGTTGACCGTCCTACTGACACCCAAAGGAGGAATGTTTTGGTTTACCCAGGATCCTTTGCAAAGGAGTTTCAGAACTGCATCCTGGGTGAAAGTGACCTGTATTCATATGCCACCATAGCTAGTATTGGGAAGACCCAGGTTCGAATCCCCACTCATACTGTGGAGTCTTGCTGGGTGATCTTGGGCCAGACACACTCTTCCAGCCTAACCTACCTTGCAGGGTTGTTGTGAGGATAAAAAGGAGGAGAGAAGATGCAAGCCGCTTTGGATCCCAACTGGGGGGAAAGGCCGGGTGTAAATAAATTAAAGAAATACATTTTAAAAAGCAGTTCTCCTAGTTGCTTAGAACCTGTGGTGGAGATCAGGGGGAACGGCCTGATCAAATTGATCCTTTGTTATAAGGGGGCGGTCTGAGCTGGTGAAGCTGCAGTTCTCTTTTTGGCCAGAGGTGGTTGGTGGTACACAGGCTGTGCTCATGACCCCTTGGAGACAACCTGTAAGCCGGGGGCGGGGGGAAGGAGGAGGAGGAGGAGGAGGAGGTTGGATTTATACCCCGCCCTTCAATACCCGAAGGAGTCTCCGAGCGGCTTACAATCTCCTTTCCCTTCCCTTCCCCACGACAGAAACCCTGTGAGGTAGGTGGGGCTGAGAGAGCTCTTTTGAGAACTGCTCTTGAGAGAACAGCTCTGAGACAACTGGTAACCAATGCTCCCTCTGAGCTGTGAGCAAAATCCTACTTTGTGATTTGTAAGTCCCGTGAGCAAAAATTCTACTTTGTGAGCTACGGGCACTAAAGCTGTGAGCAGGTGATTTGGCTGCCACATAAATTAGTTTGCTGTCGAGTCCTCCTTCCTGAGCCAAGACAAACATTTGTGAGTTGCAGGCTAAAAAACGGTGAGCTAGCTCACACTAACTCAGCTTAGAGGGAACACTGCTTGTAACTGACCCAAGGTCACACCAGCAGATGCATGTGGAGGAGTGGGGAATCAAACCCGGTTCTCCCAGATTAGAGTCCACCACTCTTAATCACTACACCAAACATATGAGAAGCCATATTGGGTCAGGCCAATGGCCCATCTAGTCCAACACTCTGTGTCACATAGTGGCCAACGCCCAGGGGCCATCAGAAGGTCCACCAGCCGGGCCAGAACTCCAGAAGCCCTCCCATTGTTGCCCCCCAAACATCAAGCATACAGAGGCTCCTGTCTGGGCGACAGCTCTATTTCCTTCAGCCACTGGAGAGACACAACCGACTTCTGCTCCTTCATCAAGGAAGTCCCAAGTATCCCAGGGCAATCTTTCTCATCCCAGGGTAGTTTGCTTCTGGGTTCCAGACTGCTGAGTCCCACACACGTTAACAACAGTGTGTTAGAATGAATACCTGCTGATCTACAAGAATGCAGTTCCAACCTTGTTTGGACCTTCCTCCACTTTTACTGGAAGGGAGATCACGCTGATTAATCCCTGGGAAAGTTGCAAACTCCTACAGCATTTTGGAAAAAAACAACAACCGCTGTCTAAAGTGAAGTATTGGGAGGAACACAGGAAGCGGCCAGAGGTAACCCTCTTTCATGCCTGGATCCAACCAGTTGGGAGTTTCCTTCCTACTAATGGTGGTCAAAGAGAGAGAAGGCAAGGGTGACCAAGTTCTTGCCTGGACCTCACTAAGAGATCCCTCCTAGGATTGCCAATCACCGGCCCCGTTCACACGGAGCATTTGCCCCACTGAAGGCACAGTAGCCCTGCGGAGTTTCCATGTGTGATCACACAGGCACATCTGGGAGGCAGAGCACTCCCGTGGCCAACCCGCGGCTTCCGTCTGAAGATGCGGAGTAAAAAACTACCAGGGAAGAAGCACTAGTTTCCGGAAACCCCGGGGCAAAGGATGGCGTCTGATCGCGGGAGCACCAGTATCCCGCAGCATCTGACGCCCACCCATGTCCCGGGGTTTCCAGATGTTGTAAGTTCCTATGGGATGTGCACCAACACCAAATGGCGCATGCACACACGCAAGACACTGACAGTGGCCCGCCCCCCCCAACGGCGCATGCGCACTTTACACCAGCGCGGCTTGCGTGCTCTGCTGCACTGCTTTTTCACTGCACTGCAGCAGCACAGTGTGATCAGCACTTGGAGCTGGAGCATGGCAACCTGGTGGCCCGTGTGATCGGGCTACCATGCCTTATTTTGCTCCAGGGCGAACAGCCATGCCTCCCCCCCGTGTTTTCTGGTCCGTATGACTGGGGCTTCCAAGTGACACCTGGAGAACTCCTGCTTTTGATGTTGTTATTGTTGTTCAGTCACACATCCGACTCTTCGCAACCCCCATGGACCACATCATGCTGGGCCCTCTTGTCTTCCGCTGTCCTCTGAAGTTTGCTCAATTTCATGTTCGTTGCATCGATGACACTGTCTAACCATCTCGTCCTTTGCTGTCCCCTTCTTCTTTGACCTTCCATCTTTCCCAGCATCAGGGTCTTCTCCAGGGAGTGCTCCCTTCTCATTGGGTGGCCTAAGGATTTGAGCTTCAGCTTCAGTCTCTGGCCTTCCAGGGCAATGGTCCCTCTAAGCTGTGGAGTCTTGTAAGCAGAAATTCCACTTTGTGAGCTGCTGGCATTCAAGTTGTGAGCGACCGATTTGGCTACTGCATAACTTAGTCTGCTCTGCCGCCATCCTTCCTGAGCGAAGACAAAAATGTGGGAGCCGGAGGCTAAAAAACTGCGAGCTAGCTCACACTGACTTGGCTTAGAGGGAACACTGTTCCAGGGACCAGTCAAGGTTGATTTCTTTTAGGATTTTTTTTTAAATTAATTTTTTTAAACAACCAAAATTTACAACGTAGCAGTGAACAAAGCAAAATAGTGACAAAATCATACCATAAAAGAGTGAGTTTTCGCTAGCTACTACATCAGTTATAACGTATGTAAATTATATAAGTTATTTCCTGCTAGACTGCACATTGTTTTTCTTTGTAATTTTTAATAGCCAAAGAGAAAATAAACCTTTATTATTGCTGCCTCTAGTGTCATTCTTTTCCTTTTGTAAGTCCGAGGGACCCTTAAGAGTCTTCTCCAGCACCATAATCCGAAAGCATCTATTCTTCGGCGCTCGGCCTTCCTTATGGTTCAACTCTCACAGCCGTACATTACTACTGGGAATACCATTGCTTTGAAGAGGCGGACTTTTGTTAGCAGGGCGATGTCTTCAGTGTTCCCTCTAAGCTGAGTTAGTGTGAGCTAGCTCACAGTTTTTTTTAGCCTCCAGCTCACACATTTTTGTCTTCGCTCAGGAAGGACAGCTCCAGAGCAAGCTAATTTATGCAGTGGCCAAATCGCTCACTCACAACTTTAATGCCAGCAGCTCACAAAGTAGAATTTTTGCTCACAAGACTCCACCATAGACAAAAATGTGTGAGCTGGAGGCTAAAGAACTGTGAGCTAGCTCACACTGACTCAGCTTAGAGGGAACACTGCTCACAGGGTGTCTGTTGTGGGGAGCGGAGGGGAAAGGAGATTGCAAGCCGCTCTGAGACTCCTCTGGCTAGTGAAGGGCGGAGTATAAACCCAATCTCCTACTCTTCCTCCTTCTCCTCCTCCTTCTTCTCCTCCTCCTCCTCCTCCTTCTTCTTCTTCTCCTCCTCCTCCTCCTCCTTCTTCTTCTCCTCCTCCTCCTCCTCCTCCTCCTCCTCCTCCTCCTCCTCCTCCTCCTTCTTCTTCTTCTTCTTCTTCTTCTTCTTCTTCTTCTTCTTCTTCTTCTTCTTCTTCTTCTTCTTCTTCTTCTTCTCCTCCTCCTCCTCCTTCTCCTCCTCCTCCTCCTCCTCCTCCTCCTCCTCCTCCTCCTCCTCCTCCTCCTCCTTCTTCTTCTTCTTCTTCTTCTTCTTCTTCTTCTTCTTCTTCTTCTTCTTCTTCCTGGCACTTTCAAACATGCTAAATAATGCTGTTTCAATCCGCTTCAGCAACCGTTCACAAGTGGATTTTTCCATTTCACACAGTAAAATCCAGTTGCAAAGTGCATTGAAAATGTGTTATTCGATGTGTGTGCAAGTGCCATCTTCTCTCTCTCTGTCTCTCTCAGCCTTGACTCTTCAGCTTTCACTGGGGGTGCCAGGGACTGGTCCTCAGACCTCATGCATGCTTGGCTTGCCAGTTCCCTGGTGTGGGGGGGATCCCACACCCCCAGGGGGGTTTGCCAGCTCTGGGTTAGGAAATACATGGAGATTTTTGGGGGTAGAGTCCAAGAAGGGCTGGGTTTGGGGAAGGGTGGGACTTCAATAGGGTATAATGCCACGGAGCTAACCTTCCAGAAGTGGCCATTTTTTTCCCCAGGGGAGCTGATCTCTGCCACCTTGGGATCAGTCGCAATTCCAGGAGATCTCCAGCCACTGCTGTTGTTTGGGGAACGGTGGCAGGAGAAAAGCAAGAAGAGGAGGAGGAGGAGGAGGAGGAGGAGGAGAGGAGACTGGATTTATACCCCACCCTTCACTCGGTGTCTCAGAGCAGCTTACAAACTCCTTTCCCTTCCCCTCCTCACAACAGATGCCCTGTGAGGTAGGTGCAGCTGAGATAGCTCTTTCCAGGACTGCCCTTTCAAGGACAGCTCTTGTCAGAACTATGGCTTGCCCAAGGTCATCCAGCAGCTGCAAGTGGAGGAGTGGGGAATCCAACCCGGTTCTCCCAGATTAGAGTCTGCGCACTTAACCACCTAACCAAACCGCTACAACAACAACAGTGGCAGGAGCATGTTATGTCATTTCCAGTGAAAACCAGGAAGTAACAGAGGGTAGCTCTAGGAATGGCTGGAAACTCTGTGGTTTTACGGCCTGACAACCCTAGGTTTGCACGCCACATGCCCTCCCACTCAGCCTTGGCCTCTCCAGTTTGCCACTACTAAGGCTTGCTGCTGTACCTTTCTACCACTTTCCTCGCTGGTAAAAGAGCCCCACCTTTTTTGCAAAGGAGAAGTTGTGCCTCCCTCTTGACGTCCCACAAGCCAGCTGCAATCTGTGGCATAGTTTCTATGCCCCCATTTCTGTAGGCACTGCTGCATTTGCCGAGCACTGTGGGTGCCGGTGGGAGAACAGCGTGGAAGTGAGTGACAACGTCATCATTATTTTTAACATTAGCACAGAGGCTGCAAGGAGAAGAAATTGTTCTCCAAAGCACGACTCCTCCGAGGGGTTTGACAGCCGTTTTTGTTCTCAGGGCAGCCCTGCCGCTCCGCCCAGGAGGGGGAGAGAGCGCACCGGAGACTGCAGAGAACCTGGCGGGGACTTCCCACCGCACTTGATCACTTTACCGTTTGGTGTGTTTATCAGCACTTCAGATCTGCACCGTGCAGGGATGTCAAACAGCATCCAGTGCCAGTGTTAACTTTCACATTGTCATCTGTACACACTCCACACGAAGCAGGTGCGATGATGGGTTGAGCAGAGAATGACTGGAGATGCGGCATCCTCATCAAAACGGAGGAGAGGAATCACAGAATCATAGAATCGTAGAATGTTAGTGTTGAAAGGGACCTTGCAGGTCACCTAGTCCAACCCCCTGCGCTCTGATATCACAAGAAGAGTAAATGCAGGGCTCTTTTGGTAGCAGGAACTCCTTTGCATATTAGGCGACACACCCTAATGTAGCCAATCCTCCAAGAGCTTACAGAGCTCTTCTTATGGGGGCTACTATAAGCTCTTGGAGGATTGGCTACATTAGGGGTGTGTCACCTAATATGCAAAGGAGTTCCTGCTACAAAAAGAATCCTGAAAATAAAGTAAAATAAATCAGTACCTAAATCCCAGAGCCAGTTAGGGAGGCTGTCCAAGATTTCATTGAAGTTCGTTTGTTCGTTCATTCATTCGATCATTCATTCGTTTTTTCGTTCGTTCGTTCGTTCATTCATTTCCCCACCTTTCTCCCCAAATGGGGACTCAAAGTGATTCACAACAATAAAGTACATTAATACAAAAACAACCAAACTGGGGAGGTGGGCTTCTAAACCCAGGGCAGACCTTCCTCTCCCTGCTGGGAAGCCCTCCTGTAAGATGCTCAGGCACAGAGCTCAAGGTTCAAAGTCCACCGCCCTCTGGGTGACGTTGGGCCGCTCACACTCTCTCAGCCTAACCTACCTCGTCGGGTTGTTGTGAGGATAAAACACAGGAGAGAAGAGTGATGTAAACCACTTCAGGTCCCCCTTGGGTCGAAAGATGATGTTGGCGATATAAAGAATTTTGCTGGTGATGTCACCCTTTCTGGTAATGCACCTCATCTGCTGCCTACGTCTTCTGGAAACTCATGCTTCAGATGTGTGCATGCGCTGACAGGCAGACTCTGGTGTGTTAAATGTTTCATGGGAATCATTCCAGAACCCACCAAGGGCTGGACTATGTGCAGATTTCAGCATTTCCCTATGGTAATAGGGAGAGAAGGGAAGTCATAACTTTCTAGCGCCATCTAGTGTCTAAAAGGCACTCTGTAAATTTCTGGTTCCATTCCACCTTGTCCAGTATACCTGGTCAGCAGAGAAACTGACTTTCTTGTCCAGTTTGGATAGCTTGTCTATGGAACCGATAAAGCCATACACTTATGGTTAGGAAAAGGAGTATTTTTTTTCATGGTCAGGTGGTCCGGAAGCAGTTTTTAAAATTCCCTGACCATGAATCTCTACAGCTCTCTTCACTTGAACCGTTATAATAACAATAATACAGCCAAGAAAACCAACAGAGATGAATATTATACATTTAAGCAGATCATATTCTGAAATGCATGGCAAGAAAAGCATAGATTTCAGTGTCAAGGGTGACTGAAGAATAGATGGTATAGCCTCTCTTTGCAGCTTCTAACCTAGACGTATTCTGTTTTGCTTGCTGATAGAGGAGCTATGCTCTTGCAAGTATATCCCATTGTGGGAGCTGAGGTTTTGCAAAGATATCTGCTTTTTTGGGCAGGGAAATGGCTTTCAAGTTCCAAATTGGGGACCTTCCAGTCTAGGGAAAACATTGTGGTGGTGGTGGTGGGGGGACATTGAAGGTGGTCAGGATACAAATCATAGAATCATAGAATGTTAGAGTTGGAAGGGACCTTGCAGGTCATCTAGTCCAACCCCCTGCACTCTGCAGGAGCGTAGCTGAAAGATAGCCCTACAGCATACCCGAAAGATGGTCGTCCAGCCTCTGCTTGAAAACGTCCAGGGAAGGAGCATCCACCACCTCCCGAGGCAGTCTGTTCCACTGCTCCACCACTCTTCCAGTTAGGAAGTTTCTCCTGATATTTAGCCGGTCAATCACATTCTAAAATCTTCCAATTGTGGAGGAGGGGAGGAGGGGCTGTGGCTCAGCAGAAAAGCCTCTGCTTCGTATGCAGGTGGTCCTAGCTCCAATCCCGGCATCTCTAATGGAAAAGACCAGGTAGAAGGTGCTGTGAAAGACCTCCACCTGGGACCCTGGAAAGCTGCTGCCAGCCTAAGTAGATAATTCTGACCCTGATGGATGAATGAATGGTCTGATTCAGTACAAGGTAAGTTTCATGTTTGAGGCTTAAGGGGATGGTGCCAGAACTCTGGCAGGGCCCAGAAACTGTTTCCTAGCACAGCCTCTCAAAACAGACCTGCTGGTGAACAGCCAAGATCTAGTGGCCCCCTGCATCCAAAGGATTAGAGATAGGTTGCCTTCCAAGAGTATGAACGGTTTGTGTGTGAGAGTCTGTGTGTGTGTGTGTCCTCCCCCCTCAAACCAGGCCATGAATCACAAAGATTTCCCACCTGTTTAAAACAGTGTTTAAACACAGGCTTCAGATTCTGAGACAAGCCACGGCATGAAAAGCCAGGAGCGACTGCCCGGGTACAACAGGCGCCTACCAATGTACGGGCGTGCGTAACACGGAGCCCGCTGCAGGCAGAGAGCTCAAACCAGCCTCGATGAAGGCTCAGGGGACAGACGGAGAAGCGACTCAAAGGAGCGCATGAAAGAGGGATTCTCTCTTCCCGTTTCAAAGGGCGTCGGGAGGAACCTAAGGCAGATAACAAGGAGATAACTGCCTCTCTGCCCCCCACCCCACCCCTTCTAACTACGGCTTGACACAGATGTTCATCCCCCAATTTCTCCTCTGCAGACTTCAATGTAGAACATTCTCCATGTGTTCTCAAATATTCGCAGAACGTTCAGCGTCAGACTTTGACAGCTGGTGAGACTGGAACTCCATCCCTGGTGTTGGGTCTTGATGTTTGATTCCAAAACTATATGGTTGCCCCTCCAACAGGGTCTGGGATTGAAGTACCTTTGACCACTGGCATGCCGTAGTGGTTAGCATGGTAGGCATCAGGAGCGGGCACTGTCAGGCAGGTGTTGGGCCCCCAGCAGGGCCCAACAACAACAAGGCCATGCCCACTGCTGACCACTGACCCTCCACCGAACCCTCCAAAGTGGCCATGTTCTATAGGGGAACAAGTCTCTGCAGTCTGGAGACCAGCTGTAACTCCAGTAGATCTTCAGGCCTCACTGGGATGCTGGCAATCCTAGTTGTGGGAACAACCCTTTCCTTTCTTATAAGGTGGGGGTGTGGCCTAATATGCTAATGAGTTTTTGATGCTTGGTGTGGCCTATTAGTCTAATGAGTTCCTGCTGGGCTTTTTCTACGAAAAAAGCCCTGCTTACTATTATTGCTGTTGTTGCTGCTGCTGCTGCTATTTTTTTCTTTTATCCTCTTCATGTCCACAGGTGTAGAGTCTAGTGACCTTAATCACAATGCCCCACTCAGTACACCAAGCCATGAAACCTCAGCATTCGCAAGGCGATCTTATCACAACAAACAGACAAACATTACTTTATTTTCCTAATCATATTGTCAATTACTGGGAAAAATAAATACGTATTTAGGATTAGATGACGAGTGATTAGTTATCCCAGACGTAGTAAGTTTAATGTTAATATTAATCTCATAACCTTGATTTTTCTCTAGACATTGACATATATGTGTATCAGTCTCTTCCTGTTGGTTGTAAACTCTTTATAGGTAAAGGTAAAGGTTCCCTTGCTCGAAAGCCAGTCAAATCCGACTCTAGGGTTGCGGTGCTCATCTCCATTTCAAAGCCGAAGAGCCAGTGCTGTCCGAAGATGTTTCCGTGGTCATATGGCCGGCATGACTAAACACCAAGGCGCACAGAACGCTGTTACCTTCCCACCGAAGTGGTACCTATTTATCTACTTGCAATTTCTTGCTTTCGAACTGCTAGGTTGGCAGGAGCTGGAACTAGAGACGGGAGCTCACTCCATCATGCGGCACTCTTGGGTCTCGAACTGCTGAACTACTGACCTTCCACAGCCTGCAGTTCAGCGTCTTAACCTCTTGAGCCACCACAGCTCTGGGTTGTAAACTCTTTATACATCAACAAAAACAATTAACAAACAAGCAAACCAACCAACCCTCAGACCCGGCAACCCTACTGCTGGCCATAGTAGCCAGAAATGCAAACCTCCAGTTTTCTAGGACAGGATGTGGCAAAAGAAGAACAGAGGGGTCAAGGGTGGGGGCACTGCCGTGCTCTTTCGCAGACTTTCTCCTCCCGTTTTGCCAGATGGCATGCTGAATGAGATGTGCCCTTGCTGGGACTGAGCCCGGCAAACTTTACGGCACTTTATTATTATTTTTTAAGAGTACAATAATGCTAATGCCAGCGAGGCCCTAGCATGTTCTCTGCCTTCGTGCCCACGCCGTCTCCAAACAGCTCTGCCCTTTTGGCCGGCTCGGCTCTCTCTCCCCACTGGGGCAGATTTCCGCACAACATGGGTTGATGATGCGAAAAATGAAATGTCTCCAATCCCCAGCCCTTCAGCCGTAAAACATATTCTTTCTAGCTCACAGCAAGATGTACCAGGTGGGCTGACTCCGGATGGAGAGGCTGCCAGGAAAGCACAGAGCCGTCCTTGGCGGGTGATTCGGAGTCAAAACGGTCATCTCCATTCAACTGGTGCTGTTGCTCCCCTGCACAGGCACACCCCGAGAGTCACGCAGACTTGGAACTTGCGCCTCTCTCCAGTAGCTTTGCCAACTGACCAGCAAAAAAAAAGTTTAGCCTGCTCTTCTGTCTTCAAATGACAGCTTTTTTGATGTGCAAGAAACAAACCAACAAATGGGGGTGTGTGCCTGCCCCCCCCCCCGATCTTCAGGAGGCTGCCGAAAACAGCCTGTTTGGTGTCAGAGTTAAGTGTGCAGACTCGAATCCGTGAGAACCGGGTTTCTCCCAGATTACTCCTCCATTCGCAGCTGCTGGATGACCTTGGGCCAGTCAAAAGTTCTCTCAGAGCTGTTCTTGAAAAGGAGCAGTTTCTGTCAGAGCTCTCTCAGCCCCGCCTACCTCACAGGGTGTCTGTTGTGGGGAGGGGACGGGAAAGGAGTTTGTAAGTCACTCTGAGACTCCGAGTGAATGGCAGGGCAGAAATACAACCTCTTCTCCTTCTTCTCTTATTTTATTTAGGACGACGTTGGACTAATTTAATTTTTATTTGTTGACAACGCCAATGGGAAGTTTTAAACGGTGGCATTTTATGTGCTTTTCTATCATTGTGGTTCTATTTACATTGTAAGCTGCCTTTAAGCTAATAAATGTTCTAAATAATAAATAAATAAATGTTAAAAAGCAGGTGAAGTTTTCCATGGCCAAGCAATAAATATTCTCTGCACGTCAGCCTGTTTTTAAAAGCGTGGCTACAGTGGCTGGTTAGAACGCTGGCAGCCTTCCTTTGCAGGATAAGACCCTTTTTCAGGGAGGGCAGCGGGGAGAAAGGCTGGAAAGGGTTCTGGCGTTTTGCAGGGTCAGGCATCTCTCAGGAAGATGGATGGACTAGAAAGCAACCCCTCCCCACACTAATTATGAGGCAAACTGAGATGATACAGGGTTGTCATCTTCCAGGTGTTGCCTGGAGATCCCCTGGAATTATTTACCTGCTCTCTGGATGACAGAGATCAGTCTGCCTAGAACAGCAGTTTCAGAGAGTGGACGCTATTGGTCTCGCATCCCCGCTGAGGCTCCTTCCCTCCTCAAACCCCACCTCCCCCAAGCTCCGCCCCTAAAATCTCATTGTGGGATTGACAACCTCTGTTGGGAAATTCCTGGAGGTTTTGGAAGCGGAGCCCGGGGGAAGCGTGCTCTGAGGTATGGTGTCATAGAATCCACCTTCCACGTTGTAGACATTTTCTCCAGTTGGAACTCCGGGAGATCTCCAGGCCCCGCCTGGAGGTTAGCAACTCCAGGGCTGCCACCTCCGTGGCATCCTTTGGGGTGGGGTAAGTTGTCAGTTCCAAGCTGGGAAACTCCTGGAGGTTTGGGGGGGGGTGGAGCCTGGGGAGGACAGGGACCTCAGTGGGGTGCAAGGCCACGGAGTCCGCCCTCCAAAGCACCCATTCTCTCTAGGGGAACTGATCTCCGTAGTCTAGAGATGAGCTGTAATCCCAGGTGGTCCCCAGCAATGCTCCCTCTAAGCTGTGGAGTCCTGTGAGCAAAAATTCTCCTTTGTGAGCTCCTGGCATGAAAGTGGTGAGCGAGCGATTTAGCAATGTCAGGTAGTCCTGCCATATTACTGTATGTCATATACACGGAATGCGGGAGGAGTGTTAACGGGCCTTTGGCTGTTTTCCTTAATTGCCCACCCAGACCTGCCACGCATGCAAAATATAATCATTGGCTTCTGCTTGTGTGTGTGTGGGGGGGGTCGTTTGAATACAGTATAACCTAGTATGCTTTGCTATTCCCAGTCGTTACACACAGAGCTTGTACACATCTCTGGAACTGTTTCATTAAACACAGTCTTCTGAAGAAGCCCTGCGTTGCATGACCTGTCTGGGGAACCTGACAGGCGACAGCATAAATCAGTCTGCTCTGGAGCCATCCTTCCTGAACTAAGACAAAAAAATGTGTGAGCCGGAGGCTCAAAAAACTGTGAGCTAGCTCACACCAACTCAGCTTAGAGGGAACATTGGCCCCCAGGCCCCAGCTGGAGGCTGGCATCCCTATGGCAACCGTAGATCATAAGTCCACAGAGCAGATTAGGTGCAGTTCCAAAAGGGGATCTGGGCAAGCTGGCCGGCGAAGGGTTGCAAGAAGAAGCTGGTCTTAGAACCAGGGAAAACGTCTTGTGGTCGGCGGTGAAGAATGAACAGAGTCTGCCTGGTTTACATTGCAGGAGCCCAGGCTGCTCTCTGGGAGTTTATACAGGGACACAGAAGGCACATTCAGGAAGGAAGCCACAGAGCCCACAAAGCTCCCCGAGTGGCCTGCGGTTTCCAGCAGAGTGACTGCAGCTCAGGCCCGGAATCAGCTCCCCGGGGGACTCTGCGGCTCCAGCCTGCCTGTGACTGAAGGGCCTTCGTGCATCGGCAGACTAGAGATTCCTCCTGCGGAAGAGGAACCCAGATACTGACGTCTCCAGGAGGAGAAATCCAGTGCTTTCCAAGGCAGCGGGGACCGGTGCAATGCTCCCTCTAAGCGGTGGACTCATGGGAGCAGAAATTCAATTTTGTGAGCTCCCGGCATTAAAGTGGTGAGTGAGCGATTTGGCTACTGCAAAAGTTGGTTTGCTCTGGAGCCGTCCTTCCTGAGCACAGACAAAAATGCGCGAGCTGGAGGCTAAAAAACGGTGAGCTGGCTCACACTAGCTCAGCTTAGAGGGAACGCTGGACTGGCGGGCTCTTGGCCCTCTGGGAAGCAAAGGAGAGGAGAACGGGAGGGCGGCACGTTCCTTGTTCTGAGTGCACGGCCATTCGACATGAAACATTCGACATGAAAGAGGTCCCAGCAGGAAATTGCTGCTGTGGGCTGCTAACAAGGGTGGCCAGCCTCCAGCTGAGGCCCAGAGATCTTCAGGAATTAGTAGGGTTGCCAGTCTCCAGGTGGTGGCCGGAGATCCCCCAGAATGACAACTGGTCTGCTTTGGAGGAAATGTCTGCTTCGGAACTTGGTCTCGACGGCATTATACCCTGCTGAAGTTTCTCCCCTCCCCCAAACCTGCCCTCCCTGGGCTCCACCCCCCAAATCTAGAGCTAGTTCCCAATGCGGAGCTGCCAACCCTACGGACTGATCTCCAGACTACAGGGTTCAGTTTCCCCTGGAGAAAAGAGCAACTTTGGAGAGTGGACTCAGTGGCATTATTCCCTGCTGCTGAGATCCCCTCCCCTCCCCAAACCCCACCCTCCCCAGGCTCCGCCCCTAAATCTCCAGGAATTTCTCGACCTAGTTGCTATGGAATTCTGCTTCCCAGCTGTTCCAGCTCAAATAGCCCCATTTCTATCTGACTTCTTCTTCTTGTGAATTGAACCCGTAAGTCGTAATGTTACGGTTCTTCACACCAGCTTGTTACCGTTTTATGTCCTTTTTTGGGGCTATTTTTACATCAGTTCCTCAGAAGTGGCCCATAGCATAAGATGATGCAAGAATGGTATATAAATGGTGCAATCCAAACAGATAAGCTTGGAACACCTGCAGTGCAAGCGGCTGAAGGAAAACAGCTCACGAGAGACATCAATAAAATATAATTTGTTTATTTTACTTCCTCTATAGCTGCCTTTCGCAGTAAGACTCAAGTTGTTTGAGTGCGTGTGCCACCACACAAGAACCGGTGTGGTGTAGTATTTAAAAGTGCCAGACTAGTATCTGGGAGACCTGGGTTTGAATCCCCTCTAGGGATGGGCACAAAGCACATTTTTTTGTGGTTGGGTTCACGGCTGGACCATGAACCAAACCATGAACCCATACAAACCGGCAGGCTGGTTCATATGGGTTCATGAGCCATTTAAAGTTTAAACCCCCGCTCTCTGCTTCCTGTGGCTTGTTGCTGGGAGCAGAAAGCAGGGGTTTCCAAACAGCTGAGCTGTTTTTCAGGAAGAGCAGAAAACAGTGGTAAACCCCTGCTTTCTGCTCTTCACGATCCACCACAAACTACCACGGACTGCACCAAAATTCATGGAAGTTCACAGTGGTTCTTCAGTTTGCAAGCATGGCTTCATGAACCACGATCCGGCCAAAATTTGTGATGAACTTTAGTTCATTGGCCAGTTCATGCCCATCCCTAATCCCATTCCCAACTCTTCCATGGAAGCTCACTGGGTGACCTTATCTGCATGTGCTCCATATCTACATGTGCACCTATCCATACGTTTTTATCCCATCCTTACTCCAAGAAGCTCAGACTCACATACATGGTTTCTTCCCATTTGGTCCCCCCCCCCAATGACCCTAACTGGTAGGATGAGTGGGGGTAGAGTTGCCAGCTTCCAGGTGGAGCCTGGAGATTTCCTGGAATTACACTGGATCTCTAGATGACAGAGTTCCCCTGGAGAAAAGGGCTGCTTTGGAGGGTGGATTCTATGGGGTTTGTTCCATCTGAGCGGTGACCCCCCCTCCTCAAACCTTGCCCTATCCTGTGTCCACTCCTAAATCTCCAAGAATTTCCAAACCCAGAGTTGGTAGCCCTAGCTGGGGGAGGGGGGTTGCCCACCCAGTGAATTTCTTGGCTAAGTGGAGTTACAACTCCAAAACAAATCTTTTTTTTTTTTTTTTAAGTAACAAAATGAATCAGGAAAGCATTTTATAAAAGGAGCAGGACTGTGAACTATACTAAAGCATGTAGTATGTATTATCTGGTTGCTGCATGTATTATTAGGGATGGGCACAGACCAGAAAAATGTGATTTGTGGCCAAACCACAAACCAAATTGAACTGAGAGGTTTATTCGTGAACTGTACCAGGTTTATTCATGGACTGAACCAGTTCACCCCTTTCAACGAGGTTTGCAGAAAGCCCAAAAAATAGCGGAGCCATCTCTGCTTTCTGCTCTATCCACAAACCACCACGAACTGCTACGAACTGCTTTAAAAGTTCATGGAAGTTCATGACAGTAGGCCCACCATGAACCTCAGTTTGTAAACCATGAACACAGCAAAAATCCGTGATGAATTTTATTTTGTGGTTCAGTTCATGCCCGTCCCTATGTATTATCCTACTCCTCTTATTCAATGTCTCATCCAGTGGATTGCATCAACTTACACTCAAGTCTTGGCAAGAATACATAACTCCTGGTCCAACACTGTGCCCACTACACTGCACTGAACATTCACCCCATACTTCCGATGGAGAAGATTCTAGTCCAGAGATGTTTGTGCAGCAGTAAGTCTCCAGGCACCCCAAGGCTGCTTTTCTGGATTCGTTGCAGGAGACTGGCCTGTCTGTGGTGGTGGGAAGTGATATCAAGTCACAGCCAATTTATGGTGACCCCCATAGGTTTTTCAAAGCAAGAGATGAACAGAGGTGGTTTGCCATTGGCTGTCTCCATATAGTGACAGCGGACTTCCAAGGTGGTCTCCCATCCAAGTATGGACCAGGACTGACAATGCTTAGCTTTCATGATCTGATGAGATTGGGCTAACCTGGTTCATCCAGGTCAGGACAGAGAAACAGAGGTGGTTTTCCATTGCCCGTCTCTGCTTAGGGACCCTGGTGGTCTCCTTTGGTAGTCTCTCTTTTAGTGGTCTCCTTTGGTGGTCTCTCATCTGAGTACTAACTGATCCTGCTTAGCTTCCAAGATTGGGCTAGCCTGGGCCATCCAGGTCAGTGCTGTCAAGTTACAACTGACTCATGATAACCCTTCATCGGGTTTTCAAGGCGAAAGATGAACAGGGATGGTTCTGCCATTGGCTCTCTTTGCAAAGCAACCCTGAACTTCCTTGGTGACCCTGCTTATCTTCTGAGATCTGACAAGATCGGGCTAGCCTGGGCTGTCTCTTGAATACGCACGTGATTGTGAATAGCGCAAGACACCCCCTTGATTGACACCACAGAACCAAAAACAGAAACACCTACTGTCTGCATGCTCTGCAACGCTGCATAGCTGAAAACAGGGAGCCCCTCTGGTATGCTTCTAATCTAATGTTCCTCAATGCTCATTCGATGGACCACCACCCCACAAACATAGCCCACTGAAAGCTCTCATCCAGTGGTTTTGCATTAATACTGGCTTTTGCTGCTGAGTATCTCAAGGCCTAAAAGGGACAAGATGCATGCAGATGCACGCTCCAACTGTCTCTGCAGAAATGGCAGCTGCATTAGTAGGATTGCCAACCTCCAGGAGGGGCCTGGAGATCTCCTGCTATTACAACTGCTTTCCAAGGAGTAGAGATCAGTTCCGCTGGAGCAAACGGCTGCTTTGGAAGGTGAACTCTGTGCTCTTTTTGCACTTGGGTCTGAACCCTGGTTTTATCAGAGTTCAAGTCGCAACACAATACCATGCATTTATCCCTGGTTATAACAGTATCCGTTTATCCCGGGACAAGTGTAGGGCAAAACCAGGGTGACTTCAGTGTAATGCGGAAACAAAAAAATATTCTGAGATGATTTCTGGGGGTGAACTCGAGTGTAGTGTAGAATGTAAAAATACCCTGAGATAATTACTGGGGTGAACTCGCATGGAGTGTAGAATGTAAGTTCGGGGACAGGGTTGAACCAGGATTTAAGGTCTAGTGCGGAAAGGACTTGCAATGTTATACCCTGCTGAGGCCCCTCCCTTCCCCAAACCTTGTTCTCACCAGGGTCCACCCCCCAAATCTCCAGACATTTCCCAATCCAGATCTGGCAACTGTATGCATTAAAAGAAGAAGAGATTGGATTTATATCCCACCCTTTGCTTGGAGTCTCAGAGCGGCTTACAAACTCCTTTCCCTTCCCCTCCCCACAACAGGCACCCTATGAGGTAGGCGGGGCTGAGAGAACTCTAACAGAAACTGCTCTTTTTCAAGGATAGCTCTTATCAGAACTATGGCTTGCCCAAGGTCATCCAGCAGCTGCAAGTGGAGGAGCGGGGAATCAAACCCAGTTCTCCCAGATTAGAGTCCGCACACTTAACCACTACACCAAACTGACAGCCTTTCAAATATTGAAAGAGAGCAATCCTGTCCCCCCTCAATCTCCTCTTCTCCAAACTAAACATTCCCAGGGCCCTTAGCCTTTCCTACACCAGACTGGCTTTCCAGCTGTGCCAGTCCAATCCAGGGCCACAGCGCTTGTACAGATGGGACTTGAGTCCTTCACCACTGCCCTGTTTTCCACCCAGCTTGACATTTCCCCTGGCAAAGGCGAGAAAAGGCAGACAAATTCTTTTCCTTCAGAGATTGCGGGGGGGGGGAATCTGGGCATGGGTTTCCCAGTGTCTCATCTAATTGGTAAACAGATCGTAATGGGATCTGGTTGTGCAGACAGAACAGCTGCAACTTAGACACACTCATCAACATGTTTTTATTTGCACGGGGTGGTGGGAGGGAGGCAGGAGGGGAGCGCCTCCACCGTGGCACAGATGGGCACAGACCAGCCGTTTGGTTAAAAAACGGGCACCTCCGGAGATTTCCCCTCAAGGCAAAACAGAGGCAGCAAGTCACAAAGCACGAAGCAAAAAAACAGAAAACCCGAGGCCGTCCCTGGTAAATAGGGCAGCTGCAGATGTTTCTGTGAATGCTCTTTTTAGAACCACCAGGTCTTAGGGCCCCGGAGGAGGGGGGGCAGAATGATGACCTCCCAGTAGGGTTGTCAACTCCAGCTTGGGAAACCCCTCGAGATTTGGAGTTAGTCCCCGGGGAGGGGGAATTCGAGGAGGAGAGAGAGCTCAGTTGGGATGTGACACCACGCAGTCTGCCTTTGAAAGCTGCCAAGCTGCCAGGGGAAGAGCCATGGCTCAGTGGCACTGGTGGAGCAGACGGTCCCAGGTTCAATCTCCGGCATCACCAGTTAAAGGTAGCAGGTAACAGTTAAAGGGATCAGGCATCCAGAAGGGCTCGGGGGAAGAGCTTCTGCTTTGCATGCAGAAGGTCCCAGATAGTAGTAGTAATAGCAGCAGCAGCAGAAGCAGCCCCATAGCTAGGGAATCTGCAGGGAGGGGGCCTCAGGGGGCCCACCAGCTAATTAAATGAAAGTACAGTGCAGGTGGTTAGGGGCAGCCTGGGAGGGAGGGGGCCCAGAAGAAACACTAGGGGGCCAGGCCCCGTGGGCCCCATGTTAGCTACGGGCCAGAGTAGTAGTAGTAGTAGTAGTAGTAGTAGAAGAGGAGGAGGAGGAGGAGATTGGATTTATACCCCCGCCCTTCACTTGGATTCTCAGAGCGGCTTCCAAACTCCTTTCCCTTCCCTTCCCCACAACGGACACCCTGTGAGGTAGGTGGGGCTGAGAGAGCACTTTCCAGAACTCTCCTTGAGAGAACAGCTCTGACAGAACTATGCCTTGCCCAAGGTCATCCAGCAGCTGCAAGTGGAGGAGTAGGGAAATCAAACCTGGTTCCCCCAGATTAGGTCCACACACTTAACCACTACACCAAACTGGCTCTCAGTCCCCGACATCACTAGTTAAAGGTAACAGGGGATCAGGCATCCAGAAGGGCTGAGGCTCAGTGGAAGAGCTGCTTTGCATGCAGAAGCTCCTCCCAGGTTCAATCCCCGGCTTCTCCAGTTTAAAGGACCAAGTGCTAAGTGATGAGAAAGACCTGAGATGCTGGAGAGCTGCTGCCAGTCTGAGCAGATGATATTCACCATGATGGGCCAAGGGTCTGACTCAGCAGAAGGCAGCTTCAGGTATCCATGTATGCACTCATTTCCTCCAGGGGAACAGATCTCAATAGTCTGGAGACCATTTGTAATATCAGGAGAATTCCAGGTTCCACCTGGAGATTGGTAACCTTCCCTCCAGGCCCCTATCAGAAGCAGGCTGGGCCACAAATGAACACAACCTCTTCCTGCCTCCCAGAGGAGTCCCTGGCAGGTTGTGAAAGAGTATAATGGAGCTGGACCCTGCTGCCTCCTCCTGGCACCACTCCCAGCAGGAAGTGGGAGATATTGGAAAATTGGTAGAAATAGTTAGATATTCGAGGTTGCAATGGATCTTTGTTCACTGGAGAGGAGACATTTTCTTTCTATGTAAAGATCTTTATTACTAAAGGGAAGGGTCCACAGGAAAATCTACAAAACAACAAACACTGAAGACTACACGCTTGCAACAACAGACAAACACAGCTAGTAATGGAGATTCTTCCTCTCTTCTTGACCTCAAGAAGGAAATCACCTGAATGCATTAACCAATGATTGTTAGTAAATAGGCTTCAGTTTTCCCGGGCTTTCTTTCCATTGGCTTTCTGCCAGGTTCTCTTCCAGGTCAGTCTAAACAATAACATACAAGGTAAGCAGATTAACCCTATAATGGCTGACTTTAGACCTTGCAACACACATACTTCCAACAGGAGATTCCCCTGGCCTTGCAGTAGTAATCTGCTTAGGGAGAGGGGCAGGTGAGGGAAGCAGAAGAAGGCAGTTCCATCAGGCTCCTTAGGCTTGACAGTTCTGGGATGGGAAATCCCTGGAGCTTTGGGGTGGATCCTGGGGTGGGTGGGGGTTTGGGGAAGGAGGGGCTTTAGCCATGTAGAATGCCACAGAGCTCTCCCTCCAAAGCAGTCATTTTCTCCAGACCAACTGATCTTCGAAGTTTGGAATTCAGAGATCCCCAGGTCCCACCTGGAGGGTGGCAGCCCTGGGAAGACGAGCACTCTTTCACCTTGTCAGGGTGACTTGGAAGAAAGTTACCCATGTGAAAGGAGAGTCAACGAGTGACATTCGTAAGTCCAGGGCTCTTTTTGTAGCAGGAACTCCTTTGTATATTAGGCAACACACCCCTAATGTAGCCAATCCTCCAAGAACTTACAGTAGGCCCTGTAAGAAGAGCTCTGTAAGCTCTTGGAGGATTGGCTACATTAGGAGTGCGTTGCCTAATATGCAAAGGAGTTCCTGCTACAAAAAAAGAGCCCTACTCATAACCACGTGATAAAATATTTCTGCTAGCTGACATAAATGCACTCCGAAAAGAAAGCCTTGGGATGATAAGAAAATCTAGTCCAGCACCCTGTCTCACACAGTGGCCAACCACTGGACAGCCAACAACAGGGTATAGAGGCCAAGGCCTTCCCCTGAGAAGAATATCAGAAGAGCCCTACTGGATCAGACCAGTGGCCCATCTAGTCCAGCACCCTGTCTCACACAGTGGCCAACCAGTTCCTCTGGACAGCCAACAACAGAGCATAGAGTCCGCGGCCTTCCCCTGATAAGAACATCAGAAGAAACCTACTGGATCAGACCAGTGGCCCATCTAGTCCAGCATCCTGCCTCACACAGTGGCCAACCAGTTCCTCTGGATGGCCAACAACAGGACATAGAGGCCAAGGCCTTCCCCTGATACGAATATCAGAAGAGCCCTACTGGATCAGACCAGTGCCCCATCTAGTCCAGCACCCTGTCTCACACAATAGCCAACCAATTCCTCTGGACAGCCAAGAACAAGGCAGAGAGGCTGAGGTCTTCCCCTGATAAGAACCTCAGAAGAGCCCTGCTGGGTCAGACCAGTGGTCCATCTAGTGGCCTCATACAGTGGCCAATGGCCAAGTAGTTGCCCGTAGGGCACAGAGTCTGAGGCCTTCCCCTGTTACTGCCTCTGAATGACTACCTCTGAATGTGGATGACTTCCTTCTAGAAGGGAGAAGGCTCTTATGATCAGAGAAGCATCTTCTAATACCAGTGATGGATCCTGCCTGTTGTCAACCAGAGCCTGGGCTTTCTCCATTACAGCCCCAGGTGGGGCCAGGCTCCAGAGATCTGGAGAAAATGTCTGTATTGGAGGGTGAGTGCTACGGCGTTATGCCCTGTGGAGGCCCCGCCCACTCCCAAACCCCGCCTTTCCCAGGCCACACCCCCAAATCTCCAGAAATTGCCCAACCTGGAGATGGCAAACCAGGATTGCCAGCTCTGGATTGGGAAATACCTGGGGGGTTGGGGGTGGAGCCTGGGGAGGGTGGGGTTTGGGAATGGGCGGGGTCTCAGCGGGGCTTAATGCCATAGTGTCCACCCTCCAACAACACAGCCATTTTCTCCAGAGGAATCGAACCTGGTCACCTGGAGCTCAGTTGCGATAGTGGGTGATCCCCACATGCCACAGGAAGTTGGCGGCCCGGTCTTAAAACTGAATCGAGCTCAGATTACTTGATATATACCCCATATATACCCCAGAGAGCACTACGGTTGGGAGTCCAACATCGTCTTATGATTCCAGGCCCCAGAGAGGCCAGGCTTGTGGCAACCAGGGCTGGGGCCTTTTCAGTGGCGGCTCCTACCTAGTGGAATGAGCTCCCGGAGGAGATCAGAGCCTGCAAGACGGAGCTCTTCCGCCAGGCTTTTAATTAGGAGC
This sequence comes from Gekko gecko, assembly GCA_029375565.1. NCBI lineage: Eukaryota > Metazoa > Chordata > Lepidosauria > Squamata > Gekkonidae > Gekko > Gekko gecko. Next base: position 70,399,946 of record JAPDNY010000013.1, on the reverse strand, counting down.
TGCCACTACCATTACCACACCAACAACAACTATCTTGTGGTAACATCAAGGGTAATGGGATGGCCCAGTATAAGACCACTACAGCACTGTGATGGATCGGCGCCACCGAAATGGGTTCGGGGCTAACATCTACAAGCCTCCATCTCGACTCGTCTACAGGAATAATATCACTGAGCACTTTATTAATGTTAATTTGGTTGTTCTTACCTTGATTTTAACGTTTTCTATTTGGCACTTGGTGCCCTTGTTGCGAGCCGCCCTGAGCCGGCTTGCGGGGAGGGCGGGATAAAAATTGCAATAGATAAATAAATAAGGTAAAGGTAAAGGTTCCCTTGCTTGAAAGCCAGTCGAATCCGACTCTAGGGTTGCGGTGCTCATCTCCGTTTCAAAGCCGAAGAGCCAGCGCTGTCCGAAGACATTTCCGTGGTCATGTGGCCGGCATGACTAAACACCAAGGCGCACAGAATGCTGTTATAAATAAATAAATAAATAAATAAATAGTGCATATAAACACAGAAATGACCTATCGGCTCCAAAACACACACACACCATCCTTCTGCACCCGATCTTGCCAGAATCGCACGCAGAAACTCAGCTACGCTGGAGAAAGAGGCCGGGAAAGTCGGTTCCTTGTGGGGCTCCGGGACCCCTCCTTTTGTTTCTCCCCCACCCGCCCTTCCACGAAGGTCACACAGCATGCCTCAGCCCCCGCCGGTGAGCAGTCCCTTTGGCTCGCCCTCTGTTGATGCCACGCAACGACTCTGTCTGCTTCCCGTTCCTCGTTTGATGCCACCATTAAGCGCAGCGATGAGTTTTATCAGCTGCTCCCCACAGAGAAGGGGGAGGGGGCTGGTGGCATATGGGCCGTTGCGACTGCTTTTTGGCTTGCAGCGCGGTCGTTCTGACTGGGTTTCGTGCTCCCCCCTCCCCCCCGGGAATGGGTGCCGTGCCCTCTCGTTGTCACTTTGCTGAACTTCTGCTCCCCTGCCCTGAACTGCAGCGGGATACACCGAAATTACGATTTCCCCCACTGTTCGTTGCTGTACCAGAAAAATCACCGGCAGGTAAATTTCTCTGCATTGGGCTGATGCTCAACGTCCCCCTCTCCCTCAAAAGCCCCGTTGGCAACCCTGTTTTCTCCGGATCTGGGCTTTGGTACATCTGAGTACGCGCAGAGTTCTTTTTGGTCTCCCCCATCATTGCCGTGGTTCTAATCTTTGCTTGCTTCAAGTGCCTGCAACACCATCTGCACTTCTCCGGTGCCAATTATTCCTTTCAAGAGCTGTAATGGGAGCCCATTCCATGCTATTATTTTTTAAAGATGTATAACGTAAGGAGCTTTTTTAAAAGTCAGCAGGAATAACACCTCTCAAGCTCCCCTGGTGTGATTCCAAGGAGGAGGATTACCAACTCTTGAAATCAAGAGGGGAGGGGCTGTGACTCAGCGGCAGAGCATCTGCTTGGCATGCGGAAGGTCCCAGGTTCAATCCCCCACATCTCCCATTCAAAGGATCAGGCAGGAGGTGAAGTGAAAGACCTCCACCTGAGACCTTGGAGAGCAACCTGCCAGTCTGAGTAGATGATACTCACTTTGATGGACCAAGGATCTGATTCAGTATGCAGGTATTCTGGGTAGGGACTATGGCTCAGTGGCAGAGCATCTGCTTGGCATGCAGAAGGTCCCAGGTTCAATCCCCACCAGCATCTTCAGTTGAAAATGTTAGGTAGCCGGTGATGAGAAAGACCTCTGCCTGAGACCCTGGAGAGCGGCTGCCAGTCTGAGTAGACAAAAAAATGACTTTGATGGATCAAGGGTCAGATTCCGCAGAGGCCAGCTTCATGTGAAAACAGGACAGACTTCGGTCATTCATCGTCTTCAGGAAAGGCCATGGCTCAGTGGTAGAGTGTCCGCTTGGCACGCAGAAGGTCCTAGGTTCAATCCCCAGCGTCTCCAGTTTAAAAAGGAGTAAGCAGGAGGCGATGTGGAAAAACCTCTGCCTGAAACCCTGGAGAGCGGCTGCCAACCTGAGTAGGCAATACTGACCTTGATGAACTAGGGACCTGATTCAGTGTTCAGGGAGGGGCCATGGCTCAGTGAAAGAGCCTCAGTTTTGCATGCACAAGGTCCCAGGTGCAATCCCTGGCAGTGTTCCCTCTAAGCTGAATTAGTGTGAGCTAGCTCACAGTTTTCTAGCCTCCGGATCACACATTTTTGTCTTAGCTCAGGACAGGTAGCTCCAGAGCAAAATAATTTATGCAGCAGCCCAATCGCTCGCTCACAACTTTAATGTCAGTAGCTCACAAAGTAGAATTTTTGCTCACAAGACTCCACAGCTTACAGGGAACATTGAGTTCCCCGGCCTCTGTAGTTAAAAGAACCAGGCAGGAGGTGGTGAGAAAGACCTCCACCTGAGACCCTGAAAAACTGTCGTCTGTCTGTAAAGACAAAACGGACCTCGATGGACCAAGGGTCTGATCCAGGATACAACAGCTTCATGGGTACATGTGTGCACATGGGACCAGGATGGGGCCTGGGAGCTGAGCACAGCACTTTCCAGTGGTTCTGGGGCTGGGTGCAGCGATTGATGGTGAGTTGAAGCACTGATGCCGGCATGATTTTGGGCCGGTCAGGATGCAAATTGCCCGGCAGTTTCTGGTGCCTCTGGGGATGGAGATCAACTGGAAAAGTCAGGTGGACAGCTAAAACCTGGGCTGCAAAAGGAACCTCTGACTATGTGCAGGCTGAACGGCAGGAAGGACCTCTGCTTTTGTGGTGGCCAGCCCAAAAGCCACACCATCACAGCTGGGGTTTGGAGGGCTGGGTTGCCAGCCTCCAGGTGGGGTCTAGAGCTCTCCCAGAATTATAGCCAATCTCCAGACAACAGTGATCCATTTCCCGGTTTGGTGTCGTGGTTTGGTGTCGTGGTTAACTGTGAGGACTCTAATCTGGGAGAACCGGGTTTGGTTCCCCACTCCTCCACTTGCACCTGCTGGATGACCTTGGGCAAGCCATAGTTCTGTCAGAGCTGTTCTTGAAAAAGAGCAGTTTCTGTCAGAGCTCTCTCAGCCCCGCCTACCTGCACAGGGTATCTGTTGTGGGGAGGGGAAGGGAAAGGAGGTTGTAAGCTGCTCTGAGACTCCCTTGGGTAGTGAAGGGCGGGGTATAAATCCAATCTCTTCTTCTCTTCTTCTTCCCTGGAGGGGGGGAAGGCTGCTTTGGAGAGTGGATTCTGTGGCATTACACCCTTCTGGAGTCCCTCCCCTCACTCTCTCTGGGTTCCGCACACTCCCTTGCTTTAAATTGGAGCTTCCGTGTGTGAAAAAGCCCCAAAATGATGGCTAGGGGCTAAAGGCAAGGAGGCAAGGGAGCCAGTTTGGTGTCGTGGTTAGGAGTGTGGACTCTAATCTGGGAGAACCGGGTTTGATTCCCCCACTCCTCTACATGTAGCTACTGGGTGACCTTAGGCAAGCCACAGTTCTCTCAGAGCTGTTCTCTCAAAAGGAGTTCTCAAAAGAGCTCTCTCAGCCCCACCTACCTCACAGGAGATCGTAACCCACTCTGAGACTCCGAGTGAAGGGCGGGGTATAAATCCAATCTCCTCCTCCTCCTCTTCCTCCTCCTCTTCCTCCTCCTCCTTCTTCCTCTTCTTCCTCTTCTTCTTCTTCTCAAAGGAGGGGAAAGGATAGGCAAGGATCTGCTCTCTGTCTGAGCTCCAAATGAGTTCCCGGCTTTTTCCCCACTGGAGAGACTCACCCATCTACTTCTCATCAATGGAAATAAAACATATTAAGAGGGACTTTCTTGTGTCTGTTAATAAGGCTCCCCGTGACCCTTTTGGTTCCTGTATGAACCCATCTGCAGCTAAGTGATGGAAAATGAACTCGTTAATGGCCAAGGCCTTTTCAGTCAATATAGGAAGTCGATTCTGAGCGATGAAGAGATCCGTGGGGAGGAACACAGGTTGGAAAATTCGGGCCCTGGATATCCGGGAGAAATTAATGGCAGACCTGCAAAGCCGGCGTAGGAATTCCAAGAGGTCCGCCACTGAGGGAGTTCTGCCCTGACCTGGATGGCCCAGGCTAGCCCAATCTCATCAGAACATGGAAGCTAAGCAGGGTCAGCCCTGGTGAGTACTTGGGATGGGAGACCACCAAGGAAGTCCAGGGTTGCTTACGCAGAGGTAAAGGTAAAGGTTCCCTTGCTCGAAAGCCAGTCAGATCTGAGCTCTAGGATTGCAGTGCTCATCTCCGTTTCAAAGCTTGAAGGGAAAACTGTAGTAGTTAACTGCGCAGACTCTAATCTGGGAGAACCGGGTTTGATTCCCCACTCCTCCATTTGCACCTGCTGGATGACCTTGGGCAAGCCATAGTTCTGTCAGAGCTGTTCTCTCAAGAGCAGTCCTTGAAAGAGCTTTCTCAGCCCGCCTACCTCACAGGGTGTCTGTTGTGGGGAAGGGAAAGGAGTTTGTAAGCCACTCTGAGACTCCTTTGGGTAGTGAAGGGCAGGGTATAAATCCAATCTCTTCTCTCTCTTCTTCTTCTTCTTGCCTGGAAAACCCTAAGTGGTCAATGTGTGTTGGTTGTGACTTGATGGCACTGACTAGCCCAGGCTAGTCTGACCTTGTCAGATGTCAGAAGCTAAGTGGGGTTGGCCCTGGTGAGTACTGGGACTAGAGACCACCAAGGAAGTCCAGGGTTGATACGCAGGGGCAGGCAATGGCCAACCACCTCTGCTTGCCCTCTTGCCTTGACCTGGTTGGCCCAGGCTAGCCTGATCTTGTCAGACCCCGGAAGCTAAGCAGGGTCGGCCCTGGTTAGTATTTGGATGGGAGACCACCAAGGAATCCCAGGGTTGCTACGCGGAGGCAGGTGATGGCCAACCACCTCTGAAAATCTCGTGCCTTGAAAACCCAACAGGGTTGTCATGAGTCTCCACAAGCTGGCTCTGACGCTGGCCAAAAAGGAGCGTGGGGAGTTAAATTCCCAAACCAGATGAAAACGTGATCCGTCCCCCAGGGTATGGAGAGAGGCCTTGCGATAAAAGAACTGCACGCGGCGTGCCTGCTCACCTTTTGTTGGAACAAGCCCGAAATTAAAACAGTTTAAAAAGCCGAGGCTTTCCCAGCTCAATTTATTTAGATTTGTTAAATATATATAATACAGACACTCACGGAATGCTTCATAAAGGAACGTTAATAAAAATGTATTACCGCTTCCCCCTGAGTACACACATTAAGTTGCAGAGCAAAAAAAAAAAAATCTACATAATGCAAAAAAAGAGTCATAAAGGATGGAAGGGGAGAAAAGGGGGCGGCTGGGACTCTTTGCACAAATGCCTGCACTTGCTCTGCCTCGCCGCCTCCCAAGGCAGTCTGTTCCACTGTGGAGCGGCTCTTACATTAGGAAGTTTCTTCCAGTATTTAGCGAAAAACCCACTTGCTTGTAATTTCCACCCATTAGTTCTAGTCATGCCCTCTGGAGCAAAAGAGAACAAGTCTGTTTCCGTCTTCCACATGACAGCCCTTAAGATATTTAAAGGCGGTCATCGCGTCTCCCTTTAGTCCTCTCTTCCGCAGGCTAAACGCGTCCGGCTCTTTCCGTCTTCCCTTGCCGAGCCTGGCTTCCAGACCCATCGTCGTCTGGGTTGCTCTCCGCTTGATGCAATCTAGTTTGTCAATGTCCTTCTTGGAACGCCAGATGAGACTTGACCAGTGCCGAGCCGAGTGGAATTATTGTTTCTGGTAATCAAGGACAGGCCAAGTCTGTTAATGTGGGCCAAGAGTGCCTTAGCCTTCTGACAGCTGCACCCGAGCGCTCTTTCACTCCCTCATCCATCCATCCATCCATTTGTTTAGGTATTCACAGGGCTACTTTTGGGCAGGAACGCACAGGAACGGAGTTCCGGCTGGCTCCCGAGTTGGCCACGCCCAGCATTAGCATAATAGGCCACATGCAACAGCAGAAACTCATTAGGATTGGCTACATGAGGGGTGTGTGGCCTAACATGCAAAGGAGTTCCTGCTCCAAAAAGAGCCCTGGGTTTTGACAACAAACAAGAGAAACAGAATAAGAAGCAAAAGGTGGGTGTGGCTGGATGACCACACTTCTGGTAACATGGGAGTGTGGCCTCATATGCTAATGAGCTGTGCTGTCAGGAGTGTGGCCTATTATGCTAATGAGTTCCTGCTGGGCTTTTTCCACAAAAAAACCCCTCTGGGTATTCATATTTTAGATTTATAAATCGCCCAGTCCCTGTGTGCACAGGACTCTGGGCGATGAATAAAAATTCAAAATCAAGTACCACAAGATAGAATGCACTGATTCAATCCCGAGGGTTTTCAAGGCAAGAGACATTCAGAGGCAGTGTTTTTTCATTGCCTGCCTCTGTGTAGCGACCCCGGGCTTCTTCGGTGGTCTCCCATCCAAGTACTAACCAGGGCCGACCCTGTTTAGCTTCCAAGATCTGACAAGACTGGGCTAGCCTGGGCCACTCAGGTCTGAGCATAGATCTTACTTACCTTCCAGTATTTTTTTAAAAAAGAGTTCAGCCTGTTATGTCCCATAAACCTGACCAGGGCTTTTTTTTTTTGTAGAAAAAGCCCAGCAGGAATGCATTAGCATAACAGGCCACACCCAACAGCAGAAACTCATTAGCATATTAGGCCACACCCCCGGAAGTGCAGCTCCCTCCCGGTATCAGCTTCCCCAGGTGTCCCGCGGTTTGCAGGGCGCATGGGGAACCCAAGGGAAGGAAGGCAGTTTCTGGATCGGATTCCCCAGGGGAACCCAAGGAGGGAAGACAATTTAAACTGCCTTCCCTCTCTGGATCGGCTTGGCTTTCCCGGGTGCCCCATGGCTTGCGAGGCACCTGGGGAACCCTGGGGAGGGGAGGCTGTAGGCGTGGCCAACTTGGGAGCCAGCCGGAACGCCGTTCCTGTGCGTTCCTGCCCCAAAGTAGCCCTGAACCTGATGCTGTCATTATGGAGCCACGATTTCATCCTGCCCAGTACATAGTCCTTGACCGGATGGGATCCCATCACATCACACAAGCGACTGACTCAAGAAGGTGCAGCAGCAGCGCACGTGTGTTTGGTGCCTGTGTGTGGGAGGGTGGAAAAAGGTGAAGAAACCACAATGATGCAGCAACGGCATCCCAAGGGCGCACAGTTGCACGACACCGTCTCCTGCCCTTGTAGGGTAAAACTTGCTGAAACAACCAGCTCGGGTTAAAAAAAAAAAAAGAAGAAGACGCTTCCGCCAATATGACATGCATCTTCTCCTTGTTATTTAGCTCATTTCCCACATCTGGCTGTCTTCTGTTCTCTGTCCTGCGTTAATAATATTCACGCCTGCACACAAACGAGGCAAGACAGCCTGCCCGAAAGGCATTTTGTTGAGCGTTGCTTGTGAAAATATACTTCGCCTCGATCCGCTGGCAATCTGGCTCTGTGAGGTCTTGCAGGATACAGGGTTAAAAAAAATGTTTGGTGCGTTCCGTCTCTCCCTCCCCCCATGCCCCACCCCTCCTCTCCATCGGCTCTCTGGTCACCCAATCGGCTTCATTATCACAGCACTTCTCAAATTGCTTTCTTCAGGCCATGGAACGTCTCACCCCCTGAGGTGCCCTGCAGAGCTTCCTCCAGCAGGGTTTTTTTTCTCAGGGAAGGCAGCCAGCTTTCCAGCGGAGGGGCTGTGGCTCAGTGAAAGAGTGTCTGCTTGGCACGCACGAGGTCCCAGGTTCGACCCCCGGCATCTCCAGTTAAAAGGATCGGGTAGGAGAAGATGTAAAAAAATCCGGAGAGCCACTGCCAGTCTGAGTAGACAACATGCTCACTTTAATGGATCGATGGTCTGATTCCGTGTCAGGCAACTTCAGGACAACCGAGAGCTGATATGAGAACCCTCTTCAAGGACTTGAAGGGCTGTCCCATATAGACGAGGGTGCGGAGTCGTTTTCTGTTGCCCCAGAAGGTCGGACCAGAACCAACAGGTTGAAATTAAATCAGAAGGGTTTTCAGCTAAACATTAGGAAGAACTTCCTGACAGTTAGAGCGGTTCCTCAGTGGAACAGGCTTCCTTGGGAGGTGGTAAAGGTAAACCTTCTCTGGAGGTTTTCCGACAGAGGCTAGGTGGCCATCTGACAGTGATGTGGATCCTGTGAACTGAGGCAGATCATGAGAGGGAGGGCAGGAAGGGTTGCCTCTGTGCTCAGTTCCTGTGGCCCTTTCTTACATGCCCAGGGAAATGCTGGTTGCCACTTTGGGGTCAGGAATCAATCCTGGCAGGCCCATAGCTACAGTGGGGCATCTTGGGCCCTGCCCCCTGACTTACAGCCAAAGGCCCCCTGACTTCCCATCCAGGCCAGGCACTCCCTTGGAGTTGTGTTCAGGGGTGTATGTGGTGTGCCCCCTGACTTATTTAAAGCCCCCCCCAATTAAAAAAATCCTGGCTACAGGCCTGAATCCTGGAGGTTTTTTTTCATCTTCTGGGCATGGAACAGCGGTCACTGCGGGTGTGGAGGGGGAGGTATTTGTGAATTTCCTGCCTTGCGCAGGGGGTTGGACTAGATGACCCTGGAGGTCCCTTCCAACTCTATGTGTGTGAGGGACAGCGTCTTTGTGCACGAGAAGACATTGGATTTATATCCCGCCCTTCACTATCCAAGGAAGTCTCAGAGCGGCTTACAATCTCCTTTCCCTTCCACAACAGACACCCTGTGAGGTAGGTGGGGCTGAGAGAGCTCTGAGAGAAACTGCTGTTTCTCAAGAACAGCTGTGCCAGAACTATGGCTTGCCCAAGGTCATCCAGCAGCTGCGAGTGGAGGAGTAGGGAATCAAACCTGGTTCTCTCAGATTAGAGTCCGCGCACTTAACCACGACACCAAACGGATGTACACAATCAACTGGTGTACACAATCATCAGTGTTGACAGAAGAGGATAGAGAACGTAACATAAGAACAGAATAAGAACATCAGAAGAGCCCTGCTGGATCGGACCAGTGGTCCATCTAGTCCATCATCTCATCTCACACAGTGGCCAACCAGTTGCCCTGGAGAGGCCAATAACAGGGCACGGAGGCCGGGGCCTTCCCTATGTTGCCAAGACCTTCTTGAGAACATAAGAAGAGCCCTGCTGGATCGGACCAGTGGTCCATCCAGTCCAGCGGCCTGTCTTTCACAGTGGCCAACCAGTTCCTTGGGAGGAAAAACAACAGGGCACAGAGGCCAGGGCCTTCCCCTGATGTTGCCTCCTGTCACTGGCATTCAGAAGTTGACTGCCTCTGAACGTGAAGGTTCCCTAGTAGCCACTGATAGCATTCTCCTCCATAATCTAGGTGACAGGCCTCTTGGGAACCCAAGGAGCTCCACTTGGAGATCCAGAACGGGAAAACAGGAAGGATATAAAAGCAATTATTATGAAAACAATCTATCTCAGGTCCGGATTGCACGCTTGCCTTCGGCAAGGAGTCAAAGCCCTCGGATAAGCCCGCCTAGTCTTTGAGAGCTTCACTGGACGTTCTTCTCCGAGATCAGGTGTGTGGGGGGAGGTGGCATCCATAATGGCTTTTTCAGAGGGGCTGCCCCCCTTTGTGGAATAGCCTCCCCCAGACTGATTCACGAGGTGTCAACTTTAATCAAGATCTTCATGTTCTGAAGGGCTTGTAGACTGCGTTGTGGTTCCTCTCTTTTATTCACGCGGTTCTTCATTTTTATTTCGCGTCGGCCGGCTTTCCTGATGATCCCGGCGAGGCTGTTGTCTCTCTTTGTTTTTCCATTGATTGCTTTGAACCTCCTTTTTAAAGTATATGCCACACGGTGGATTCTTTTTTCTTTTTGGAAACTGCTAACAAATAGCGAAACGAATGCTACCGCTAACAAGGAGTCGCCCGCAGCTCTGATATTGATGGGGCGATGTAGGAGAGTCAGAACTAATTTAGCATTTGCCCCAGTTCTTTTTCTGATGTCAGAGCTCTGATGGCTCATTGCTATGTACCCGTCATCAACAGAGAAATATGCATGTATGAACAGACCCTTAATAAATCTATCTTCTAATGCGCATACGAGGCAGATATCCAGAACACTGAAGCTAAGAAATCCAGGTTTCTACAGGTGATAGTTGGCCATTAGGAAGCAATCTTCACTTTCACTTGTAGCAAATCCTTTGTAAGAAGAACGTGCCATCGAAACACAACTGACTCCTGGGACTCCAGCCAGGGGTCCTCAAGCCATTCAGAGGTGGTTTGCCATTGCCATTGCCTCAATGGTCTCCCATCCAAGTACCAGTTTGGTGTAGTGGTTAAGTGTGTGGACTCTAATCTGGGAGGAACCGGGTTTGATTCGCCGCTCCTCCACTTGCAGCTGCCGGATGACCTTGGGCAAGCCATCATTCTATCCAGCGTTCCCTCTAAACTGAGTTAGTGTGAGCTAGCTCACAGTTGTTTAGCCTCCAGCTCACACGTTGTTGTCTTAGCTCAGGAAGGAGGGCACCAGAGCAAACTAATTTATGCAGTCGCCAAGATAGCTGGCTCACAACTTCAATGCCTTTGTAGCTCCCAAAGTAGAATTTTTGCTCACAAGACTCCGCCGCTTAGAGGCAGCATTGGTTCTATCAGAGCTGTTCTTGAAAGAGCGGTTCTCGAAGAAAGAGCTCTCTCAGCCCCATCTACCTCACAGGGTGTCTGTTGTGGGAAAGGGAAGAGAAGAGAAAGGAGATTGCAAGCGGCTCTGAGGCTCCTTCAGGTAGTGAAGGGTTAGGGTTATAAATCCAATCTCTTCTTCTTCTCTTCTACTCTTTCATAGAGTCTTTGCAGTGCCCGTCTGTCTCAAGTCAGTAAAGACCAAATCTCTTTACACTTTGAGTCGATCCTTTTGCATATTTTGCTCAATCTTCTCAGTACCTTTGGGGTTTCCCGGGTGTTCATAACTAGCATTTCTTCTTCCCTGTATCAGATTTAGAGGCAAAGCAGACATCCCATAAGCCAGGGGTCCCCAACCTTTAAGAGCCGGTGGGCAACTTCGGAACTCTGACACAAGGTGGGGGGCCGAGCCACAAAATGGCCGCTGCAGGAGATGACGCTAACCACACAACGTCAGTCACAGACGTCATGCATAACTCTAATGTTGACTCTTTAGTCTTTAACATGCTTTTCAAAATGGTTTAAAAATATTTTATTACCCCTGAACAGCTTACTTTCAGTCACACAGGGAAAAGCCTTGTCCTGCTGGTGAAGCAATTTGCATATATAAAATCACAGTCAATCAGAAACTCTGCTGGGCAGAAGCCCCACCTGGCCCCACCCACTTTCTATAAACATTTGGTGGGCACCAGGAGGAGGAGGAGGAGGAGGAGGAGGAGGAGGAAGAAGAGGAGGAAGAAGAAGAAGAAGAAGAAGAAGAAGAAGAAGAAGAAGAAGAAGAAGAAGAAGAAGAAGAAGAAGATCGATTTTGATTTTGTACCCTGCCCTTTACTTGGAGTCTCAGAGCAGCTTACAAACTCCTTTCCTTTCCCCTCCCCACAACAGACACCCTATGAGGCAGGTGGGGCTGAGAGAGCTCTTTCCAGAATTGTCCTTGAGAGGAGGAGGAGGAGGAGGAGAAGAGGAAGAGGAGGAGGAATAATAATAAGGAAAAGGAAGAGAAGAAGAGATTGCATTTATACCCCGCCCTTCACTCGGAGTCTCAGAGCTGCTTACAAACTCCTTTCCCTTCCCCTCCCCACAACAGACACCCTGAGAGGTAGGCGGGGCTGAGAGAGCTCTTGACAGAACTGCCCTTTCAAGGACAGCTCTTGTCAGAACTATGGCTTGCCCAAGGTCACATCAGCAGGTGCAAGTGGAGGAGTGGGGAATCAAACCCGGTTCTCCCAGATTAGAATCCACACACTTAACCACTGCACCAAACTGGCTCTCTACACCAAACAACACAAACCACTTTTAACTGACCCAAGGACACACCAGCAGCTGCATGTGGAGGAGTGGGGAATCAAACCCGGTTCTCACAGATTAGAGTCCACTGTTCTTAACCATTGCATCCAAACTGGAAAGGTGTAGGCAGGTGCCCCAGGCCTGCAGGCACCCCGTTGGAGACCCCTGCCATAAGCTGCATAAGTCACAGCTGCCACCATCTCTAAGCGGGCCAGAGAGCTCACAGGGAAGGACAGAACAGCTGAACCAGGGTTGCTTCCGACAAGAATGTCACTTTCTCCCATTTTGTTGAATTTTTTTCATAGGAGGAATCTCCAGTGGAACTAAGGCTACAATTATTAGAAGGATTGTACAGGCCAGAAGAAATCCTAGCCAACCATTCAAGTACTAACCCTAGCTGACCCTGCTCAGCTCCCCCTCCCCCAGCAAGGTTGTGGCCAACGTAAGAACCGGGACTCTCCATCCTCATTGATCCACAGCGTGTCAATAACAATGCATCGTCTGGATGTGGATGCAGCAATTAATGCTGCACTTCAAAGCACTGGAGAGGAAGCCATCCAAATGCTAGATGGGGGGGGGGGTGCAGGAAAAAAAAAGGACGGTGGGAACCATGGAAAAGGGCCGGGGAGAGCCTATCATCAGAGAGGCGGGAGGAAAGAGCGAGGCGAGAACAGACGGACAGGTAATAAAGGAGGAGAGGATTGGAGTTCAGCCGGTGAGATGGAGAAGGAGAGCGGCTGCTATAGCATTTGACAGCGGGAAATCATGGGCAGCGAGATTCTCCGCTGTTAATTATCGTGGCGCTGGAGGCAGGCAACAAGCCGGGACACAACGTGCCAGCGTGAGCGGCCATGGAGAGGAATGTCTGTGACAGCAGGGTGCTGGTTTGCTGTTCCCGATCCGGCTCTGCACGTCTGGGTCTCCGAGTGCCAGACTCCCAGCTCCCTGGGACAGCCCTGAGGAACAGGACAGCTGGGAACCACTATGGGCCCTTGGCAGGGGTGGACTCGGGCTCACCGGTGCCCTAAGCAGCAATGACCAATCTTGGTGCCCCCCTTTCCACACTGACCCCCATCCATTTCAGTTGTTGACCTCTCTGACCAGATACACAACGCAGGTTGCAGCAATACAATTTTTTTTTTCATATGATAACACAATCCACTGTACAAACTAAGCCAAGCTTTTGGCTCCATAAAGTTCTACAAAAACGCAATACGACATCTATTTTAATATTTCACAAGTTAAATGTATCAAAGTTACAATATCCATGACCCAAGAGGCATTTTTCTACATTTTTTCCACCCTTTTCCCAACTTTGTGGTGCCCCCTTTGGCCCTGATGCCCTAAGGCACGTGCTTAGTCCTGCTTAATGGTTGATCTGCCACCGGCCCTTGGGAAAAGATTCCCCTCTGGATCTGACCCCAACATCATATAAAAGCAAACCAGGTAACTTGGAGACCCCCATGGGACCCTAAGGTCACCAGAGCCCCTGGTACTTTGTCCCCCTAACCCCACCTCTAAGCAGCCCTTGCAGGGGACTATGCTTACTAAGGAGGAGCACCTTCTGCTAGAGCAAAGGGTGAAAAGTCTCTGGGGTGCGGTGGTGAAAGAGAAGGGGCCACGGCTCAGTGGCTGGTCATCTTCTTGGCATGCAGAAGGTCCCCGGTTCGATCCCCAGCGTCTCCATTTGAAAGGACCAAGCGGTAGGTGATGTGAAAGACCTCAGCCTGAGACCCTGGAGAGCCGCTGCTGGGCTGAGTAGACCAGGGGTGTCGAACTCACTTGTTACGAGGGCTGGATCCGACATAAATGAGACCTTGCTGGGCCGGGCCGCGTGTGTGTCATAAAATGCCAGGGTAGCGGAGCTATAAACTTGATAAAGGACACAAACACAAAGGGGTTTTTTTTTTACTTACAGTAAAAACATGCTTAGAACATGAGCACTCTTGCAATATGTTGTTTATTTAACAGTGCCTGATAACTGACACCTCTCGCTCCAAATTGTTGTATCAAAATGTCGTTGCAATTTTGAGTCTGCCGTTCAGCTGTGTGTATCTGTAAGCTGCAAACCTACAATGATGCAGCAGCAGCAGCAGCAGAACTGGAGGAAGATGCAGAAGGCAGCCAGTTCCACTGCAGGCCTGATAGAAGCCCTCCGGGGGCCTCATCCGGGCCCTGGGCTGCATGTTTGACACCCCTGGAGTAGACAGTACTGACTCTGATGGACCAAGGGTCTGATTCAGCATGAACACATGAAGCTGACCTTATAGTGAATTCATCAAGGTGAGGATCATCTCAGGGGGCTGGACTAGATGCAGGGGGTTGGACTAGATGACCTGCAAGGTCCCTTCCAACTCTAACATTCTATGATTCTGTGATCTCCTCAGACTGGCAGCAGCTATCCAGGGCCTTGGGCTGAGGTCTTTCACATCACCTACTGCCTGGTCCTTTTAACTGTAAAGGCTGGGGATCGAACCTGGCACCTTCTGCATGCCGAGCAGATGGTCTACCACTGAGCCACGCCCCCCTCCTCAAGCCAGCTTTGTGTGATAAGCTCCTAAAAAAAATGAGAGACTCGCACCAACAGTTTTTTTAAATAATAGGGAGAACTGGGAAAGTCTTCAGGCAGTACTTCACGACACGTGGACAGTACACGTATTTTCGGTTTCAGAGCAGCTTTCGTCTGAGGGTTACCATCCAGAAATAAAACCTCAGTGCCTTCGCAACATGTCCATCAAACAGTAAGAAAGGGGAGGGGATGGCTCCACCATTCACCTGTGTATGGGTGAGCTTTGCCTTGACCCTCTTTTCTTTAGAAGAAGAAGAAGAAGAGATTGGATTTATACCCCGCCCTTCACTCGGAGTCTCAGAGTGGCTTACAAACTCCTTTCCCTTCCCCTCCCCACAACAGACACCCTGTGAGGTAGGTGGGGCTGAGAGAGCTCTGACAGAAACTGTCCTTGAGAGAACAGCTGTGCCAGAGCTTGTGATTGACCCAAGGTCACACCAGCAGGTGCAAGTGGAGGAGTGGGGAATCAAACCTCACTCTCCCAGATTAGAGTCCATGCACTTAACCACTACACCAAGCTGGTTCAAGGTACGTCAGTTGCTGGGCATGCAACCAGATCAAGATGGGCCGCCGCCATGTTAGTCTGCCCACAGCGGTAGAAAAGAGCAAGAGTCCAGGAGTACCTTAAAGACAAACAAAACTTGTGGCAGGATAGGAGCTTTCATGGGTCACTGCTCGCTTCTTCAACTACAGGTAGAATGTGAGCCCATCTGTCCTATGTATCGGAAAGTGGGATGTTTTCAGATGCCAAATGACACTAGCAGGCAAATGACAATAGATGATGTGATTAGATTAGGTGTGATATGCAGAGGGGTCGTAGGCATGGAGAAATCGGCATTGCGAATGAGACAGGAAACCTAGGTCTTGATTCAGTCCAGGGGGATGCATTGCCTTGAGCTTCATTATCAAGTGGGTCTGAGCTGAGAGGGGAGCCTGGTGTACTCCATGCTAAATTTAATTCACCAGAGCACAAATGGCTCCCAAATGGAGGAGATGGGAGCAATATTCTTCTTTACAGCCCCTGGCCATTGCCTTTCATATCTTTAAATCCTTCTTTTTGCCCATCATGGAATCCAAGACAGTGCACCTGAGATGGACGTTTCCAAGAGGTCTCCATGCCAAAGACGGGCCAGCTATGGTCTTGCTGCACAGCATCAGCCAGGATTGCCGTGGCCCACGCCTTCCAATCATGCCCCGGTTCTCCAGCTCTGCCCTCCCCACCTTTGTTTGCCCTGCTCCCTCCTAATCATCGCTTCGATCGCCGGCAAGCACCGATGCCAATCTCGTGCCAGGGCTCTCTAGCGCCGTCGCAAAAGACCAATTCGGAAGCCGAGCAGATGAAAGGTTTGTCGTCCGCGAACAAGTGTTCCAATTGAATTAGGCAGCATTAAACATTTTCAGATAATTAGGAACAGACGCCGGTTACAAAAGAGAAATGGGTGGATGGGGGGGGGAGAGAGAGAGAGCCAGGGAAGAGGAATCATTTGAAGAGGGATTCAAGTGCCTTGGCACACCAGGCGGCAAACAGCTTTCGAAAGGTGACTCTGGAGCCCTTTGGAGTCCCTGGCATCACCAAAGGCCTACACGGAGCCTCGGCCCTCTTTTCTTTCCCCCCTTTGTCACTGTCAGAGGCCTCGTCGCTTGTGTTTGTGTGGTTTTTTTTAAGTCTTTGTCGAAAAAGACTCAGCCCACAAAGCCTTTTGCAGTGGCCTCTCCTTGATGGCAACTTCTTTTGTTTCCCAGACAGGTGTCCGTCCGCGGCGCAGAAGGGGAAGGAGTGACTGATCTCTTCGACAGCCTCCCTCGTGCCTATCTGGCGTGCTTGCCGATAGCAGTGCCTGCTGCCACTTGAAAAGGACGGCACACTTCTGCCAGGGACTCGGGCTCAATTCAGAGGCTAATTGAAGTCTGTCGGCTGGTGCTGCCTGGTGTAAGATGCATCTCTGCCACTGCTGTCTGGGTCACCGGAGAGCAAGACAATATCTTTAGGGGCCCGTGGCATTTGGGAAATGTCTCCTTGGGAGCCGGGAGCCTTGTGGGAAGGATGGGGTGTGAATGCTGATGAGGCACAGGCACTTCTTCAAAAAAGCAGGAACGTGAGAAGGTCGGGAAGAGCCAGGGGATATTTGTAGGGTCACTGAAGGCCTGGGATTTCCCACCTGGAGGCTGGCAACCCCTTTGCAATCCACAGTTTGACCCCTGGGACGTTTTGTTATTGTATTTGTTCATTACATTAGCACAGGGGTCCCCAACATGTGCCCATGGGCACTATGGTGCCCACTGACACTTTTCTTGGTGCCCAGAAGGAGGAGGAGAAGGAGGAGGAGGAGAAAGAGAAGGAGAAGAAAAAGGAGAAGGAGAAGAGGGAAAGGGAGAAGATGAAGGAGGAGGAGGAGGAAAAGGAACAAGAAGAGGAAGAGGGAGAGGAAGAAGAAGGAGAAGAATGAGAAGAGGGAGAGGGAGAAGGAGGAGGAGGAGATTGGATTTATACCCCACCCTTCACTACCCGAAGGCGTCTCAGAGCAGCTTACAAACTCCTTCCCCTTCCCTTCCCCACAACAGACACCCTGTGAGGTAGGTGGGGCTGAGAGAGCTCTCTCGAGAACTGCTCCTGAAAGAACAGCTCTGAGAGAACTTGTGACTGACCCAAGGTCACACCAGCAGCTGCAAGTGGAGGCGTGGGGGAATCAGTTCTCCAGATCACAGTCCACCAGGTGGGGCTCAGCTGGGCTTCTGATTGGCCATGGAAGCTGCCGCCACAGTTTTGCTTTATTCTCTCGCCTCTTTCCCGGCACATTTTTTAAATTACCTCTGTTCTTCCCTGTATTTGGGCTTCCTCTGTTTGACTCTGCTTCCTGTGGTAGCCATTTTGGTTGACCGAGATCAGATCACCTGGAGAAAACGGCCGCTTTGGAAGGGGGACTCT
This sequence comes from Gekko gecko, assembly GCA_029375565.1. Lineage (NCBI taxonomy): Eukaryota > Metazoa > Chordata > Lepidosauria > Squamata > Gekkonidae > Gekko > Gekko gecko. The sequence continues at coordinate 70,382,528 of JAPDNY010000013.1, read as the reverse complement.
ATGGCACTATATACCCCATTGAAGCCCCTACCCTAGAGATGCCAGTGGTCTGGGTTGGAAAGTACCTGGAGACTTTGGGGGTGGAGCTGGGAGAGGGCGGGGAGGGGAAGGACCTTAGCATGGCCCAATGCCACAGACTCCACCCTTCAAATCGGCCATTTTCTCCGGGGGAGCCTGATCTCTGTCAGCTGGAGAGCAGCTGTAAAAGCGGGAGAGCCCCCAGGTCCCACCTGGAGGCTGGCAACTCTGGTTTTCAGCCTGCAAACAGAGAGAGAGAGAGAGAGAGAGAGAGAGAGAGAGAGCGAGGCGGGGGGGGTGGCAGTGTTCCCCCTAAGCTGAGTCAGTGTGAGCTGGCTCACCGTTTTTTAGCCTCCAGCTCACACATTTCTGTCTTCGCTCAGGAAGGAGGGCTCCAGAGCAAACTAATCTATTGCAGCAGCCAAATGGCTGGCTCACAACTTTAAGGCCAGCAGCTCACAAAGTTGAATTTTTGCTCACCGGACTCCCCAGCTTAGAGGGCGCACTGGCGGGGGCTCAGCTTCCTCGTTCCCGGAGGGGCGGGCTGTCTGCTTCTCTGCCTGTCTGCCTCCGCCCTCCCTCCCTCCCTCCCCCTCGGCAGCCTCCTCCTGCCGGCAGCCTGGCAACCGGGGCTGGCCTCCTCGTGATAAATGGCAAAGGAGCCGCGGCGGAGGGCTCTTGTCAGAGTGATGGATGTGGCCGGGAAGGAGAGAAGGGGACGGGCGCCCGGGGCGAGAGCGGAGCCGTGCCAGAGAGGGGTCAAGGAGGAAGGGGAGCCCGGCGCGGCGGGGGCTCGTCGGCTTGGCTGGAGCTCGGCGGGCGGAGAGCCGGCGGGAGGGAGGGAGGCAGGGAGGCCGCGGGCGGGGCGGGGGGGACGGCGGCGCTGAGTCACGGCTCGAGCAGGCGGCCGTCGGAGAGACGCCCCGCAAAAGCCGCGCTGCAGAAGATGAGCCAGCGAAAGGGGAGCCGGGCCCCTCGGGTCTCGGGCGGCCAGGTGGGGGTAGGGTTGCCAGCTCCAGGCCGGGAGACTCCCGGAGATTTGGGGCTGGAGCCTGGGAAGGACAGGGACTGGGGGGGGATACGATGCCATCATGCCGGTGAGTCCCCCCTCGAAAGAGAGCCAGTTTGGTGTAGTGGTTAAGAGCGCAGACTCTAATCCGGGAGAACCGGGTTCGATTCCCCCACTCCTCCACTCGCAGCTGTTGATGTGACCTTGGGCCAGCCACAAGTTCGGTCACAGCTGTTCTTGAAAAAGAGCAGTTTCTGTTAAGAGCTCTCTCAGCCCCACCGACAGGGTGTCTGCTGTGGGGAGGGGAAGGGAAAGGAGTTTGTAAACTGTTCTGAGACTCCCTTGGGTAGTGAAGGGCGGGGTATAAATCCAATCTCTTCTTCTTCTTACATAAGAGCCACACAGAATCAACGTCAGATGTTTGAGATCCAAAAGACACAAACAAATTTCACACACGTTTGTACTGAAAAAATAATAATAATGCAGATTTGCTTTTTTAATTAACATTCAATTAGACAGTGTGAATGAGCCACATGTGGTTCCCCAGCTGCAGTCTGGCCACCCTTGCTGCAAGGCACCCATTTTCTCCCAGGGAGCGGATCTCTGTCATCTGGAGGTGAGCTGTAATTCCAGGGGATCCCCAGGCCCCACCTGGAGGCTGGCATCCCTCACCTGGTCCCATTGGCTCTGCCATCCAAGCCCCAGGAAGTTGCTGCAAAGGGGCATTCTGCACATCACCTTGTTTGTAGGTCGGGGGCAGTGGCACATTCACCATTAAGCGGACCAAGCACGTGCTTAGGGCACCAGGGCCAAAGGGGGCACCACAAAGTTGGGGAAAAGGGTGAAAAGAAAAAAGAAAAACGAATGAAGATTTGTAAAAAAAAAAAAAAAAGTGATATTACTAGAGCTATATGTAGACAAAGCTTGGCTTAGTTTGTGCAGTATATTGTGTTAAAGGTAAAGGTAAAGGTTCCCTTGCTCGAAAGCCAGTCGAATCCGACTCTAGGGTTGCGGTGCTCATCTACGTTTCAAAGCCAAAGAGCCAGCGCTGTCTGAAGACGTTTCCGTGGTCATGTGGCCAGCATGACTAAACACCAAGGCACACGGAACGCCGTTACCTTCCCACCGAAGTGGTACCTATTTATCTACTTGCAATTTCTTGCTTTCGAACTGCTAGGTTGGCAGGAGGCCGGTTAGCATATGAATAAATGTTTGTATTGCTGCAACCTGCATTGTATATCTGGTCAGACAGGTCAACGACTAAAATGGGCGGGGTCAGTGTGGAAAGGAGGGGGCACCAAGATTGGTCAGTGCTGTTTAGGGCACCAGGGAGCCTTCATCCGCCCCTGGCCGGGGGTTCCCATCTCTTGTTTGGGAGATGTTGGAGCCTGAGGAGGGTGGGGTTTGGATAGGGGAGGGACTTCCGTGGGGTACAATGCCAGGGAACCCACCTTCCGAAGTGACCGTTTTCTTCAGGTGAAGTGATCTCTGTCACCTGGAGATCAGGTGTAATCCAATCCCAGATCTCCAGCTACCAGCTGGAGGTTGGGAACCCTATTACAGGCTTCCCAACCTGCTGAAGGGCGCTTTCACTCTGGGAAGCTCCTACCCTGAAACTCTCTGAAGCACTACTGGACTTGGATCTGTTTCCTCCAGGGAAATTGATGGTGATCATTTTGTAATTCTGGGAATTCTCCAGGTCCTACCTGGAGGCTGGCCACCCTGATTTCTGCCCCTCACCTTGATGTGGGTAGAAACCAAAAGAATTTCTTGTCGGGGAGAGGAGTGTGGGTCCCCACCCACCCCTTTTCTTTGGAGCCCTGCATTTCAGAAGCTGTTGGGATATAAGCAAGTTCCTTCCCTGATGTCATGAAAGAATTGGTGCATTTACTTATGCATGCTCAGTGCCTAGTCAGATAGCCTTTGGACCAACCGAGGGGCCTGCACGTTTACCCGCCAGAGTCCAGGTGAGAATGTGCATAATGAGTAGGCGTTGGGGTTGTCTATTGGCTGAGCAATAGATTTGAGGATGTCCCAGGGGCGCAGACTTAGAAAGCTTTACTGCCCTTTGTTCTAAAGCCTTCTCTGTCTCCTCAGGCACAGAGAGAGACAGACAGATAGACACAGACACACATTTTTGTTGTTGTTGTTCAGTCGCACAGTCGAGTCCACCTCTTTGCGACCCCACAGATCGCATCACGCCAGGCCCTCCTGTCTTCCATCGTGCTCCGGAGTTTGCCTGGTTTCCTGTCCGTTGCCTTGATAACACTCTCTGGCCATCTCAACCTTTGCCGTCCCCTTCTTCTTTTGCCTTCAACCTTTCCCAGCATCGGGGTCTTCTCCGGGGAGTGCTCCCTTCTCACGAGGTACCAGTTACTTAGGGAAGATGTAGGTTAGAGATGGGAGACAGGATGCTTTTATTTTAAACTCCCAATCTGGGAGAAACGGGTTTGATTCCCCACTCCTCCACTTGCACCTGCTGGATGACCTTGGGAAAGCCATAGTTCTGATAAGAGCTGTCCTTGAAAAAGAGCAGTTTCTGTCAGAGCTCTCTCAGCCCCACCTGCCTCACAGGGTGTCTGTTGTGGGGAGGGGAAGGGAAGGGAGTTTGTCAGCCGCTCTGGGACTCCTTCGGGTAGTGAAGGGTGGGAAATAAATCCAATCTCTTCAAAGACAAGGCAGTATTACGCTGGGGAAGAAGGACCCTCAGGTGGCTTAAACACGAGCAGGCAGTCATGGCCATGCGCTGTGCAGCAGATGCACATTGAATGCCCAGCCTCACACCTTTGTCCAGTGGTCCAGTCCATGGCCTAACGGGCGTTATCTCCAGAATGGAGAGACCTCTAGTGGCTGAGTGGCAAAATGACACCTGTGGATCTTTGGGGAGGGGGGGCATGTTTCAGTGGTAGCTGGTGTGGTTTGCAAGCAAAAAATTCCAGAGTTCATTCTCTGACCTCCCCAGTGAAAGGATTTCAGATGCTGGGAAACACCCTTCTCTTCTTGAATCTTCGGAGAGCTGTTGCCCGTCAGGAGAAACCGTACTGAGCATTGGGACAGACGCTGGTTGCCATCAGGAGGTCCAGCAGTGCACACGCTTTGCCCAGGAAGGTCCCAGCATCTCCAGCTCAGCTAACAGCTGTTGAGAAACATCTTGGTTTATCAAAAGACCTTCAAGAGCTGCTGCCAGTTGGAATAGAGAGTAGAGTAGGGGTGTCAGATGTATGGTCCATGGGCCGGAACTGGCCCATCCAACACTCTTATCTGGCTCATGAGCAACTTTATTGCCAGCTGACAGAAGCTGGGCATTGTGCCCCTGTATACTGTCTTAGTGCTAATACATGTAATGGGTGGCAGAAATGGGTGGGCGGGCATCAAGGAGAGACTTGGAGGAAATACTGTAACAGTGTTTAAAGTGTGGTTATATTTTGAGTTAATTGGGTTTGCCTGTGTCCTTTATAAAGTTTATATCTCCCACACCTGGCATTACATTTTATGGCACACGTGGCCCGGCCTGAAAAAGTGACATTTATGTCAGATCTGGCCCTTGTAACAAATGAGTTTGATGCCTCTGGAGTAGAGGGTGCTGATCTTGGCAGGACAATAAGGCAGCCTTGTCCGTTCATCGTTGAGGTCACTAGTGGTTGAGGGTTGGCACTTGAAGATCTGCAGATAAACTGGAATGACCGGGAAAGAACAGACTGGGGAGTCCACGATGTGAAATGGTAGCCAATCTCACTACAAACACTGATGCTTCCATGATGTCACTCTTCTATTACAGAATTCAGTAACTGGAAGAACTGTCATGCTGGAACAGACCGGGGTGCATCTAGTGAACCCCCTCTATCCTACTACTGTCAGACCAATGCTGCTGGAAAGATCATAGGAATGGCATGGAGCTGATCAGTAGCTGGTATCCAGAGGTATACTACCCCTGTACATGGAGTTTCTTATGTGTAAGAATGTGTTACTGGTAGATCAAGAGCAAGATCAGTCATACTATAGTATACTATTACTATGTGTAGGTGTGAAAGTTGGATAGTGAAGAAAGCGGAAAGGAAGAAAATTGTGTCATTTGAACTGTGGTGTTGAAGGAGAGCTTTACAGATACAATGGACCGCCAAAAAGACAAAGAAGTGGGTTCTAGGTCAAATCAAGAGCATATGGAGCAGAAGTCCATCAGTGGCTATTATCAGAAGTCCATCTAGTGCCCTGGCCCTACTGGTGGACCTCCTGAGGGCACCTGGTATTTTTGGCCACTGTGTGACAGAGTGTTGGACTGGATGGGCCAATGGCCTGATCCAACATTGGCTTCTCTTATGTTCTTATAGATAGGAACTCTCAGGCTGGGACAAGTGATGCTCTGTATTCTTGGTGCTCAGGGGAGGGGCAACAGAGGGAGGGCTTCTAGTGTCCTGGCCCCACTGCTGGACCTCCTGAGGGCACCTGGTATTTTTTAGCCACTGTGTGACAGAGTGTTGGACTGGATGGGCCATTGGCCTGATCCATCATTGGCTTCTCTTATGTTCTTATAGAGAAGAACTCTCAGGCTGGGGCAAGTGATGCTCTGTATTCTTGGTGCTCGGGGGAGGGGCAACAGAGAGAGGGCTTCTAGTGTCCTGGCCCTACTGGTGGACCTCCTGAGGGCACCTGGTCTTTTTGGCCACTGTGTGACACAGAGTGTTGGACTGGATGGGCCATTGGTCTGATCCAACATTGGCTTCCCATATGTTATCATAGGAATTCTCGGTCTGGGGCAAGTGATGCTCTGTATTCTTGGTGCTTGGGGGGGGGCAACAGTGGGAGGGCTTCTAGTGTCCTGGCCCCACTGGTGGACCTCCTGCTGGCACCTGGTAGTTTTGGCCGCTGTGTGACACAGAGTGTTGGACTGGATGGGCCATTGGCCTGATCCAACATGGGCTTCTCTTACATTCTTATGTTCAAGCCTGAATTCTCCCTAGAAGCTAAAATGATGGAACCGAGGCTATTGTACTTTGGTCACGTTATGAGAAGGCAAGAGTCACTGGAGAAGACAACCATGCTAGGACAAGCGGAAGGCAGCAGGGAAAGAGGAAGACCCCCAACAGGAGATGGGTTGACTCCGTCAAGGAAGCCTGCAAGGCCTGAGCAAGGCTATTCATGGTAGGACTTTGGGGAGGTTGTTAATTCATAGCGTCGCTATAACTCAGAAGCAATCTGATGGCCCATAACAACCACATGTGGAAGTTCTGTTTGGCTCTGACCCCAGTATCATCAAGTTTCCAACAGCAGAGTCAAGTATTTCCCCCCCATCCCCCAGATTAAAACTAACACCCCACTCTTGAGTGTTGGGTGACAAAGCAATGCCCTTACTCGCTGGAGCCCGCCTCCTTGTGTTCCTGTTTGAGTTTCTGTTCCGAGCATCCGTCTGGCTAGAGGTTTATAAGATCGAGGTTTATAAGATTATGAATGGGATTGAGCAGGTTGAGAAAGAAGTACTTTTCTCCCTTTCTCACAATGCAAGAATTCATGGGCACTCAGTGAAATTGCTGAGCAGTCGGGTTAGAGCAGATAAAAGGAAGTCCTTCTTCACCCAAAGAATGATTAACGCATGGAATTCACTGCCACAGGAGGTGGTGGCAGCTACAAGCATGGACAGTTTCAAGAGGGAATTAGATAAACATATGGAGCAGAAGTCCATCAGTGGCTATTAGCCACAGGGTATAGATGGGAACTCTCGGTCTGGGGCAGGTGCTGCACTCTATTCTTGGTGCTGGGAGGGGCGGCAGTGGGAGGGCTTCTAGTGTCCTGGCCCCACTGCTGGACCTCCTGATGGCACCAGGTATATTTTGGCCGCTGTGTGACAGAGTGTTGGACTGGATGGGCCATTGGCCTGATTCAACATTGGCTTCTCTTATGTTCTTATGATGCAAGCCTAGAGAGGCGACTCTTGTAGAGGCATGAGCCTCCGCCGAGGACAAGCAATTCCATTTAGCTAATGCCTGTCGATACAATTCGTCCAGTTGTTTTCAGTGCTATCGGAGATAATGGCCGTCGCCATGTCTAACGGGATAAAATAACAGGAGCCCTGGCCATTCCCTGGGCTGCCGGAAAGGTTTTGCAGAGAATGAAGCCTTTGTCTGTGCGCTTCGGGAAGATATCCGTGGCCCTTCCCGCCCCACCTCTGCCATCTCCTCTCCCCTTTACCGCTGACGCCCGGCTGATACGAGCAACTCAGAGGAGGAGAGTCGTGTCGGCGGGAGCCTCGCGTGCTCGGATCTCGTCAGGAAGCATGAGTAAATGCCTCCGAGGGGGTGTCAGATGTAGTTAGGGTGACACACGATATTTATAACAAAGTGTGGGGGAAGGCATCACATCACATTAGGCTGATGGCTCCGGCGATGGAGATTCAGGAACACACGGAAGGAACGCAGGGGAGACAGCTGAGGGCGGGGGGGGGAGAGGTCTTTTCTCCAGAGCCGCACATATGAAGCTTGGCAGTTGACGGAGCGCCCCTTCTGCCAGATACCATTCTTTGGTGCTGCTGTGAAGGTACTGGTGTCTCACAGGAGGGTGCATTGGTGCACTTTGCAGGAAATACACTATGGAATCATAGGAAGATGAGGAGGAGGAGGAGGAAGAAGAGGAGGAGGAGGAAGAAGAAGAAGAAGAAGAAGAAGTAGAAGAAGAAGAAGAGGCGGAGGTTGGAGGAGGAGGAGGAGGAGGAGAAGAAGAAGAAGAAGAAGAAGAAGAAGAAGAAGAAGAAGAAGAAGAGGCGGAGGTTGGAGGAGGAGGAGGAGGAGGAGATTGGTATTATACCCCGCCCTTCACTCAGAGTCTCAGAGTGGCTTACAAACTCCTTTCCCTTCCCTTTCCCGCGATAGACTACCTGTGAGGTTGGTGGGGCTGAGAGAGTTCTTTCCAGAACTGTCCTGGAGAGAACAGCTCTGACAGAACTATGGCTTGCCCAAGGTCATCCAGCAGCTGCAAGTGGAGGAGTGGGGAAATCAAACCCCTAAAGACACACATGGACATCTGAAGCTGCCTTATACTGAATCAGATAAAGCCTCGGTCCCTCAAGGTCAGTATCGTCTACTCAGACTGGCAGCAGCTCTCCGGGATCCCAGGCAGAGGTCTTTCACATTACCTACTATGATTCTTTTAACCGGAGGTGCCGGGGATTGAATCTGGGACCTTTCGCATGCCAAGCAAATGCTCAGCCACTGAGCCATGGCCCCTCCCTGAGACCATCCAGTCCAACCCCCTGTACCATGCAGGGTGGCCTAAAGCATCCTGGACAAATAATCATACAATGCCCACTTAAAAACCTCCAAGGAGGGAGGACCCATGGCGCCCTTGGGCAATCGACCGCATCACTGACCTGCCCTGATAGGCTTTTCTTAATATCCCACTGGTATCTTCCCACCCATCATTTTGACCCGTTATTATAAGTCCTGTCCTGCACTACCAACTGGAAACTCCTCCTCTAAATGACAGCCCTTCAAATACTTTGAAAAAAGTAATGCAAACCCTTGAGGCGGGACTCCTCAGATTCTTCAAACAGCGATTATACAACTTGATGGAGGGCAGGTTTATCGACAGCCCTTGGCTATGGTAGCTGGATGGAGCATCTATGTTCAGCGTAGGGATTCCAGGCTCCAGGTGGAACCTGGGGATCCTCCCAGAATTACAGCATACCTTGCTCCACTGAGGCTGATCGTTCCTCAGATGAGGAAGAGGCACGGAGAAACCCAGCCTCCTCTGGAGTCAGCCCAGAAGAAGAACACCCAACAGCACCTGAGGGAGAAGAGGCCCTTGCATCTGCACAGGAGGGGCAGCAAGGCAAAAAGACTGAGGTGCAGCCGGAGGGAGAGTCTGGTCCAGAGCCTGGCCCGGCACCCCCAGGTGGAGACATCTCAAGGCCAGAGTCCCCACCTGGCTCACCTGAATGTCCTAGACTCAGGGCACGCCAATGTCTGGATGTGCAGGAGAGATGGAAGATTGCCAGACTTCAGCTGTTGCAAAGGCAACATGAGGGGCTGTGAGTCTTTGCAGGCCGCCTCCCAGGGAAGGGAGGATCGGAGTATAAGCAACCATGCTCACTTGCCTTGGTGCGGATGCCACTGTGCAGTCTCGGACCTTGTCCTGACTGCCAGTTTCTGCTCTTTGCTCCTGAGAAATCGGACTGATTTCCCAGCATTCTGACCCTCGGCTCTGTTTCTCGGCTTGCTTTTGGACTGTGTATCCAGCTTTCAGTGAAGTGTATCCGTGGTGACCGGCCAGACCCAGGACACATCTCCAAAATGCAGAGATCAATTCCCCTGGAGGAAATTGATGTTTTGGAGGGTGGACTCTATGGCACTGTAGCCCACCAAAGTCCCTGTCCTCCCCAGGCTCCATCCCGAGATCTCCAGGAGTTTCCCAACCTGGATCTAGCAACTCTACCCTGCATCCCTCACTGGTGGCCAGGGAGGACCTGGCAACCCTTGTTCAGAGGCAGTTTATCTCTGAACACCAGTTTCTGGCAGATCAAGCTCAAGGTATTTGGTCAGTGCAAGAAAAGTGGACCCAGCTGCTGGTGGCACAGCCAGGCCAAGGAGGGGATGCTGGATATCTCCAGTGTGTCTGATGATGGGGAGGGTATGTGAGCCAAAACCTCAAGCCACATTGGCAACCTCATCATCCAGGCCCTACCTGGAGGCTGGCAACCCTGGGTGGGAAAAGCTATGGTGCATCATTGTTGGAATTGGGAGAAGAAAAGGACAGAGGGGCTAGCTGCCTTTCAGACCAGGCCAGGCGCCACTTACCATACGTAGACCAATGTTCCCTCTAAGCTGTGGAGTCTTGTGGGCAAAAATCCTACTTTGTGAGCTGCTGGCATTAAAGTCGTGAGCGAGCGATTTGGCCGCTGCCTGAATTAGTCTGCTCCGGAGCCCATCCTGCCTGAGCCAAGGCAAAAAAACTTGTGAGCTGGAGGCTGAAAAACTGTGAGCCAGCTCACACTACCTCGGCTTAGAGGGAACACTGACTTAGACATGTATCAGGGCTGTTTAAAGCATTTGCCAGCAGGCCTCGATGAGAGATCATTCGCTGACGTCCTTGCAGTGATTTGTCAGTCATGACCCAAAATAAAGTTACTATAAATGAAGTCACATTAATAAGCCGCATTCTAATATTAGGCAAGACACACCTATAAAGAGCATCCAGCTGTTCTTTTGCGTTTTCCCTCACTGGGGGGGGGCACATCACGAAACGTAGTCTGCTCATCTGCTGGTAGGATTACCAACTCTAACTTGGGGATGGAGAGGATTGGGTTGGGAAATGCCTGGAGATTATGGGGGAGAAGGAGAAGGGGAACAGGAAGAGGAAGAGACTGGATTTATACCCCGCCCTTCCCTTAGAGACTCAGAGTGGCTTACAAACTTCCTTTACCCTTCCCCTCCCCACAACAGACACCCTGTGAGATCGGTGAGGCTGAGAGGGCTCTTTCGAGAACAGGTCTCGAGAGAACAGCTCTGAGAGAACTTGTGACTGACCCAAGGCCACACCAGCAGATGCAAACGGGGAATCAAACCCGGGTCGCCCCAATTAGGGTCCACGCTCCTAACCACGACGCCAAACTGGAATACTTGGCAACATTTCTCCTCTTTTAAATAATTCTTTTGGACTCTTGTGCTTCTAGCATCCTTTAGTGATTTATTTGATTTCTCATAAAGCAGTAGCAGTCACGTAGCGATGCAGTCTGAGGGTGCCTATCTGTTCATTTTTTACAAGTGAGGAACTATCAATCATTTTTAAAAAATATTTATTTGCATTTATTATTTAATTTATATCCCGCCCGCCCTCCCTGCCTGGGCAGGCTAAGGGCAGTTTACAGGTTATACACCCCCCCCAAAATGAGTTAAAACACAGTATTTAAATAAGTAAAACATATAAAATCATAGGTGCCAGTAACACAGATGTCAATAAGTGCTAAGAAGTGATGGCGGTAAAAAAAACAAAGCCCCACCCTCACTCCAAAGAAGCTCTGCACATGATCGCTTCCGTTCAGTCCCTGCACCCACGACAATCCTTCATAGAGTAAAGGTCCCCTTGCTCGAAAGCCAGTCGAATCCGACTCTAGGGTTGCGGTGCTCATCTCTGTTTCCAAGCCGAAGAGCCAGCGCTGTCCGAAGACATTTCCATGGTCATGTGGCTGGCATGACTAGACCCCGAGGTGCACGGAACGCTGTTACCTTCCCACCGAAGTGGTCCCTATTTATCTACTTGCAATTTCTTGCTTTCGAACTGCTAGGTTGGCAGGAGCTGGAACCGGAGACGGGAGCTCACTCCATCATGCGGCACTCTCAGATCTTGAACTGCCGAACTACTGACCTTCCACAGCCTGCAGTTCAGCGTCTTCATCACTTGAGCCACCGCAGCTCCTTATAGGTATGTTAGACCAAAAGAAGGCTGAGAGTTGCGTGCATCTTCTCCTTCTCCTTCTCCTTCTCCTTCTTCTCCTTCTCCTTTTCCTTCTCCTTCTCCATCTCCTTCTCCTCCTCCTCCTCCTCCTTCTCCACACCTCCTGATGCAGGGACCCTTATGTTATGGTGAGGCAAGAAAGGACTGCTTTATTTATCTACCTACCCAAAAGACCAACATGCCTGCCTTTCTTCCCGACAACTGCAATCCGAGGTGAGTCACACATTGCCTAGGCATCACCTCAGTCCCTCTATTATTCTCTCTTTCCTTCCCCCAATCTATCAGTTTCTCTCCCCCCCACCCCATTCCTTCAGTTCTCAGGAGAAACCACAAATTCTTCCCGAACCAATAAACAAAAATGATGGGAAACTCATCCATGCAAATATGCCGTCTGTTTTGATATCAGGATTTCCGTTTCCTCGACTCACAATTTGGATTGGGGGGGGCAGGTTACCGAAGAAGCAGAGCTCTCAACATGACGGGAAGAAGGCACTCTGACAGTCTCTTCCCCCTTGCCCATAGAAACAGCCGACATGTTTATTAAGTCTATGCAAATTGGTCGTGCACATTTATGCGCCTCTGTGCACTCCAATGTGTCAAGGAGCGCTTGGGCACCCGGAACGGCCTGCCGCTCCCCTCCCCCCGGACATCCACTTCCTCCACAGAGCGTTTGGGATATCAGAATAGACCTGTCAGAACACTTGTTGAGATCCTGTGGTTAATTGCTCGGGACTTCACGTTTGACAGGAGACATTTATACATTATTGAGGCTGTACTGTCATCGGCTGAGAAGCACTCGTGACACCCGGTACGACACTGTGGGTTACAGATGCCAGCGCTGAGATCCCTCTCTGCCGTGCAGCGGGGGTGTGAGGAGGAGGCTGGGCCTGCAGAGAGCGATGATGATCGGGTCTCTTGCCATTTGACGGGATTCGCCCCGCAGACAGAAGAGATCTTGGCTTTCCAGGTTTGCACAACTCATTTGATTGTTTCCATAGGGTCATAGAGCTGGAAGGGGGCCGTACAGACCATCTAATCCAACCCCCTGCCCAATGCAGGACCAGCCTAAAGCCTCTCTGACAAATATTCTTGAAAGTTGCCAGTGAAGGGGAGCTCACCACCTCCCCGGGCAGCTGATTCCACCTTTGAACCACCCTGACCGTGAAAAAGTGTTTCCTAATATCCAGCCGATACCTTTCTGCATGGAATTTAAACCCGTTGCTTCGGGTCCTCTCCTCTGCTGCCCACTGGAACAGCTCCTTGCCCTCCTCCAAAAGAAGAAGAAGAAGAGGAGGAGGAGGAGGAGGAGGAGGAGGAGGAGGAGGAGGAGGAGGAGGAGGAGATGGGATTTTGGAGTGTCTGTTGTGGGGAGGGGAAGGGAAAGGAGTTTGTAAGCTGCTCTCAGACTCCTTTGGGTAGTGAAGGGCAGGGTATAAACCCAATCTCCTCTTCTTCTTTTTGTTATATCTGCTCTGGAGTAGCGGTTGTAGCTTGGCGGTTCCCCTAGCCGTGCTCTAGGCCTGGTTATCTATAGGCAGTTGTTGTTCTCTTGATATCCTTGTAACCTCTTGTTTGGGTCTTCAGTAAAACTGAGGCATCGTGTTACCTTTGTGTAAAGTCAATGTTTAACATTAGACAACCCTGTGGCCAGCTGCTGTTGGCACATAGCTAGGGTTGCCAACTACTTGTTGGAAAATTCCTGGAGATTTGGGGGTGGAGTCTGGGGAGGGCGGGGTTTGGAACTGATCTCTTCAGTCTGGAGGTCAGTTGTAATTCCCATGGATCTCCAGGCCCCACCTGGAAGTTGGCAAGCCATGTTCATGCTCAGAATCATGCACAGGATTGTGTGATATGGTGTTTCATGGCAGGCTAAGCTTGGGCAACTAAAGGGTTTGCCAAAAGTTCTCCCACTTTAGGGAAAGGTCTGTCATCCCTAGTGCCCTTACTGACCCTTATTCTTGTGTGTTTTTGGTTGTGTGCACCGAAGAATAGATGCTTTCAAATTATGGTGCTGGAGAAGACTCTTTTAGAGTCCCTTGGACTGCAAGGAGATCAAATCACTCAATCCTAAAAGAAATCAACCCTTGCTGTTCCCTGGAAGGCCAGAGACAGAAACTGAAGCTCAAATACTTTGCCCACCTAATGAGAAGGGAGCCCTCACTGGAGAAGACCCTGATGCTGGGAAAGATTGAAGATCAAAGAAGAAGGGGACGGGAAAGGATGAGATGGTCAGACAGTGTCACCGATGCAACGAACATGAAATTAAGCAAACTCCGGAGCACAACGGAAGACAGGAGGGCCTGGCGTGATCTGGTCCATGGGGTCACGAAGAGTCAGATTTGATTGTGCAACTGAACAACAACAAATGTGTCCGTCCGTCCGTCCGTCCGTCCGTCCGTCCATCCATCCATCCATCCATCCATCCATCCATCCATCCATCCATCCATCCATCCATCCATCCATCTATCCATCCATCTATCTATCTATCTATCTATCTATCTATCTATCTATCTATCTATCTATCTATCTATCTATCTATCTATCTATCTATCTATCTATCTATCTATCTATCTATCTATCTATCTATCTATCTATCCACCCACCCACCCACCCACCCATCCATCCATCCATCCATCCATCCATCCATCTTTTTAAAAGTTGATTGTTAATGTCTTGTTAATTTTTTTTGGCCACCTCTAGTGACCTAATTGGATGGCTAGGCAGCCTGCAAAAATGTTTTGAATGAATGAATGAATGAATGAATGAATGAATGAATGAATGAATGAGAAAAATCAGTGCCTTCTTGACATCAGCAGCCATTGCACCGTTTCTCAGCTTCACCTCCACCCAGTCCACACGCCTACAGACTCACAGAGCTTCCACCCCCAGGCCCGTGAGGAATAGGTCAATAATGCTCTATACCTGTTCTCTGCATTTGGTGGTCGTTTTTTGTAGTGATAAGCTATGCCAGTTTCCCTGTGTCCCTTTCCACTAACTGCACAAAGCCTGATTTCAGTGACAAACTTTGGTGTGCATTCATGTGAAAGTTTATACCCAGAATTAAACTTCGTTGGCCTTAGAGGTGCCCCTGGACTCGAACTTTGGTCTGTTGCTTCAGACCAACACGACTACCCACCGGAATCACACAACGCGTGTTCATGAAGACTTGTTGTCCCATGCTTGGTAACCAGTTCCCCCTTTCAGGCCATTCACAGCCTCTTGTCCTAACAAAGGCCACAACCGAGCCAAGAGGGTCTGATTCTGGCTTCTTTCAGCGGCTGCATTAGAAGCAAAATGGTTGCAGAAATCCTGCTGGTACCCTGGCATGAGAAATCTTGAATCCTGGTGTACATTATAAAGCGATACAAGGCATTGCCGAGCCACGCTCTTACATTGCTAATATTTGCAGACGCACGCTGGGGTCGATGGGCTTTTTTTTGATAACGCAGGCCCGAATACTGCCAGGAGAAGCAATTTTCAATTTCGCTACTATTTAACGATGGAGATGAAAACGGCGCCGGAAGACATGCGCACGGTGGTTTTGTGTGTGAACGTCTTTCAGATGTTGTGGAAACGGATGGCATTTGACTGTACTGTTAACAGGCCCTTTTCATAAAGGAGAACATTAATTTCTCTCCCCTTTTTTTTTGTTATGCAGCGCAAATGTTATGTCCCTGAGAAGGACAGCATCCTTCCAATGACTTTCCTGTCGAGTTCTTGCTGTGTTCATCTCTCAGCGGCCTGGGCTTAGCGCATATGACGGAGATGAGTTGGGGCATACCAGATTAAGGGTCCATCTCCAGTGGCTGATTAGCTTTATTTGCTGCGCTCTTGTTGACCGACAGACAAGAAGGAAATTGGGTCAAGTTGTGCCTGTCTGGCACAACACCCTAGGATCTGGGAAGGGAATGACCGCGTGGCCATGCTCCAGGTCTGGCCACCGCTTCAGTGACCCAGAGACATCATTAGGCAAGCCCTCCCCTCCCCCGCTGTCGATCAAAGCACACAACAAGGCAAGAACAGGCCACAGGGATGAACGCGAGCGATCCTCGTCCTGATGGGCGCTTTGGGAAGACGCAGATGGAACTTGGCATGGGGGGGGGGCGCAACCTCGTAATGACTCCCTGGTTTTCAGCAAGCAGATGGGTGATGGAACTTGCGGAAATGAGCCCAAGAGATCGAGGCGAGCATTTGCATGATAACAAGGGAAGTGTCTGAAATTCTCCTCCTTTGGATTTCTCCTGATTTGGGAGCTCTGCATTACCTGGAATTGTTTCTGAAAGGACACTTGAGCATCTTCCTTCCATGCTACCCACATGCATGACCCCAATAGGGATGGGAACATATTTTATGCATGCACAATTTTGATCTGCATATCTCAGTTTCTGATCGGGGTTCTCCCTGCTTGGGGCAAAACATGTCCCATGTTCTCTGCCATGGAAGCTTGGCGGGTGACCCCCAGCCAGTCACAGACGCTCCGCATGACCCACCTCACAGGGTTGTTGTGAAAATAAAATGGGAGGGAGGAGACTGATGTAAGCCATTTTGGATCTCCACTGGGGAAAAAGAAGAAGAGATTGGATTTATAACCCACCTTTCACTACCTGAAGGAGTCTCAGGGCAGCTTACAATCTCCTTTCCCTTCCTTTCCCCACAACAGACACCTTGTGAGGCAGGTGGGGCTGAGAGAGCTCTCTCTTGAAAAGAGTCCTTGAGAGAACAGCTCTGAAGGAACTTGTGACTGACCCAAGGTCACGCCAGCAACTGCATGTGGAGGAGTGGGGAATCAAACCTGGTTCTCCCTGATGAGACTCCATGCTCCTAACCACTACACCAAAAAGCAGGCTAAATCAAACAGACAAATAAAACTACCATCTAGTGGTTTGTTAAGCCATCTTGAAACATTTGTATCTCAGTTGCTGTAGATTTTCCGGGTTGTGTGGCCATGGTCTTGGCATTGTAGGGCCTGACATTTCGCCAGTAGCTGTGACTGGCATCTTCCAGGTCCTACAGTGCCAAGACCATGGCCACACAACCCAGAAAATCTACAGCAACTAATGAACTCCGGCCACAACATATTTGTATCTCAGCTTTCCATAAAGCACAAGGCATTTACACCCTATTTATTAGCCACAAGAAATTGCCCAGTCATATAGCTGATACCTACTATGCATGATAGCTCCATGGAGTTTCCATGTATCATGATGGTATACCTCCGAACATGAGATGCGGCGGGCAAAGAGAGAAAGGCTTTGTGCCCAGTGTGAAATCATCCCAGGGATGTGTGGCTAAGAACTTAAAGAAGAGCCTGCTGGGCTGGACCAGTGGTCCATCTACTTGAGCATCCCGTTTGGCACAGGAGGCAGCCAGTTGGCCTGGAGGGCAAACAGGGCATAGAAGCCGAGGCTCTGCCCAACTGCTGCCTCCCAGCACTCGCATTCAGAGACATGCTGGATATGGAGTCTCCCTTCAGTCACCCTGGCTAGTAGCCACTGAAGGACCCGGGCCCGTAGTTACAGTGGGGCATCTCGGGGCTGGGCCCCCCAATTTCCCACCCAGGCCCCCCAACTTCCCATCCAGCTGGTTGGGAATTATTTTACTTTCTGTGTGCACCACAGCCTCGCAGTGCTGATCCATCACCCTGCCCTGCCTGCCGGCACTCTTGCCTCTCTCTCTTGTCGCTTTTTAAAAACTTTTACTCTCGTTGCTCCTGACACAGCCTGGGTCTGTGTGCAGGGGTGCTTCCCCTGACATTTAAAGTAAAAAATCCTGGCTACAGCTCTGAAAGGACCTCTCCTCCTTGAATCTGTCTAACACCCTTTAAAGCTATCCTTGCTTATGGTAGGTGGAGGTGGTGGCAGCTACAAGCATGGACAGCTTCAAGAAGGTTTTGGATCAACACATGGAGCAGAGGTCCATCAGTGGCTATAAGCCACAAGGGATAAATAGGAACTCTCAGGCTGGGGCAAGGGATGCTCTGTATTCTTGGTGCCTGGGGGGGGCAACAGTGGGAGGGCTTCTAGTGTCTTGGCCCCACTGCTGGACCTCCTGATGGGACCTGGTATTTTTGGCCACTGTGTGACAGAGTATTGGACTGGAGGGGCCATTGGCCTGATCCAGGATTGGCTTCTCTCATGTTCTTATGTCTGGGGCAAGTGATGCTCTGTATTCTTGGTGCTTTGTGGGAGCAACAGTAGGAGGGCTTCTAGTGTCCTGGCCCCACTGCTGGACCTCCTGATGGCACCTGGTATCTTTGGCCACCGTGTGACAGAGTGTTGGAATGGATGGGCCATTGGCCAGATGCAACATTGGCTTTTCTTATGTTCTTACGGCCATCATCATCTCCCTTGGTAGCAAACCCCACAGTTTAAGTATTCATTGAGCAGACACTTATTTCCTTTTGTCTGTTCTGAACCCATTTCCCAACCATTTCATTGGGTGCTCCAGAGTTTCAGAATCATGAGGGAGGGGATAAAAGCTCCCTCTGTGGCTTCGGCTCACCCAGTCTCATTAGATCTCGGAAGGCAAGCAGGTTCGGCCTGGGTTAGTATTTGGATGGGAGACCACTAGGGGTGCCAGACCCTTCCAGTGCAGGCTGGGGTCCCCCAGTTTTGGGCATTCTTCTCCACCCCCAATTACCCCTCCCCAAACAGGCCAGAAGCTGGAAAGAAATGCAGTGTGCCTATGTGACCCAGAAGTGATGCAGAGACATCGGTGACATCGTGTGTGTGTGTGTGTGTCAATGCTCTGGCCATTCTACCATAGAGTTTTGCCCCCAAACCAGAGCATTGCTCCCTGATGTCCCTGATGTGCCTACATCACTTCTGAGTAATGTAGGCATGTTGTGTTATTTCCACCATTCCCCCCTGCCCCCGATAAGTTCACCCCCATCCCCCACCAGCAAGTCCAAGGGACATGCCAGCCCTAGGGACCACCAAGGAAGTCCAGGGTTGCTACACAGAGGTGGGCGATGGTAAACCATCTCTGAACATCTCATGCCTTGACCTGGGTGGCTCAGGCTGGCCCCAGCTGGTCAGATCTTGGACACTAAGCAGAGTCAACCCTGGTTAGTACCTGGATGGGAGACCACCAAGGAAGTCCAGGGTTGCTACACAGAGGCAGGCAATGTCAAAAAAAAAACCTCCGCTTATCTCTTGCCTTGACCTGGATGGTCCAGGCTAACCTAGTCTCATCAGATCCTGGAAGGTCTCATCAGATCTTGGAAAGTTCAGCCCTGGTTAGTATTTGGATGGGAGATGACCAAGGAAGTCCAGGGTTGCTACACAGAGCAGGCAATGGCAAAAAAAAGAGAACCACTTATCTTTTGCCTTGACCTGGATGGCCCAAAGGTAACTCAATCTCATCAGATCCTAGAAGAAGAAGAAGAGGAGGAGGAGGAGGAGGAGGAGGAGGAGGAGGAGGAGGAGGAGGAGGAGATTGGATTTATATCCTGCCTTTCACTACCCGAAGGAGTCTCAGAGCGGCTTACAAACTCCCTTCCCTTCCCCTCCGCACAACAGACACCCTGTGAGGTAGGTGGGGCTGAGAGAGCTCCTGACAGAAACTGCCCTTTTTCAAAAACAGCTCTTATCAGAACTACGGCTTGCCCAAGGTCATCCAGCCAGGTGCAAGTGGAGGAGTGGGGGAATCAAACCGGTTCTCTCAGATTAGAGTCCGCCCACTTAACCACTACACCAAACTGGCTCTAGAAGGTCTCATCAGATCTTGGAAGGTTAGTACTTGGATTAGTACTTAGTCCATATTTGGATGGGAGACCTCCAAGGAAGACCAGTGTCATGATGCAGAGGCAGGAAATGGCCAACCACCTCTGAACATCTCCTGCCTTGGAAAACCTACAGGGTCACCATAAGTCGACTGTGACTCGATGGGACCTTCTACCACCATCCTCTTTCTCCACCCTTTGCATAATTTTATAATCCTCTATCACGGGGGTGTCAAACATGCGGCCCGGAGGCTAGATCAGGCCCCTGGAGGGCTTCCATCAGGCCCACAGTGGAACTGGCTGTCTTCCGCTTCCAGTTCTGCTGCTGCGGCTGTATCATGGCTCGCTTCGCCAGAATCTCCTAATCACTTGCCATTTCTTGTTTCAACCTGGGTCCTGGACTCAGAACTCCAAGCATGAGGTTTCTGTGGTGAATGTCGATAAATCAAAAGTAGGTTTGCAGCTTACAGAGCTAATGTTTTAAGCATGTTTTTATTTTAAGTTTTTTTAAAAAATCCTTGTGTTTGTGTCCTTTATAAAGTTTATATCTCCAGTACCTGGCATTCCATTTTATGAGACACATGGCCCAGCCCAACAAGGTCTCATTTATGTCAGATCCGGCCCTCCTAACAAATGAGTTCGACACCCCTGCTCTATCATGTCTATGCTTAGCCGTCTCTTTTCTTAGCCTTTCCGCTAGGAAATGTCCTCCTAGGCCCGTGACTTTTGAAAACCGGACGCTAAAGCAATCGTACCTTCGGCGAGAAAGATTATTAATATTCACAATAGCTGGACACGTGCACCCAGCGAGAAACCTTTATACGTTGAACGTTGTTCCGAAAATGATCCTGTCTGGAAAGATGAAGGACGGAGCTCTCTCGTCATCTTCCTTGCCTGGCCTGAGGTGCCTGGTGGGAAAAGTTCCCGGGACAAAAACAAAGCAAACGTTGCAGGCTCAGCTGGTCTCGTCCGCGCTGCGTCACATGCTCCGAGAGAGATGTCACATCGCATTAAGCCTCTTCCCAGTGTCTCTCCAGTAGAGCGATGGCGTTGGCATTCGGGGACTGGGGGAGGGGTGGGGGGATGCAGAGCACTCCTGCAAAGAAAAACGACAACATGGCAATACAACTGGGGGTGGGGGAGAGAAAGGGGTGGGGGAGTTCAGCTAAGGCCTGCTACAACATGGGACTGAGCGCCCAGCGCAAAGAACACTCTGGTGCCCCTGGGACTGGCTCTGAGGTCCTTGCAAGCATGTGCCAAAAGCTCATTTACATTCTGTTTCTGGATTGGCCACCGGGATGGGATGGACCATTGCTATACAGAGGCAGGGGGGCCTGAGTCTTAGGTCATCCCAGGGCAGAATCATTCTGAACTCCCTGGGCTCAGATAGAAGCAGGCGAGGCAAGAAGGCATTAGATTCACTGGGAAGGTGCAAACGGAAGGGGAAGAGCAGCTGGGGGGGTGCTATATTTTAGAAAAATAGAAAAGATATGGGAGTGCTATATTTTAGAAAAAAATCATAAATAGACTGTTACAATTTGAACATAAAAACTATCAAACAACTTTTGTCGAAAAATGGTTTCCAATCATGTTACATGGCACTGAATGAATTATTCCTGATTATTCAGTTTCATCCTATAAACCCCAGGTTTAGAGTATGTTTTAATTTTGATCAATAAATACTAGCTAGTTGAACTCAGATTCTTACATTTATACAAGACGGTGGCTGAGTTCAGACTGGCAATTTGCCCCGCTCCAGCCATGCTCCAGCCACGTTTCCCAAGCGGATTAAAGGGGGCGTTCACACAGGCACATCTGCCTGGCGTTCACCACCTATAGGTAACCCGTGCTGTTCCACTTCATTCCCACATTTAAAAGATACCTGTTACAAGTGGTAGCAAATCCCAGAGAGTGACTTTATTCCATGTTCCAAGTGGTAGCAAATCCCAGAGAGTGACTTTATTCCACGTCAGTCTGCTTCCCGGAAGTGTGAACGCTCAGCCGAAAAGCCAGCAGCAACTCTTGTTGCTCCCGACGCATATGATTGACTGTGCTCCACTCTACTGCATAAGGTGCATATGATTGGCTGTGCTTCGCTCTACCACCCAATGTTGTGCCGGCGCAATGGGATCCTCCCCAAATTTCAGTCTAGAGCTACCCATCGGAATGTGTAAGTTTTGTGCCAGGAAAGAGTGACATTCTTTCATCTGCACGCATTTATGCAAATTGATGCACGTTAGCAGATACTGCATAACAGTTACTTCCTCTGCTAACCAAGGAAAATTTCAAGCTATTCCTAAACATGGCAGGTTTAGTGCCCCCCTCCTGGGTTCTTCGATTTCTGCAGATATTGCTTACAGCTGTTTAAGAAAGAAAAATATTTTGCCCCTCCAAGCAATGCATACCCATCCTCTTCTGGGTTTGTGGCACTGTCGACCAGGTCCATGCCAATGTCCTGCAGCAGGGGTTGCCACAGGGCCGGGGCCAGGATATTTTTTACTTTGGGGGGCATTTATAATACAAGAACTTGTGGGCACTCCACGAAATTGCTGAGCGATTGTGTTAGAATGGATAAAAGGAAGTCCTTCTTCACCCAAAGAGTAACTAACACATAGAATTCACTGGCGCAAGAGTTGGCAGCAGCTACAAGCATGGACAGAGGGAATTAGATAAGCATATGGAGCAGAGGTCCATCAGTGCCTACTAGCCACAAGGTATAGACAGGAACTCCCAGTCTGGGGCAAGTGAGGCTCTGTATTCTTGGTGCTTGAGGGAAGGGCAACAGTGGGAGGGCGTCTAGTGTCCTGGCCCCACTGCTGGACCTCCTGATGGCACCTGGTATTTTTGGCCGCTGTGTGACAGAGTGTTGGACTGGATGGGCCATTGGCCTGATCCAACATCAGCTTCTCTTATGTTCTTATGTTCTTAAATAAGTCAGGGGGCACTGTGTCAGGAATGACAAGAGAGTAAAAGTTTTTAAAAAGTGACGAGAGAGAGGGGGGGCTGGAGTAGGGATCAGATGTGCCCCTCGATGTGCCTTGCCTGCAGCCAGCCAGAGCTGGACAGGGTACGGCAATGGCTCAGATCGGTGAGGCTGTGGCATGTGCAATAAAATAAAATAAAACAAACCAGCTGGATGGGAAGACGGGAGGCCCGGGCAGTAAGTCAGGGGACCTGGCCCCGAGATGCCCCATTGTAGCTATGAGCCTGGTTTGCCAACCTTTTTGAGCCAACGGGCACCTTTGGGATCCTGACACTGGATAGTGGTGGGGGCAGTCACAAAATGGCTGCCACAAGAGGCAGAGCCAGCCATAAAATGCCCGCCAGCAGAGTGAGGTGATGCATAACTCTAACATTAGCGCCTCACTGTTTCAGGAAGAAATGCTGTTTAACAGGGTGCCTTTTAAAATCAACATAGTGTCGCATGCATTTTCTTGCATGCACACGACTTATCTTCAGTCGTACAGTGGAGATCCTTGTGCCTGGGGGGACAGCTGCTGCCCAAGCAACGCTTTTTGAAAGCTGGTTTGGTGTAGTCGTTAGGAGCCGCGGACTCTAATTGGGGAGAACTGGGTTTGATTCCCCCTGCCTTCACATGCAGCTAGCTGGGTGACCTTGGGTCAGTCACAGTTCCCTCAGAGCTGTTTTCTCAAGAGTGATTCTCTCAGGGCTTTCTCAGCCCCACCTACCTCACAGGGTGTCTGTTGTGGGGAGAGGAAGGAAAGGAGATTGTAAGCCACACTGAGACTCCAAGTGAAGGGCAGGGTGAAGAGGAAGAAGAAGAAGAAACAGAAGAAGAAGAGGAAGAGGAAGAGGAAGAAGATGAAGATGAAGAAGAGGAAGAAAAAGAGGAGGAGGAGGAGATTGGATTATACCTCATTCTTCACTTTGAGTCTCAGAGTGGCTTACAAGTATCTTTCCCTTCCCCTCCCCACAACAGACACCCTGTGAGGTAGGTGGGCCTGAGAGAGCTCTGCAAGAACTGTCCTTGAGATAACAGCTTTGACAGAACCACAGCTTGCCCAAGGTCATCCAGCAGCTGCAAGTGGAGGAGTGGGGAATCGAACCCACTTTTCCCAGATTAGAGTCTGCACATTTAAGCACTACACTCAAATTTGGCTCTCAACTCTTTCTCTTCATCAAAAGAAAAAAAAAATCTGCACTGCCAATCAAATCTCTCATAGTCGATCAGAAGCCTTGCCAGACAAAAGCCACACCTGGCCCTGCCCACTTCTTCAAAACACTTGCTGGGCGCCAGGAAAGGTGTCAAACGGTGTGACCCCGAGTCACAAACATCCGTTAACAATGCAAACCTGTGCAGAACTTCCTCCCGTATAAACCCATTGAAGTCTTTGGACTTAGACAGGAGTGATGCAACACAGGATTGCACCGTAAGATGAGCCGCACTGCTCTCCCCGTTCCTGAGTTCTACCAGAGCTTTTCATATTAGCTTCCTGTATTTCCCAGGAACCCCATCCATTCTGTCAAGAGTTCCCCTAAGCAGATTTTGTCGACATGAAGGATTTTGGAATGCAGAGATGATTTCTGCTGCTAAGCCCGCCGCATCTGTGGGAGCATGAAGGTATAAAAGAGGAAGGTCAAACGCTGAAAATAATTCCACCTCCTTACCCACACCCACAAAATGCAGGTTCCCACACCCTCGAGTTCCTCCAAGATGACAGCGCTGCTTTCAAGCTGACGTCTCATTAGGCACCCGATTTGACCTGACGTGCTGGTATTTTTGCATTCCGTGCGCATGCAGCCAGCACATTTGCAAAAACACACCGAGCCTCCGCACACATGCGCACCGTCTGTGGATGTGATTTACTTACATCACAAGCACCTCACAGTGCAGAACCGAATTAATGAAAGGCCGTGCTCAAGATTAGCAGAATGAACTTTCTCGCAGGCTGCGTGATGGAAGGACACTCTTAACCGCGCCACCCAAGGTGTCTTGGGCATTTACGAAACCTCTGGCCAAGTCTTTGCCCTCTTGGAAACGCCTGCCAGGGCGGGAGGACTGCTCGGCGGGTGGAACGGCGAGGAAGAGTAGAGCCCCGGCGGAAGTTAATCTCGGCTCAGTTCTCTTCTTCATAGATTAAGCAGTTTGTTCAGGCAGCCGCCAGCTTATCGGAATAAAAAATTTCAATTATAACAACAGCGCTGCAAAAACTGGGACACCGGGAGCAACACAAAACCCAGCCAATAGTCCAATTGTTAAAACATCACTCGGTAAACAGAAGACGGAGTGGAGGAAAAGTCAATCAGGAGCTCACTGGAACAGAAAGACCTGAGCCCCGCGCCTGAATGCCAATAACGATGGCACTGTGTTATCCTCATCGGGAAGGGTGTTCTTTTAGGGTTGCCAATCTCCAGGCAGTGCCTGGAGACCTAATTACATTCGATCTCCAGACAACAGAGACAGTCGCTCTCGGGAAAATGGCCGGTTTAGAGAGTGGACTCTACGGCATTGGACCCTGCAGAGGTCCCTGCCTTCCCCAAACCCCGCCCTCCACAAGAGGCATCTTTGATTGGTTGCTGTGGGAAATAGGGTGCTGGCCTAGATGGACCTTTGGTCTGATGATCCAGCAGGCCCAGGGCTCTTTTTGTAGCAGGAACTCCTTTGCATATTAGGCCACACACCCTTGATGTAGCCAGTCCTCCAAGAGCTTACAGTAGCCCCTGTGAGAAGAGCTCTGTAAGCTCTTGGAGGATTGGCTACATTAGGGGTGTGTCGCCTCATATGCAAAGGAGTTCCTGCTACAAAAAGAGCCCTGAGCAGGACTCTTCTTAGGTTCTCAGAGTTCTCAGCCTCCAAGTGGGGGTCTGACGATGTCCCAGAAGCAAAACTGACCTCCAGACTACAAAGATCAGTTCCCAAAGAGAAAATTGCCTCTTCAGAGGGTGGACTGGATGTCCTTTTACTTTGCTGAGCCCCCTCCTCTCCTCTCCCCTCCCCTCCCCTCCCCTCCCCTCCCCAAAACCCAGCTTCCCTAGGCCTCACACCAGGGATTTCCCAACTGAAGGCAGCAACCCCATGCTATAGTTGTGGCACCACAGCTCAAAAGGACCCATTTGGTGTATTGGTTAGGAGCAGGGACTCTTATCTGGGAGAACCAGGTTTGATTCCTCACTCCTCCATGTGCAGCTGCTAGTGTGACCTTGGGTCAGTCATAAGTTCTTTCTGAGCTGTTCTCTCAAGGGCGGCTCTAGAGGGAGCTCCCTCAGCCCCACCTGCCTCACCGGGTGTCTGTTGTGGGGAGGGGAAGGAGATTGTAAGCCACTCTGAGACTCCTCCAGGTAGAGAAGGGTGGGGTTCAAATCCAGTCTCCTCCTCCTCCTCCACCACCACCAGTTTGGTGTAGTGGTTAAGTGTGTGGACTCTAATTTGGGAGAACCGGGTTTGACCCCCCACTCCTCCACTTGCACCTGCTGGATGAACTTGGGCAAGCCATAGTTCTGTCAGAGCTGTTCTTGAAAAAGAGCAGTTTCTGTCAGAGCTCTCTCAGCCCCACCTACCTCACAGAGTGTCTGTTGTGGGGAGGGGAAGGGAAAGGAGTTTGTAAGCCACTCCGAGACTCCTTCAGGTAGTGAAGGGCGGGGTATAAATCCAATCTCTCCTCCTTCTCCTCCTCCTCATCACACCTGTGCCATTTCACCTAGCAGTGTGTGTGTGTGGGGGGGGGGAGGGGTTGTCACAGCATGGAAGGGCCTGAAAAGAATTTCTTAGTGCTCAGGCAAAATCACATTCAAACAGGCTGTCCTTCAGAAAACTTGGTCGCAGACAACTCAGGGGTTCATAAGGTCACAGCCACATATAGGCCACATAACAGGAATCCGGGTATGCCTCTTAGCAGCAAGGCCGTTCCTTTCTGAGAAGGGATGCCGCTGTTATAACAACCAATGCTGGTAAGAGGTGCTTTAGGTCATGGAAGCCACACTGACATTTAGCCCCTCCCCCAAAGCATCCCCAAGTTGGCATCTCCCCTTATAGAAGGAGAGGGCTCCTGTCTAGAACAGCTGACAACCTGTAGAATCCCCACCAATCA
The DNA here is from genome assembly GCA_029375565.1 of Gekko gecko. Taxonomy (NCBI): domain Eukaryota; kingdom Metazoa; phylum Chordata; class Lepidosauria; order Squamata; family Gekkonidae; genus Gekko; species Gekko gecko. Next base: position 70,356,289 of record JAPDNY010000013.1, on the reverse strand, counting down.
TGTCTCAAAACAGTCTGGATCCTCATCTTGCTTGTTACGACATGGAGAACTTGCATGTCGGCTTCTCTGCCAGTTAATCACAATTACCTTCAGGTGGATTGGGGCCAATGACTTCCATTTGGTGGTGGTGAGAAGTGCCACCAAGTGGTAGCTGACTTAATGGCGACCCCGAGGGGTCTTCATGGCAGGAGACGTTCAGAGATGGTTGGCCATCACCTGCCTCCACGTAGCAACCCTGGACTTCCTTGGTGATCTCCCATATAGACACTAACCAGGGCCAACCCTGCTTAGCTTCCAAGATCTGATGAAATCAAGTCCCCCCTCTCGACATTTTTTTTCCTGACAGCACCCCTGAGAGGTAGGTTAGGCTGAGGAACAGTGACTAGGATGAGGTCAAACCATAAGTTCACATGGAGTGGGGATTTGAACCCAAGAGCTTGAGAAGAAGAAGAGAAGAAAGAGGTTGGATTTATACCCCACCCTTCACTTGGAGTCTCAGAGTGGTTTACAATCTCCTTTCCCTTCCCCTCCCCATGACAGATACCCTGTGAGGTAGGCGGGGCTGAGAGAGCTCTGATAGAAACTGTTCTTTTTCCGGAACAGCTGTGCCAGCACTTGTGACTGACCCAAGGTCACATCAGCAGGTCCAAGTAGGGGAGTGGGGAATCAAATCTGGTTCTCCCAGATTAGAGTCCGTGCGCTTAACCACTACACCAGGCTGGCTCTACACCAAAGCATGGTGACAACTGAACCCTATTGTTAGGCCTGCCCTCTATCCATTTTCCCTCAGTTCCCCTCCCTCCTCACTAGAAATCACAGCCAATATGCATGAACACCCGTGAAGCTGCCTTGTATTGAATCAGACCGCTGGTCCATCAGACTCAGTATTGTCTACTCAGACTGGCAGCTGCTCTCCTGGGTCTCAGGCAGAAGTCTTCTACGTCGCTCCCTACCTGCTTCCTTTAACTGGAGACGCCGGGGATCGAACCTGGGGACCTCCTGCATGCCAAGCAGAGGCTCTACCGCCGAGTCACAGCCTCTCCCCTCATAATGACGGAGGAGGCCAGAAGGGCCTTCAAGACACCATGGAACTTATTGACATTTCAGTACTCTGTTTAGCAAAACCTCCGCGCCTGTAATAAAGTCTTAAGGAAGTGGAGCTGAACATTTTCATTGATCCTTTGCCCAGGCCGCTGTGTCAGTGGATGGGCTAATAACAATGAAAAGAGAATTACTCCCCCCCCTCCCCTGCTCCTCCGCCCTTCGGTGTGTGCAGAATTATTGATAGCAATGTTGCCTTGGCTACAGCGACCAGGCCCTTACAAAGAGAGAGATGGGGGGAGGCCAAGCCAGCCTTTTAAAAGCGAGAGATCGATCCTTTGTGTGGTGGTGGTGGTGTTGGGAAGTACCATCCTCCCTGTCACAGCTGACGGAACGGTAACCCTGTCAAGTTTTCAAGGCAAGCGATGTGCAGAGGTGCTTTGTCATTGCCTCCCTCTCCGTGGCAACCCGGGACTTCCCGGGTGGCCTTCTGTCCAAGTACTAACCAAGACTGACTCTGCTTAGCTCTTGTGATCTGCTGAGATCAAGCCGGCTGGGAGCCGGGGTTCCCTCGAAGCTGAGTTCGTGTGAGCTAGCTCTCAGGGTTTTTTTAGCCTCTGGCTCATAGATTTCTGTCTTAGCTCAGGCTCCAGAGCAAACGAATTTCTGCAGCGGCCAAATTCGCTGGCTCACAACTTTAATGCCAGAAGCTTGCAAAGTAGAATTTTTGCTCACAAGACTCCACAGCTTAGCGGGAGCATCGGCTGGGTCCACCCAAGTCAGGGCCAATCCTGTTTGCCCCGTGTCTAAGGATTAGGGCCTTGGCTTAGATGTAAATCCTAGCCAAATCACAAACTCACTAGGCCACTCTGGTAAGATTTGGCTCCCCATATATTTTTTTAAAAATGTGATCCACCTCACCAGGTTGTCTTGAAGAGGAATGGGACAAGGAGAGAGAAGGCAATCTGAGAGGGAGGAGGAGGGAGGAGGAGGAGGAGGGCTTGGATTTATACCCCACCCTTTACTACCCAAAGGCATCTCAGAAGGGCTTACAAACTCCTTTCCCTTCCCCTCCCCACAACAGACACCCCGTGTGAGGTAAGTGGGGCTGAGAGAGCTCTCTCGAGGACTGCTCCTGAGAGAACAGCTCTGAGAGAACTTGTGACTGACCCAAGGTACCCAAGATACATGTCTGACTGAAAGCACATTTTATGTATAAGGATAGTTAGATCTGAGTCCGATATTACCTCAGAGTGCCAAAGTTCATCAGACATGGACAAAAATGGAGATCTCTGAGTCCTTTTAGTCAAGTCAGGTGGGAAGGAAGTTATGCCAAATGCCTGTAAAGGAGAAAAAGTTACAGTTCATATTGTAATTAGATTGCTTAGAGCAGAGGGGAATGGCTTGGGGGCAGATCTCCATTTCGACTCCTGTCTGACGAAGGGGGCTTTTGCCCTTAGTCTACCCTGAAACTCTCGTTGGTCTCTAAGGCTCTACTGGAATCTAAGTTATAGGTTGGAGGAGACTTGTCTTGGCAGCAGTATGTGTGAAAAGGATCTAGGGGTCTTAGTAGACCATACACTGAACATGAGTCAGCAGTGTGATGCGGTTGCTAAAAAGGCAAATGAGATTTTGGGCTGTATCAACAGAAGTATGGCTAGATGGCCATCCGACAACAATGCGGATTCTGTGAACTTGGGCAGATCATGAGAAGGAGGGCCGGAAGGGTTGCCTCAGTGCTTAGTTCTCATGGCCCTTTCTTACACACCCAGGGAAATGCTGATTGCCACTTTGGGGTCAGGAAGCAATATTCTCCAGGCCAGTTTGGCTGGGGATCCTGGAGGAGTTTTTGTCATCTTCTAGGCGTGGAACAGCAGTCACTGTGGGTGTGGAGGGGGAGGTTGGACTAGATGACCCCAGAGTTCCCTTCTATGATTCTAAGGGAATCCCCGGACACTATTTTCAGTGTAAGGAGGTGCCTTGTTCTTTGAGTTATCTTAAGAACAGCAGAAGGGTTCAACCACAATGCCAATCATCAGCCATCTGGGTTATGCTTTCAAAAGGAAGGAGTGTGATTGCCTGGTTATCTCTGCAGTGTGCTTCTGGTTTGTTAGGTGTAGCTTGGCTCACTGGCTCGAGCCTTCCAAATCCTTTTGCTCCAGTGGCACTTTTTTTTTTAAGTGGTGTCTGATGGTGCCGCACTTTGCAGCGTTCAAGTTAGTTTCAGGCAGGCAGGTGAGGTGTGGAATTGCGTACAGGTCGGCAAAGGTAGTCCTTCTGGTTGTTTGTGAAGGAGAGGAGTCTGGGAGCTGCCGCGGCACAAAGTAACTCGCCCATGATCAGAGACTTTGAGACTCATTCCTTGATAGCTGAGTACACTATTAAATATTAAACAGACCCCAGTTTGCCAGCGGGATTCTGGAAACGACGAGATCCGCCTGCCGAGATGGTTGTTTACAGCGGAGGTGATTTGCTTTCAGTACCACGGCCAGCTCCGTCCCTCTCGCCTCGAAGGGGCTGGGATGTGTCGGGATATCGCGCTGCGCAGCTTTCTCCCCGAAGCACTTTGTGGGGAACTGCAGAAAAGGAACACAACTTGGGAACCGCTCGGTGAACTATTAGATGGGAAATTTGTGCTGAGTTGTGGCTCTCTATCTGCTTGCGGCTCCGTGCCAACTCCAAGGCAGAATTATATGGGTTTTTTTAAAAAAAAAATTAATAAGTCACACAATGTGTGTATGTGTGTGTGTGTCTGTGTGTTTTGCTCTGCTCACTGAGGCTTATGGTTACTGCTCTCCCAGTAAGGTGAATTGCAATTTTCTGGTTCCAAGGGTTCTTTAATCCTCCTAACTGTAGACTGCAGAGGAGAACGGCCTCATTTTATGTGCACGGGATTCCCAGTAGGCAAACATCGAATTAGCCAAATGGCTCTTGTAAATGGAAGAGGAGAGTTTGATAAGTGCCCCGGGGGGGTCTACCTGAAGAAGAACAGCCCTGTAGCTAACAAGCACACTCCCCACAATCCGAGTCCACCACATTTATTTATTTATTGGGGTGGGGTGGTCTTGGAGCTTGGAAGCAAAGGCAGCTCTGCTTCTGAGGTGGGGTCTTTTGGGACAAACCCAGCTTCAAGACTATGGAACTGATCACTTGGGCTGGGGTGATTTGGAATTTCTCACCCTTGCTTATCAGAGCAAACAAGTCCCCGTTTGAATTTCTTTGGGGTGAATGGAACCTATGGTTCTTTATTTTCACACAATGTACTCACACTGGATCCCCCCTGTAAAATGCATGCATTTCCTGACATTACCTGTGGAAGAAGAAGAAGAAGAAGAAGAGAGAAGAAGAAGAAGGAGAAGAAGAAGAAGAAGAAGAAGAAGAAGAAGAAGAAGAAGAAGAAGAAGAAGAAGAAGAGAGAAGAAGAAGAAGAAGAAGAAGAAGAAGAGGAGGAGGAGGAGGAGGAGGAGGAGGAGGAGAGGAGGAGGAGAGTTGGTTTTTATACCCCACCTTCTCTACCTTAAAGAGCAGCTTACCATTGCCTTCCCTTCCTCTCTCCAAAACAAACACCTTGTGAGGCAGGTGGGGCTGAGAGAGCTCTGAGGAAACTGTGACTGGCCCATGGTCACCCAGCTGGATTCATGTGAAGGAGTGGGGAATCAAACCTGGTTCTCCAGATTGGAGTCTGATGCTCTTAACCACTACACCAAACCGGCTATCAAGATTTCAGCATTGCACATGGCATGTATGTGAGATGTACAAAAGATTCCATGGTATGCATAAATAACACACAAATGGTGCTGGGAAACTATTCGACATGCATCCCCAATACAAATGAATCCCCAAAGCTAGCTGTAAAATGAGGAAGGGCTAAAACCGTTGACAAGACTCTCTCTCTCTCCGCATAAAATACTATAAAGTAATGGCCAGCTTACGGTGACCCCAGAGGGTTTTCAAGGCAAGTGATTAAGCAGAGGTGGTTTGCCATTGCTTTCTTCTGCAAAAATCTTCCTTGGTAGTCTCCCTTCCAAGTACTGACCCTGCTTAGCTTCTGAGATCTAATGGGATCAAACCAGGGCTATTTTGGGGCAGGAACGCACAGGAACGGAGTTCCGTCTGGCTCCCGAGTTGGCCACGCCCAGCAGGAACTCATTAGCATAATAGGCCACACCCAACAGCAGAAACTCATTAGGACTGGCTACATTAGGAGTGTGTGGCCTAACATGGAAAGAAGTTCCTGCTACAAAAAAAGCCCTGGGTTTTGACAATGAACAAGGTAAACAGAATAAGAAGCAAAAGGTGGGTGTGGCTGGATGACCACACTTGTGGTAACACAGGGGTGTGGCCTAATATGCTAATGAGTTTCTGCTGTTGTGTGTGGCCTGTTATGCTAATGAGTTCCTGCTGGGCTTTTTCTACAAGAACAGCCCTGGATCAAACTATATGATACCAATCCACATCCTGGCAAATATATAAACCACCCTAAAAAGAAATGAAATAAGGAACATTCCTTCATTTGTACTGTCAGGGCAATTCACCCAGCACAGAACACAAACTGGATAATATCCGTCTGCAGCCAGTGGTTCATTATACAAATTAACTTTTTAAAAAATGTGGCAATCTCAGCTCTCTAAAAACAGCAACACCGTCATAGCAACAAGCATCGCATTAAAGAGCCAAGCGAGGAGGGGTGGGGACTCACCCCGCAACCCCAAACGGAACCAGGCAAGCCTCCCCCCCTCCTTCCGATCGATTGCAAACCCCAGTCACGGCACGGTATACAAGATACATGAGCTTCATTCTGGAGCAAATGTGTTCCAATCAAAAGAAATATAATTTAAAGTCAGGTAAAATTCTAAATTAAGGTTTGACTTACATTCTGAAATCAGGAAAATGAAGGGTCTCGGGTTTCCCACAACGTTAATCTCTCCAGCTGTTCTGTGCCTCATTTAAAGTTTGAGGCAGAATTGGGGGGGGAGGGGGGTGCGAATAAGCAACCAGACTTTCAAAGTCAATGACGTCTTTGGTGCATAGCAGGAGTATCTAAATCTAAGTGCTTGGAAAGGAATCCTGAGAAATCCAGCTCTCCCCACATCTCTAGATAAAGGATCTAAGCCTCATTGTTATGGATGCAAATTGGACTGGGTATCTGGAAGGGACATGATTTGGGGGACATGAAAAGAGCATGGGCCCATGGGGGCTGTAGAAAGGGGAGGAAGCAACTGGCTGTTAGCCAATAGGACGTTTGTTGTGCTACTTTGATGTATACACACTTGGGATCCACTACGCAGTAACTACTTACAAGCTGGCCTCGAGTCTCAAAGACTGAAAGACTCTCCAGGTGATTGTGCCGGCTGCAGCATGCAACAGTGCAGCTCTGCCTCTTAAAAGCCCTGTGTTCGAATCCCATCAGGAAGAATTGAATAACATAGCTAGAGATGCCCTGATGGATCCAAAGAACGCTCCATATAACCTAGATGACTTCAGGAGGCTGGACGGACAACCGATGCTCCCGCTAAGCTATGGAGCCCTGTGAGCACAAATTCTGCTTTGTGAGCTACTGGCTTTAAAGTTGTGAGCAGCTGATTTGACTGCTGAATAAGTTAGTCTGCTCCCTGAGCGAAGGCAAAGATGTGTGAGCCGGAGGCTAAAAAACCATGAGCTAGTTCACACGAAATCAGCTTAGAGGGAACACTGCAGATAATCTGTACGGTGATATTGATTAACACGCAACATTTATAAGACTGAATTCTGTAAGGCAAATCCTGTGGGGCAGAGCAGGATTCCGCCCCGCCCCATCTCCACTTTGGGGGTCTTTCAATGAAACCACACTTCCAACCCACAGCCGAGTGTCACAGCCAGTGTGGTGTAGTGATCGGACTAGGATCTTACATATCGGGGTTCATACGCCCCCCCTCTGCCATGAAGCCCAGTCGATGACCTTGGACCAGTTATTATATTTTGGCGTCATCATCATCATCATCATCATCATCATCATCATCATCATCATCATTATTTGCTATCAGTTCACAGCCAATTTATGGTGATCTCGTAGGGCAGGGGTGTCAAACATGCGGCCCGGGGGTCAAATCAGGCCCCCAGAGGGCTTCTATCAGTCCCACAGTGGAACTGGCTGTCCTCTGCTTCTTCTTCCAGGTCTTCTTCTGCTGCTGCATCATTGTAGGTTTGCAGCTTACAGACGCTCACCTGAACAGCAGACTCACGATTGCAGCAGCACAGACATTTTGATGCAATCATTCAGAGCAAGAGGTGTCAGTGATCGGACACTGTTAAAGAAACAAAACATTGCAAGAGTGCTAGTGTTTTTGGCATGTTTTTAAGTAAAAAAAAAAACACAACCTTTGTGTTCGTGTCCTTTAGAAAGTTTATGTCTCCGCTACCTGGCATTACATTTTATGACACGCATGGCCCGACCCAACAAGGTCTTATTTGTATCAGATCCAGCCCTCATAACAAATGAGTTCAACACCCCTATTGTAGGGTTTTCAAGCAAGAGATGTTCAGAGGCGGTTTGCCATTGCCTGCCTCTGCATAGCAGCCCTGGACTTCTTTGGTGGTCTCCCATCCCTGTACTAACCAGGGCCGACCCTGCTTAGCTTCCGAGATCTGGTGAGATTGGGTTAACTTGGGCTGCCCAGGCCAAGGCCAGCATAACCTACTTCACAGGATTTGGGGGAAGATCAAACGAGGAAGGGAAAACCACGTATGTTGCTCCGAGGTCCTTGCAGGAGGGATGGGATACAAATTATGTATGGGATGGAGCAGGTTGAGAAAGAAGTACTTTTCTCCCTTCCTCACAATACAAGAACTCGTGGGCCCTCCATGAAATTGCTGAGCAGTCGGGTTAGAACAGATAAAAGGAAGTCCTTCTTCACCCAAAGGGTGATTAACACATGGAATTCCCTGCCACAGGAGGTGGTGGCAGCTACAAGCATGGACAGTTTCAAGAGGGAATTAGATAAACATCTGGAGCAGAAGTCCATCAGTGGCTATTAGCCCCAAGGTATAGATGGGAACTCTCAGTCTGGGGCAGGTGCTGCACTCTATTCTTGGTGCTGGGGGGGCAGCAGTGGGAGGGCTTCTAGTGTCCTGGCCCCCACTGCTGGACCTCCTGATGGCACCTGTTATATTTTGGCCGCTGTGTGACAGAGTGTTGGACTAGATGGGCCATTGGCCTGATCCAACATTGGCTTCTCTTATGTTCTTATGTAAATGTATTGGATAGGCGGAACTACACCAGGCAATCCTGAAGGATACACAGCCATTTGTAGCTGCTGAGTGGTCCAGGAGAATCAACAGGGTTACACTCCCCTCCAACAAGCATCTCAGGGTAGATCACCCAACAGAATGACCAAGGCCATTTCGGTCCCCAAATCTGAAACTTGACGATAAGGCTTTAAGTCATCCCTTAATGTTGTGGTCCTCAGAATTTGCATGGCAGTGTTCCCTCTAAGCTGAGTTAGTGTGAGGCAGCTCACAGTTCTTTTAGCCTCCGGCTCACACATTTTTGTCTCAGCTCAGGAAGGATGGGCTCCAGAGCAAACTAATTGATGTGGCAGCCAAATCACTTGCTCACACCTTTAAATGCCAGCAGCTCACAAAGTAGAATCTTTGCGCACAAGACTCCACAATCGTTTTCTCTCTTTCGTGCACCCAAGTCAGGTTTCTGCCAAGCTCAGTCTCAGCTGCTCAATTTCATTTCTTCACCCGATATGGTGGTTACAGGGATGTTTTACCAAAAAAAAAGTCTCTGATTAAAAAAAAAAAACCCTTCTCGGAGCTATCTAAATCCAATTCAGCTTGATCTCGGTGCTTAATTATACCATTTTGAACTCCTTCCAAGCTAATCTACTGAAACTTCTAACTCCTCAATCATCTAAAGAGACGTCTTATCCCACCTTTGATCCCTTTTGCTGATCTGACTCTGTCTGTCTGTGCTGTTTAATAATAGCATCATCCTGCTCTCCTGGAAATAAAATCGCTCGATTTTTTTAGATAAGCCGTAAGTACAAGAGTGTGCAGGGATGGGGCGGGAGGCTGAAGGTAGGGACTGCCCCTTGTTTCTCGGGGGGAAACCCCAACCCTAGGAAAACAGACCCAGGATTCCCTATCAGCCCCAGAAACAGAAGAGTTGGGTTTTGCACCCCGCTTTTCTCTACCCCAAGGAGTCTCCCCATGAAAACTTTTATTTCATTTTCCAAAATAAACATTACATTCCATCTTACATTATTTTCCATATAGAGTAGAGTCTTATACATTCTTATATACTTGTTTATACACCCTTGCCCATCGTTTACTATGTACCTTTCCAGTTTTATTTGATAATATGAGACTTAAATCGTCCATTCGCGCTACCTCTTATACCTTAATTATTAAATCTTCTTTGGTGGGGATTACATCAGACTTCCAATTTTGGGCCAACAATAAATGTGCGATGGTTATTATGTATGACATTACATATATTTCTTGTATTTTGTATTCCTTCAGAATCATGTTTAATAGATATACCTCCGGTTTCAATATTAGATCTTTATCCCAAATTTCCCAGATTATCCTATTCACCATTTTCCAGTACCCTTGTATCTGGAAATTAGAACAGATAAAAAGAAGTACTTCTTCACCCAAAGAGTGATTAACATATGGAATTCACTGCCACAGGAGGTGGTGGCAGCTACAAGCATGGACAGTTTCAAGAGGGAATTAGATAAACCTATGGAGCAGAAGTCCACCAGTGGCTATTAGCCACAGGGTATAGATGGGAACTCTCAGTCTGGGGCAGGTGCTGCTCTCTATTCTTGGTGCTGGGAGGGGCAGCAGTGGGAGGGCTTCTAGTGTCCTGGCCCCACTGCTGGACCTCCTGATGGCACCGGGTATATTTTGGCCGCTGTGTGACAGAGTGTTGGACTGGATGGGCCATTGGCCTGATTCAACATTGGCTTCTCTTATGTTCTTATGTTCTTATGTACTACAAGTCCACCACATATGGTAAAAAGTCCCTGTGTTTGCTTTGCATTTCCAACACTAACTAGATGTACCGGGATAGCATCTTGCACCCTTGTCTGGAGACCAATACCATCTGTGGAACAACTTATAAACATTCTCTTTATATGCAATAGCTCTCATATATTGAACAGATTTCCAAACTCCCCCAAGGAGTCTCAGAGTGGCTTACGATCACCTCCCCTTCTTCTCCCCAGAACAGGGGAGGTAAGTGGGGCTGAGAGAGTTCTGAGAGAACTGTGACTGGTCCCAGGTCACCCAGCAGGCTTCACATGGAGGAGGAGCGGGGAATCAGAACCCGGTTCTCCACATTACAGTCTTACTACGCCATGCTGGCTCTCACCAGTGCCCCAGAAAAAAACAACATTCATCTGGCATGCAGGTTGGAGGTGATGAGAATGTGGAATCTAGGGACAAACCAAGGCCACTCGTCTTGCTTTTTGATCATCTTAATATATGTCAAAAGTCATCTGTGACTGTGGGTCAGTGCTACAGCACCTGCTTTGTACATAGAAGGTCCCAGGTTCAGTTCCAGGCCTCTCCAGACAAAAGTCACACACATTAGCATAATAGGCCATGCCCAACAGCAGAAACTGATTAGCATATTGGACCACACCCCTGACAGCACAGCTCATCAGCATATTAGGCCACACCTCCATGTTACCAGAAGTGTGGTCATCCAGCCACACCCACCTTTTGCTTCTTATCCTGTTTACCTTGTTTGTTGTCAAAACTCAAGGCTTTTTTTGTAGCAGGAACTCCTTTGCATGTTAGGCCACACACCCCTAATGTAGCCAATCCTAATGAGTTTCTGCTGTTGGGTTTGGCTTATTATGCTAATGAGTTCCTGCTGGGCTTGGCCAACTCAGGAGCCAGCTGGAACTCCGTTCCTGTGCGTTCCTGCACAAAAATAGCCCTGGTCACAGCTAACGATTAAGGTGAAAGACCTCTTTTGACAGACAAAATCTGAGACCAATAGCTATTTAAATCCCAGACTTGGATAGCCCAGGCTAGCCCAATCTCAGAAGCTAAGAAGGGTTAGCGTTGGTTTGTGCTTGGATGGGAGACCACCAAGGAAGCCCAGGCTTGCTATGAGGAGGCAGGCAATGATCAATCACTTCTGAAAGTCTCTTGCTTTGAAAACCCGATGGGGTCACCATAAGTCAGTTGTGACTCCATGGCCCTTTCTACTACCGAATAAGAAGATAAGAAAACCTCTCCACAGTTGGACCAAAGGTCTATCCCAGTATCTTGTTTCCTGCCTTAGCCTATGAGATGAGTCCAGGAAGCCCTGAAGCAAGAGATGGAGCCAAAGGCTACTAGCCAACATGTCCAGAGGCAGTAAGCCTGAATATCAGTGCTTGAAGAAAATATCTGGGGAAGGTCTTGGCCTCCATGCCCTGTTGTTGGTCCTCCAGAGGAACTGGTTGGCCACTGTGTGAGAGAGGAGGCTGGACTAGATGGACCACTGGTCTGATTCAGCAGGGCTCTTCTGATGTTCATATCAGGGGAAGGCCTTGGCCTCTATGTCCTGTTGTTGGCCCTCCAGAGGAACTGATTGGCCATGATGTGAGACAGGAGGCTGGACGAGATGGATCACTGGTCTGATTCAGCAGGGCTCTTCTGATGTTCATATCAGGGGAAGGCCTTGGCCTCTATGTCCTGTTGTTGGCCCTCCAGAGGAACTGATTGGCCATGATGTGAGACAGGAGGCTGGACGAGATGGATCACTGGTCTGATCCAGCAGGGCTCTTCTGATGTTCATATTAGGGGAAGGCCTTGGTCTCTATGCCCTGTTGTTGGTCTTCCAGAGGAACTGGTTGGCCACTGTGTGAGAGAGGAGGCTGGACTAGATGGACCACTGGTCTGATCCAGCAGGGCTCTTCTGATGTTCATATCAGGGGAAGGCCTTGGCCTCTATGTCCTGTTGTTGGTCCTCCAGAGGAACTGGTTGGCCACTGTGTGAGAGAGGAGGCTGGACTAGATGGACCACTGGTCTGATCCAGCAGGGCTCTTCTGATGTTCATATCAGGGGAAGGCCTTGGCCTCTATGTCCTGTTGTTGGCCCTCCAGAGGAACTGATTGGCCATGATGTGAGACAGGAGGCTGGACTAGATGGACCACTGGTCTGATTCAGCAGGGCTCTTCTGATGTTCATATCAGGGGAAGGCCTTGGCCTCTATGTCCTGTTGTTGGACCTCCAGAGGAACTGATTGGCCATGATGTGAGACAGGAGGCTGGACGAGATGGATCACTGGTCTGATCCAGCAGGGCTCTTCTGATGTTCATATTAGGGGAAGGCCTTGGTCTCTACGCCCTGTTGTTGGTCCTCCAGAGGAACTGGTTGGCCACTGTGTGAGAGAGGAGGCTGGACTAGATGGACCACTGGTCTGATGCAGCAGGGCTCTTCTGATGTTCATATCAAAGGAAGGCCTTGGTCTCTATGCCCTGTTGTTGGTCCCCTAGAAAAACTGGTTGGCCACTGTGAGATGCAGGATGCTGGACTCCATGGACCACTGGTCTGATCCAGCAGGGCTATTCTGATGTTCTTACATTTCATGGCCCTCCCCTGCTGTTATTACTCTCCCCTGTAACTCAGGATGCCAGACGTTGTGTGCTGAATCCAGTCTTCTCAGCATGAGGGAGTCAGTTCTCATCTCCCGGCTTGCAATCGTGGTTCCAGATACTTTAATCGTTCGGTTCTTTGTACCAAGCGAGGCCCTTCCGATCAATCAGAACTTTGAAGTTTTGTTATAAAAATGTAAATGCGCGGCTAAATTAATCTTTTCTTCTGCCTTAAAACCCGTCCATTCCTTGCCCGCTCCCTCCGGCGCATGTACGTGCACAAAAGCGGAAATGGCAGGCGATAACGCTTAGCGAGATCCAGAGTTCGCTCTGCTTTCGCAGGTAAGCCGCTCGTTTGCCACCACCCCCTCGTCTGATTGCTGTTTTTATACTTCTGCATCTTTACTTTTTCTTTTTCTCAATTGGCATCACCTTGCCGCTATTCCTAGATACAAGGATATGATTTGGGGAAGGGGGGAGAAGGAGGAGGAGGAGGAGGTGGAACGCTCCCTTGATTTTGCTTCTAAAAATAAAAGATGAAGCACCCATGTTGTTCTCAAGGAAACATCTCCACTCCTTTCCCCGCCAGCCCCCTCTTCTGCTAATGACGTCTTAATTACATCAGATGCAAACACCAAAGGAAGGGGGAAAGGAAATGTTAAAAAAAAAGGTAGGGAGACAGGGAGCAGAATATCACTGTTCTTGAGTAGTAAATCCCCCCTCTCATTATCAGTAAATTAGATGGGTAAGAACGATGGTCATGCCGGCCACATGACCACGGAAACGTCTTCGGGCAGTGCTGGCTCTTCAGCCTGGAAATGGAGATGAGCACCGCAGCCCTAGAATCGGATTCGACTGGCTTTCGAGCAAGGGGAACCTTTACCTTTACCTAAGAAAGTGAAAGGGATGGGAATGACCTGAAATCTTGATTCTCAGTATCTCTGTTCTTAAACACCATCCCTCCTTGGCCTCTCAAACAGCAGCTGAAGGGGGGTCAGTCTAGGGTTACCAACTTTGGGGTGGGAAATCCCTGGAGATTTGTGGTAGAGCTTTGGGAGGGCAGGTTTTAGGGAGGGGAGGAACCTCGGGCAAGTATAAGCCCACGGAGTCCATCATCTGAAGTTGTCATTCTCCGGGTGTGGGGGGAGCTGATTTCTTTCCCCTGGAGATCAATTCTAATCTGGGGGATCTCCAGGCCGCACCTGGAGGTTGGCAGCCCTACCCATGAAAAGGGGGGCTCAAGCTGATATTCAAACTTGTACTCTAAATTTGACCTCAGGGCATTTCTTCTGCATTTCATCCTTATATTTCCACGCTCAATGGAAATACTGTGTTACAAAACCCCAGGTATGATCATTTCCTTTATCTATTGCCTGCCTTTTCCACTGAGATTGAAGGCAGATCACACAGTACAGTAGCCGAGTGAGTGAGTTAAATAAACTGTAGGGTGAATGAAATGAGGCCCGTAAGCAAGGATGGACCTGAAGTTGCCAAGATCCTTCCCTGTTCTGAGCTCCCATTGGTCCTCTCCGCATTTGGATCTCATCCCTGGTTTTGTCAGAGCTCAACCCGCGACACAATACCTTGCATTTATCCCTGGTTATCACAGCCTCTGTTTATCCCGGGACAAGTGTGGGGTGAAACTGGGGTGACCTCAATGTAATGTGGAAACAAAAAAAATACCTCGAGATAATTACAGGGGTGAACTTGTGTGGAGTGTAGAATATAAGTTTGGGGACGGGGTTGAACCAGGATCTAAGGTCTAGTGCGGAAAGGACCATTGCCCACTGACATTTCCTTCAATTCCTAGAGTTTCCAGTGATTCCTAGAGTTACCCTCCTTCACTTCTGGGATTTCCCCCATTACCCACTGCCACTTCCAGTGATTCCTAGAGTTCCCATTGATTCCTGGAACTTCCCCTCCTTCGCTTCTGGGATTTCCCCCAGAAGTGATGTCATCATGCCAGCAATGCCTCCCCACTGCCAAGTCCATATCCCCAGCCCTAACGCTGAACCAGAAAATAAAATAAAAATGTTTTGCAGATGATTGGTAACCTAGATACATGCCCGTAAAGCTCCACAGTGGAGCCAGGCAACCAGTGCTCCCTCTAAGCCACGGAGTCTTGTGAGCAAAAATTCTATTTTGTGAGCTACTGGCATTAAAGATGTGAGTGGGCGATTTGGCTACTGCATAAATTAGTTTGCTCCAGAGCTGTCCTTCCTGAGCTCAGACAAAAATAGGTGAACCGGAGGCTAAAAAACTGTGAGCTAGCCCACACTAACTCAGCTTAGAGGGAACACTGCAGGTGACCAAAACATGGCAGTTCTTACCATGCAGGGCTGTTTCTGGGCAGGAACGCACAGGAACAGAGTTCCGGCTGGCTCCCAAGTTGGCCACGCCCAGCAGGAACTCATTAGCATAACAGGCCACACCCATCAGCAGAAACTCACTAGGACTGGCTCCATGAGGGGTATGTGGTCTAACATGCCAAGGAGTTCCTGCTCCAAAAAAAGCTCTGGGTTTTGATAACAAACAAGGTGAACAGAATAAGAAGCAAAAGGTGGGTGTGGCTAGATGACCACACTTCTGGTGACATGGGGGTGTGGCCTAATATGCTAATGAGCGGTGCTGTCAGGGGTGTGGCCTAATAAGCTAATGAGTTTCTGCTGTTGGGTGTGGCCTATTATGATAATAAGTTCCTGCTGGGCTTTTTCTACAAAAAAAGCCCTGTTCCCACCTGCCTGTGTCTTGGCCACGGAAGCCACGTCCATGAAATGTCTGGTTTGGATCCTGTGCTTTTAAGGAGCTGCAGAGAGGTGAGGAGAATCTCCCCCCAACCCCCGCACGGAGGACCAGAAGAAAAGGGTTCTGCTGATTAAATTTTCCATCTGTTTGGAGCATCGCTGCCTCTTCCAGCTTCCTGGGAGCCAGACTCAAACGAGGCCAACAGCCGTCTTGGGAAAGATGACAGCTTTATCAGCGCGTCCCCCCCTCCCCCGCCCGCCGCTTGCTGTGTTTTGCTGATGAGTCATTCAAATCCTCTCATGCCAGAGACTGGAGCAGCTTGATCTATATCCCTGCCATGGCTGCCTTGCCAAGGGCACCGGTGCTCAGCAATCCACTGAAGGAGCACAACTAGCAAGAGGAGACTCCATTGAGTAAAGAGAAAGTAGGGGGCATGCTGGGGGGATGAGCCGTGGCACCTCGAGGTGCGCTGCCACTTTGGTGTAGTGGTTAAGCGTGTGGACGCCGATCTGGGAGAACCAGGTTTGATTCCCCAGTCCTCCACTTGCACCTGCTGGATGACCTTGGGCAAGCCATAGTTCTGTCAGAGCTGTTCTCTCAAGGGCAGTTCTGGAAAGAGCTCTCTCAGCTCCACCTACCTCACCAGGTGTCTATTGTGGGGAGGGGAAGGGAAAGGAGTTTGTAAGCGACTCTGAGACTATGAGTGAAGGGCAGGGTATACATCCAATCTCCTCCTCCTCCACTGACAAAGGTTGCCGGGTCCAGTTTGGGAGACTCCTGGAGGCTTGGGGATAGAGCCTGGGGAAGACAGGGACCTCAGTGGGGTGCAAGGCCCTAGAGTCCACCCACCAAACCATCCACTTTCTTCAGGGAAACTGATCTCCATAGTCCAAAAATAAGATGCAATTCCAGGGGATCCCCAGGTCCCACCTGGAGGCTGGCATCCCTAGTTACTGAGCCAGAGCTATCCAGGTCTGCTGTCCAAGTTCCTGGAGACCCTCCTCACTATGGGAGGGAGTTCAGTAGCTCTGGATTTTTCTGCAGTAACTCAGTGGGGTGAAATTCAGAAGATTTGCTTTGAACATCGGAAGCTGCCTTATTCTGAGTCAGACGACCTCGGTCCATCAAGGTCAGACTGGGGACTTTGAACCTAGGCGTCCCAAGTAGTAGGCTCCTACTGACCACTGTGCATTGCTGTCTCTCTGTTACTGCACTGCCTCATAGGAGCTGTAGTTAATTTTCTGGGGGAGACTATAGTTTTGTATACAGACACTCCCGTTTAGTTTTATAGACTCTCCACTCCAGGCGGCACGGGGGCATCAGCAACAAAAATATTGCAAGACTGTTAATGTTTTAAGCATGTTTGTATTTTAAGTAAAAATATATATATATATATATATATATATAATTCTGTATGTCTGTGTCCTGCATTGCCCTTTCCTTGGGAGGAAAGCGATGGCAAACCTAGACAGCATAGTGAAAAGTAGAGACATCACCTGCCAACAAAAGTCCGTATGGTCAAAGTGATGGTATTCCCAGTAGTAATGCATTGCTGCAAGAGCTGGACCATAAAGAAGGCCAAATGCTGAAGAATGGATGCTTTTGAATTATGGTGCTGGAGAAGACTCCTGAGAGTCCCTTTCGGACTGCAAGGAGATTGAATCAGTCAATCCTAAAAGAAATCAACCCTGACTGTTCCCTGGAAGGCCAGAGACTGAAGCTGAAGCTCAAATACTTTGGCCACCACCAAGTGAGAAGGAAGCACTCACTGGACGGCGCGACCAGATCTGACGAGACCAGATGAACTTGGATCATCCAGGTCAGGGCCATCAACTACAACCGAATCTTTTTAACTGGAGATGCCAGGAATCGAACTGGGAACCTTCTACATGCCAAACAGATGCTCTACCACTGAGTCAGAGTTGCAGTTTAAAAGGGGGGGGTCTGATATAAGCTATGGTGGTCGGTTACTTTCAGACTGGCACAGCTTCTAGAAGATCAGGCAGGAAGTCCCCACGTGACTGTAACATGCAATCCCTTCTCTGCTCACGTTGCCACGTGGCTCCAAACTGAGAGTTGCCCCATAGAGAGGCCGGCCACATCCCTGAGAGGATTTGAAGGTGGGGACACTAAAGTTAAACCACGAAATTCTGGGCAAATCATACTGTGACCATCCCATGTCATGACATCACTTCCGGTTTTCTCCGGAAGTGACATCACATCACATGCCAGTGTAATGCTGGAGTTCCTGCTTCATTTCCACCATTTTTTCTCCCTCTGGCCTTTGAGACACTGGCAGGAGATTGCTGGGAGGCCTCCGGCCACAGCAAGAGACCTGGCTTTCCTACACGCCCGCCGAGACTTCAAAAAAGAAGAAGTTTACCTCTAAGTGTATATTCACTGTTTTTCTACAAGGCACAGCAAATGTTTGGTGCAAGTCTATTCACACAATGCTTTCCCGTGGCTGAGCTTGCCCTCCTTGCATGTGGTGTTGCCAGCTCCAGGTTGGAAACTACCTGGAGATTGGGGAGGAGAGGGTAAGCATGTGGAGAGCAGAATTTGGGAATCTGGGACCTCAGCAGGGTAGAATGCCAGAGCTCGCCCTCCAAAGCAACCATTTTCTCCAGGAGAACTGATCGCAAATGGTGGCTACCAGCATGATGCGGCAGTGGTTGGAGTGTCAGACGTGGATCCTGAAGGACCAGGTTCGAATCCCGACTCCTCCAGGAAAGCTGGCCGGGGTAACTCCGGTCCAGTCCCACACTCTCAGCCCAACCTACCTCACAAGGTTGCTGTGAGGATAAAATAGATGAGAGGAGAATGACCTAAGCCATTCTGGGTCCCTGCTCGAGAGAAAGGTGGAGTGTAAAGGAAAGGGATGAATTCCGCGCCACCTGCAGCGCTCAGTGTTGTCACTGGCGCCGTTGCCAAACAGCTCCACAGAAACTGCAAACATTTGTTAGTGCAATCATTTGGGAACTCAAAACATTTGAACTGAACTAGCTATCCTGTGAAATGGGGCTTCGTCCCCAGGCCAGAGCTGCTTACAAGTTAGGGTCCTTTCTTTTGAGAGTCCCCATGCCAGCATCCAGGCGGTGGCTGGAGATCTCTGAAATTTACAACTGATCTCCGGAAGAGAGAGATCAGTTTCCCCGGAGACACTGGCTGTCACAGGGAGTGGAGTGGGTGGCATTTATACTCCACTGAAGCCTCTCCTCTCCCTAAAATCCATCATCAGGGCCCTGCGGGATTTATTATGGTGGAACGAGTTCCCGGAGGAGATTTAATGGCCTACTATCAAGCCAAGAAAGCTATCCTACAGTCTACTTTGGCCACCTATTGAACACCTATGCCCATATTATAGAACGAAATGCTAAAGAGCTAGATACCAGTTGCTGTTTTCTTTCATGGTAGCCGAGAAGAAGAAAAGGAGGAGGAGGAGGAAGAGGAGATTGGATTTATACCCTGCCCTTCACCGGGAGTCTCAGAATGGCTTACAAACTCCTTTCCCTCCCCAAAACAGACACCCTGTGAGGTAGATGGAGCTGAGAGAGCTCTTTCCAGAACTGCCCTTGAGAGAACAGCTCTGACAGAACCAATGATCCCTCTAAGCTGTGGAGTTCTGTGAGCAAAAATTCTACTTTGTGAGCAACTGGTGTTAAAGTTGTGAGTGAGCGATTTGGCTACTGCATAAATTAGTTTGCTCTGGAGTCACCCTTCCTGAGCTAAGACAAAAATGTGTGAACTGGAGGCTAAAAACCTGTGAGCTAGCTCACACTAACTCAGCTTAGAGGGAACACTGGACAGAATTATGGCTTGGCCAAGGTCATCCAGCAACTGTGAGTGGAGGAGTGGGGAATCAAACCCGGTTCTCCCAGATGAGAGTCTGCGCATTTAACCACTACACCCAACTGGCTGAGATGGACAGCTTTTCCATCTCACATGCATTGTGTTTTAAAGGATCTGACGATTTTTAATTTGTTTAAATTGCTTTTATCATTCATGAAGCGAAATGGCCTCATTAGCCACCCTGAGCCTAAAGGTAAAGGTAAAGGTTCCCTTGCTCAAAAGCCAGTCGAATCCGACTCTAGGGTTGTGGTGCTCATCTCTGTTTCAAAGCCGAAGAGCCAGCGCTGTCCGAAGATGTTTCCGTGGTCATGTGGCCGGCATGACTAAACACCAAGGCGCACGGAACGCTGTTACCTTCCCAACGGAGTGGTACCTATTTATCTACTTGCAATTTCTTGCTTTCGAACTGCTAGGTTGGCAGGAGCTGGAACTAGAGACGGGAGCTCACTCCGTCATGCGGCACTCTCGGGTCTCGAACTGCTGAACTACTGACCTTCCACAGCCTGCAGTTCAGCGTCTTAACCACTTGAGCCATACACAAACAAATCAATAAAACCCACCTTTTCCAGGCTCTGCCTCCCGATCCCCAGCAATTTCCCAACCCAGAGCTGTCAGCCCGAAAACAGAGATTGGTTCCCCTGGAGAAATTGGCAGCTTCAGAGAGCGGACCGTATGGCCGTCTGCCCTTACGCGGTCCCGCCCTCCCCAAACTGACCCCACGTCCCCGCATTTCTCCACCGGGAGGGAGCCCACCAAGGCCAGGCTGATGCCAGGGCCCTTCCCCGGGGGCAGAAGCAGAAAAGCACGGCCCCTCCTGCAACCCGCTCCTCTCATTCCGCAACACTTCAGCGGTTCCTTCTCTGCCGGCGAGAGTGACAAGCTGTTCCCGTCCTCCCACAGATGGTTAGAGAAACTTAATTGCGCCCACAAAAACTGCTGACGGAGCCAAGCGCCGTCCTCTCGCCTTGTAATTGCTATTGACCTGGTGCTCCGCATCCCAAGTCCGGCCGGACCGGGCCTCCATCTTCCCCTTTTCCTCCCCGATGCTCTGCGGCTGCTCGCGTCGGCGTCGCTCCGGAGTCTTCCCCGGCCCCTCCGAGGCGGCTGCAAACCCATCGCCGAGCGGGGAAAGAGGAGTGGGACGGGTCTGTGCTGGAGAGAAGATGAAGCGAGAAAGAGAGCCAGGCGGAACGGCAGCGATCTGATAAGTCGGCCGAGAGAGCATTGTGCTGCATGAAGCAAGTTCAGGGAAAGGCCAGGCAGGGAGGGGGAGCCATTGAACAGCAGAGCTTGCGGGGGGGAGCTGTCTTGTTTAAGGTCCACCATGTGCAGAGTGGGGATTTGTGCTGGACGCTGAGGCAGACAAAAGCTGCCCTGCCCCAAGGAGCTCAAGATGGCACTTATGCAGGCTACAGTGGGGCATTGCGGGGCCTGGCCCCCCGACTTCCTGCCAAGGCCCCCAGACTTCCATCCAGCCCCCAGGCCCCTGGCTCTGTGGGATGCCCGGAAGACTCCTGACTCTCTGGGCCGCCTGGAGGACTCCCCGCCACTGCCCCTTCCCCAAGCGCGACTCGCCTCCCCATTTAGGCAGGCAGAGTGCGAACGCTGCAAAAGTGAGTTTTTAAAAAGACATTTATTTTAATTTTATTTTTTATATTGTGACATCCCTGGCCTCTGACTTATTTAAAGCCCTCCCCTCAAATTACAAAATCCTACAGTCCTGCGCTCATGGAGGGTATCTGTTGAGGGGAGAGGAAGGGAAGGTGATTATAAGGTGCACTGAGACTCCCATGTGAAGGGTGGGGTATAAACCCTCCTCCTCCTCCACTACTACTGCTACTTCTTCTTCTTCTTCTTCTTCATCTAGCCCAACCCCCTGAGCAATGCAGGAAATTCACAGCTACCCCCCCACTCCCCCAGTGACCCCTGCTCTATGACCAGAGGAAGACAAAAAACCTTCAGGATCCTTGGCCAATCTGGCCTGAAGGAAAATCCTTTCTTGACCCTAAAATGGTGATCGGCCTTACCCTGGGCATATAAGGCTGCGATCATATGCACAATTAGCCCCGACACAGGTGCAAATGCCGGGTGGATTTAAAGGGTGCAATCTGACACGAACATCTGGGAAGTGCCCTGCAGCCATCAGCAACCCATGTTGCTCCGCTGCAGAAGCCGAGTAAACAGGCACAGGGGAAAGTCCAGTAGCGAACAGGTTGCTACGGGCCATGGACTGCCTTTCCCCTGTCTGATCACTCCAGCGTGCTCTCATGGCGTCGGGATGGTCTGATCAGGCCGTCCGGACTCCATGCTGTTGTCCCCCCCACTTCTCAGTATGCGCATCATCTGATCGCACACTCCATAGGGAGCCCTCAATATGGAGGTGCGATTCATCGATTCCTTGTTTAAGTGCATCGGAAACAAATGGGGGGAAAAGAGACTCACCCGCGGTTGCATCTGTTCACGCAGTGGCAGGCTACCCCCGCAGCTCCAAAGGACCGTGTGATCGCACAACTGTGGGTCAAATTCCTCCAGAGATAATAGCCTCATGTCCCCTCCCACATACGCATTTTATCTGGCGCATGTGACCGCAATCTAAGAAAGGGCCCTGAGAGCTGAGCACTGGCTCATCCCTTCCTGCCCTCCCTCTCATTATCTGCCTAAAGTCAAAGTGAGTTGTTAATTGGCATTTAGCATTTGTGTGTTTCTTTAACAAAAGTAGAAAATAAATATAGGCCCTGGTCATACGGGCCAGAAAATGTGGGGGAGAGGCGTGGCAGTTTGCCCCGGAGCTAAATAAGGCGCGGTAGCCCGATCATACGGGCTACCGGCTTGCCACACTCCAGCTCTGCGCCCCGATCACACCGCGCTGCTGCAGCGCAGCAAAAAAGCAGTGAAGTGCGCATGCGCCATGGGGGGGTGGGCTGCTGTCGGTGTCTTGTGGGTGCGCATGTGCTGTTCAGCATTGGTGTGCATCCCATGGACACTTACAACATCCGGAAACCCCGGGGACATGGGTGGGCATCAGAAGCCGTGGGATACTGGTGCTCCCGCGATCAGACGCCAGCCTTTGCCCCGGGGTTTCTGGAAACTAGTACTTCCGACCTACTAGTTTTTTACTCCATGTTTTCCACGGGAAGCCTCAGGTTGGTCACGGGAGCACTACGCCTCCCAGATGTGCTGGTATGATCACGCATGGAAAGTCCGCAGGGCTCCCGTGCCTTCAGAGGGACAAATGCTCAGTGTGAACGGGGCCACAGTATATAGATATACACACAGAGTCGGTCCCAAAACCAAATAAATGACTCCCCGTCCCCGTCCCCCAAAAAACGCTGTTTCTTTAATATCCCCCTCTCTCATAATTTCCCATCAGAGTTACTTTATTCATCTGCAAAACTTCCCAAAGCCTTATTCA
Source organism: Gekko gecko (assembly GCA_029375565.1). Taxonomy (NCBI): domain Eukaryota; kingdom Metazoa; phylum Chordata; class Lepidosauria; order Squamata; family Gekkonidae; genus Gekko; species Gekko gecko. Next base: position 70,333,659 of record JAPDNY010000013.1, on the reverse strand, counting down.
GCAGTTCACGGCAGGCACTTCAACTGATTTCCATGTCTTTGCAATGCTCAGCTCTGTCGGTATAATTAGGCTCCTTACCCATTCTGTCTGCATGCTATTAACCTGATCTTTTGACAGTCCCCCCCCACCCCAAATGCAGCTGAGAAAGTCAAGTCCTGTCATCTTAGGAAAACTGGGCTGCATCCTGCCTCTCAGCCCTTCTAATAGCACAGCCATCCTCTAGAGCGAAAATTCTTCCTCTGATGTGAGAGTCTCTTAAGTAGAGCGGAGAGGCAAGGTAATTTCAATTTTTTTTAAAATGTATACTATCAGATGTGTATCGTGTCCTCCCCATTTTGGGAACATTTAAAGGCATTTCCTCAGCTTTATTTTAGGTACAGCCCTGCCTGTATATCATTTTCTTACAGATATAGAATGTTGCATTCCCAGTTTTCATCCAAATTATACTCCCTCCAAGTTATCGTCTCCTATTATATATGACTGTTAATTGGAAAAGCCCCAAGAATTTCACTGTTGAAGTAACTTTCCTCTGGTTGAGCAATCCGGCCTCCTATTTCATACCCTCCAACATTTCACACATGCAAATATGTTCTCTTCCCATGTGCCAGACAACTTTCCAATCTCTCCTTCTGCTATTATACCAGGCTTGCTTTCAAGAGCCTGTCTCTGATGCTTTGAAAGTCAAGAGGACCATAGCCCTTGGAGAAAAGAAAAGAAATGAAAATAACTGGCCTTCAGTATATTTTCAAAATATACCCCAGCAGAGATGCAGGATATAAAATGGTAGACTGCCCACTGTGTAATACCTCTTGTGTGTGTTTTGCACTTTGTGTTCCTGTTAAAGCTGCTCAGAAATCTCAGCCTGCATTCTGCTCATTGGTCACCATCAGGGAGCTTATTTTTCGCCAAGCGTTTCGGCTGTTTGCAAGCAAGCTGAACCTGTTTGTCAGATTACTTTTCAGTATTCTCATAATACAAAAGAGTACAGTGTAATGCAATTGGAAGTATTTCATGCATGTGTGTTACCATGCACCTCCAATGGGAGTTTCAGTTTCCCTCCTTCCCCCATATATTCAGCAGCCAATCATATAAAGAGGGGGCAAGTTAATTGCCAAACCACTTATTATAAGCCCAGTGTTTTCGAAGTCTCACTGCTTGGTGTTCAAGTCTGTGTTACCAGTTAGGCCATTTTGTACATGCTTGTTTTCACAATCCTGTAGGAGTCATATCCCCTCCCCCAGGTCCTCCATGACCTTGTTGGATCTCCTTGTCCACAGATGCACAAGCAGCTTGAAGGGCTGAAGGAAAAGAATCTGAAATGCTACAGCTACTGTACCACCACCAAGCTGTTCAGCAGCTATTCAAGGCCAACTGCAGTGAGGCTGACCATCTCAATGGATTCTGTGTGTCCCTGCATTTGGATGCATCTACTTGCAGGGAACTGTCACTGTCCTGCCCATGGGGTTTTCTGCAGTGACAGACTTCATGTTCCTGGGATTCAAGATCACTGCAGATGGTGGTTGCAGCCATGAAATTAAAAGACGCCTGCTCCTTGGGAGGAAAGCGATGGCAAACATAGACAGCATAATAAAAAGTAGAGGCATCACCCTGCCAACCAAAGTCCATATGGTTAAAGCAATGGTATTCCCAGTAGTAATGTATGGCTGCGAGAGTTGGACGATAAGGCAGGCCGAGTGCCCAAGAATAGATGCATTCAAATTATGGTGCTGGAGAAGACTCTTGAGAGTCCCTTGGACTGCAAGGAGATCAAATCAGTCAATCCTAAAAGAAATCAACCATGACTGTTCCCTGGAAGGCCAGATACTGATGCTGAAGCTCAAATACTTTGGCCACCAAATGAGAAGGGAGCATTCACTGGAGAAGACCCTGATGCTGTGAAAGACTGAAGGTCAACAAAGAAGGGGACGGCAAAGGATGAGGTGGTTAGACAGTGTTATCGATGCAACAAACATGAAATTAAGCAAACTCCAGAGGATGGTGGAAGACAGGAGGGCCTGGCGTGATGTGGTCCATGGAATCAGACTCGACTGTGTGACTGAACAACAACAACAACTTGCAGGGAAAAATGAGTGCAGAAGCCAGTCAGGTAGTTTGCTTTTTGTGTTGATGCCTCAGCATTCCTGATTGTCAAACTCGCTTTCCATTTTATTGCTCACTTGCCATAGAAGTCAGGAGGGGGATCAGGAGAGTGTGAATTTTAAGTGCTTTCTCTTTCAGATGCTTTGAAGTAGATTGTAGATTAGCATGGCTGGGAACATCCACTGGCCTTGAATCTCAGCTTACACTGTCTGGCTTTTGTCTACGTGTTGGGGGAATGTCACCGAGGTGGGAATACAGAGCCGTGGGTTTGGGCAGGTGGAATACCTAGGGGTGATTGGCTCGTAACCTTTTAGGGTCCCTGTTTGAACCTTGTATATCTATTGCTTTCGTGCCTCCATCTTCAGTTCTAACACAGCCAACGTACAGGCTGGATCCTATCCATGTCTCGATAAACTTTTCATTCTTCTGAATGACTGTTGTTGGGAACTGATTTCTCCAAGTGTCTGACACTGATTCTTTTTCAATATTTTCTAGGATCTTGCTGAATTCCAGGCACTAGTCCATGTTTGGCTTGGGGGGACAATGCTGGGCTGGGACATCTTGTTACCCCTTCCTGAAATCTAATTGTGTGTCAAGATTGTTCTTCAGATATTTAAGGAGAGATGCTTTGTTAGCATGATGTGGGGGCAGGACCTAGATAGTTCTGCCTCCCAAATCCTGTAGCTGTTTATATTCTCCTGTTGCACACTTAAAAGCGACATTTCCAAATTGCCTCCAGAACGTGCCAAAAAGCCAACCTAATGAAACCACCCAAGCTGACGTGAAGAAGGGATGCCAGTTTGACATTATCAGGGGAAGGAGGAGCGACCAGAGGGTGGCCACTAAAATGAATTTATGAATCAGTTCCCCAGCATTTATTTTAAAATTATGTCCGCGGAGCCTCTCGCACAAAGAAACCATAAATCCCTCCCAGAGCAATGAACTCGGAATGAACTTGAGAGCGAGCCCTAATAAATATGCCTCTCTCCAAACACAATCTGCTAATCTGATCAAACCGGGAATCTTTCAATTAGCCGAGCAGCCATGAATTCTCTGATTGAGAAGACACACAGAGAGCCAAATTGAATACTGCACTGACAATGGGAGGACCTCATCTTGAGTTCTGAGGTGGCAGATCTCACCGTTTGGAGCTGGCAGGGAGGATTCCCTCCCAACCCCCCATCCCCCATCTGGGGGAATATTTAAGGATGTGACCCCCCACCCACTCCCACACAGACACACAACCTGCAGTCTGAAATGGCATAACCCGGGAGGGGCTGCGTGGCGTATTTCTCAGCATTTTGTGTGATCTCCACAGCAGGCAAGGGGGAGGCACTGCGGACCTGTCAGGAGGATGAGCCTGCTTGTAAAGAGCAAAGCTCTACATCAGCCAGGTGGCAGCCAAATGGGGATTCATGGCCCGTGTTAATGCCTGTTCTGACCTCCGCAAATGGAGGCAGAACATCTTCCTTGTCCCCTTTTCTTCAGGGGAGATTCCTTGCTCTTCTTGATCCAGATGAAAACCAGTGAGGAAGAAGAAGAAGAAGATAAGGAGGAGGAGGAGGAGGAGGAGGTTGAGAAAGAAGTACTTTTCTCCCTTCCTCACAATACAAGAACTCATGGGCACTCCATGAAATCGCTGAGCAGTCGGGTTAGAATAGATAAAAGGAAGTCCTTCTTCACCCAAAGAGTGATTAACATATGGAATTCACTGCCACAGGAGGTGGTGGCAGCTACAAGCATGGACAGTTTCAAGAGGAAATTAGATAAACATATGGAGCAGAAGTCCACCAGTGGCTATTAGCCACAGGGTATGGATGGGAACTCTCAGTCTGGGGCAGGTGATGCACTCTATTCTTGGTGCTGGAGGGGGCAGCAGTGGGAGGGGCTTCTGGTGCCCTGGCCCCACTGCTGGACCTCCTGATGGCACCTGGTATATTTTGGCCGCTGTGTGACAGAGTGTTGGACTAGATGGGCCATTGGCCTGATTCAACATTGGCTTCTCTTATGTTCTTATGTTCTTAGGAGGAGGAGGAGTTTGGATTTGTACCCCATCCTTCACTACTCGAAGGAGTCTCAGAGCAGCTTACAATCTTCTTCCCCTTCCCCTCGACACAACAGGCACCCTGTGAGGTAGGTGGGGCAGAGAGAGCTCTTTCGAGGACTCCTCGTGAGACAACAGCTCCGAGAGAACGGTGACTGGCCCAAGGTCAACTGGCAGGCTTCACGTAGAGGAGTGGGGAATCAAGACTCATATTCCAGCTCAGAATCTGCTACTCTTAATCACTACACCACGCTGGCTCTCAAAACGTAGCAAAGCATATCCTTCCACTTGTTTGGCCAGGAAACAGAGTCCCTTCCCTTTACTGGGAAAGCCGTGTGCCAGGTCATAAGCAGATGTGGAGACTGACATTTATATAAGGCACACTTTCTCCCATCAGTCCCTGAGAAGTGTGGGCCAGACTGGGCCATTTGGGCTCCTGTTGGTTTTTTATTATTATTATTATTTCTTAGGGTATTTTCTACAAATGTGATGAGAAGACATTGCAGTCAGATTCCAGGTTGGCCAAGCTGGCTGTTAAGCATATCTGGTCACCACACCTCAAAAAGGATATTATAGCATTGGAAAAAGTGCAGAAAAGGGCAACTGGAATGATCAAAACGTTGGAACACTTTCCCTATGAGGAAAGGTTAAAGCACTTGGGGCTCTTTAGCTTGGACAAACGATGGCTGAGGGGTGACATGATCGAGGTTTATAAGATTATGCATGGGACAGAGCAGGTCAAGAAAGAAGTCCTTTTCTCCCTTTCTCACAATACAAGAACTTGTGGGCACTCATTGAAATTGCTGAGCAGTCGGGTTAGAACAGATGAAAGGAAGTACTTCCTCGCCCAAAGAATGATTAACACATGGAATTCACTGCCACAGGAAGTGGTGGAAGCTACAAGTATGGATGGCTTCAAGAGGGAATTAGATAAGCATATGGAGCAGAAGTTCATAGTGGCTATTAGCCACAAGGTATAGGTAGGAACTCAAAGTCTGGGGCAAGTAAGGCTCTGTATTCTTGGTGCTTGGGAGGGGGGCAGCGGTGGGAGGGCTTCTAGTGTCCTGGCCCCACTGCTGGACCTCCTGAGGGCACCTGGTAATTTTGGCCACTGTGTGACAGAGTGTTGGACTGGATGGGCCATTGGCCTGATCCAACATTGCTTCTCTTATGTTCTTATGGGTGTGCCTCTGCTGAAGTTTATACCATCCAGGTCAAGGTAACTGGCAACACCTGTCATTCCTACCTTGATGAACTGATAGCAGGCCCTGTGGTGTGCAGCTGGTTCCTTGGAATGGGTGGGGCTGGTTGAGACCGGCAGGTGCTGCTTGTCCTGGCAAAGTATTAAAGCTATTGTCTTTATATTTTTTGCAACTGGAGTCATAAACAGCAAAGCAAGGAAAAACAGATCTACTAGGGTTGCCAGCTCTGGGTTGGGAAATGCCTGGAGATTTTGGGGGTGGAGCCTGAGGAGGGCGGGGTTTGGAGAGGGGAGGGACTTCAGTGGTGCATAACGCCATAGAGTCCACCTTTCAAAGTGGCCAGTCTCTGCAGGTGAATGATAGGGTTGCCAGATCCAGGTTGGAAAATACCTGGAGACTTTGGGGGTGGAGCCAGGATAGGGCGGGGTTGGGGGAGGGGGGCCTCAGCGGGGCACAATGCCACAGAGTCCACCCTTCAAAGCAGCCATTTTCTCCAGGGGAACGGATCTCTGTCAGTCATAAAAGCGGGAGATCCCCAGGCCCCACCTGGAGGCTGGCAACCCTCGTGAATGATCTCTGTCCCCTGGAGATCAGATGTAATTCCAGGAGATCTCCAGCCACCAGCTGGAGGCTGGCATCCCTAAGAGCCACCCAGCACCTCTCACCTACACAAGAGCCCCCCGTTTCCTTCCCCACTTTTTTTGCAAGAAACCTCCCAAAAGTTATTTGCACACAACCCTCTGCCAAACGCCAGGCAGGTTGATTGAAACAAGGATGTTAAGTTATTTACAAGCTCAGGTTCGGGGGGGGAATTATCCTCCCCCCCCGCCCCGAAAGCTCCAGCACGCATCATTCACTCGAACACGGGTGCCAGTGATTAAAAGTGGCAGCCGGCATGCATATTTTGACACGGCATACATTGTGCCAGTTACCTAGCCGAAGCGCGTTGCCAAGTTTCAAGGTTCATTGTTCCAATCTTTGCAAAAGAACCTTTCAAATGTTCTCTTTATTGCACTGCTAGGAAAATAAGAACTGGGGCGGGAGGGGAGGGGAGGGAGGGAGACATAGTGGGGGAGGCTGGCTCCTACATCTGTGCCGGGAGAATTCACTTGATGATTCGGCTTTCATTTCCCGGGCTTTTCTTTTAGCACCTGTCTTTTGGTCTCGGGTGCTTCGGCACACAGTCAATCATTCCGCCCCTGTGCAAATACCATACATCACATGACAGGGGACGTTAGGGCAATGCTTTGTTACCCATTTGCTGTTCATTTATAATGCACACATGCATGCGCGCACACACAGAGACACAGACACACTCACACACATGGTAGTGCCGAGAAGAAGGCCACCGGGGAATGGCTTTTCGTCATAGTTTTGTAAAGGCAGTCCTGAAAATCACCAGCACCTCTTTTATAGAAAGGCACACTGCAGCCCAGGAAGGGAAAGAGGTTTAGTTTTAAAGACACCTTGCCCTGGCTTGCTTGATAGCATCACACCGGGTCAACTGGCTTGCCAACCTCCTGGTGGTAAACTGGACATCTCCCGCTATTAAAACTGATCTTCGGGTGCTACGTCACCAGTTTGCCTGGAGAAAAGGGCCACTTTGGAAGGTGGACACTGTGGCATTCTGCCCCATTGAAGTCCCTCCCTTCCCCCAAACCCTTCCTTCCTCAGGCCCCACCCCCAAATCTCCAGCAATTTCCTAACCCGGAGTTGGCAAAGCCAGCTGGAAGGGAAGGGAGGCAGCCCTCGTGAGCCAGGGGTGGGGAAAGGAGCAGGACACAACGACAAGAAGAGGCTTTCTGGGAGGGCCCCAGAAGACCTTCTCTCTGGGCTGGCTCTAGGGTAGCCAAGCCAACTCCAGGTTGGGAAACACCCGGCAATTCAAAGAAGAGAAGAAGAGAAGAGATTGGATTTATAACCCGCCCTTCACTGCCCATAGGTGTCTCATAGCAGCTTACAAACTCCTTTCCCTTCCCCTTCCCACAACAGACACCCTGTGAGGTAGGTGGGGCTGAGAGAGCTCTGACAGAAACTGCTCGTTTTCAAGAACAGCTGTGCCAGAACTACAGCTTGCCCAAGGTCACATCAGCAGGTGCAAGTGGAGGAGTGGGGAATCAAAGCTGGGTCTCCCAGATAAGAGTCTGCACACTTAACCACTCCACCAAACTGGCTCTTCTTGAAGCCACCATAGCGTCGGAAACTATAGCCAGGTCAAGCTACAAGTGCTCGTTGCAAGGGCAGAGGTCGGCAAGTGGTTGGAAAGCCAGAGCTGGGGATCCTCTGATGCTCATCTCTTGACCATTGGTGTCTCCTTGCTCCTCATCAGTAGCTACTCCTTACACCTGGACATGCAGCCACACAAACAAATCTCATGCTTGGCTGGGTCAGCATTTCAGTTCTCTTTCATGAAAATGGCTCCATGATGTCGGGGCAAGTGACCTTTTGATGCCTTGGCCTTTGAGGAGGGCCCTCTGGGTCTTTGCCCTTCACTCGCAAGCCTTTGCCCAGGCAAAAGTTGTGGGCCAATAAATAAGAGTTGACTTTGCATGTGAGCATGGGGGTTCTGAACCCCATTCAACTCCTCAGTTGGCACTGGGCAAGTGCCAGCCCCTCCACTTAATTCCCCTGAGCTCCTTTGAAGAATGATAGGATACCAATCCATCAAATAAATATGCTGTGGGAAGGTATCTATTCCACTTCCACCTCACTTGAAAGTTGGCGAAGCATCAGAAAAACCGAAAGGCATTGTGCAGCAACAGAAGAAGAAGAAGAAGCAGGAGGAGGAGGAGGAGGAGGAGGAGAAGGAGAAGGAGGAGGAGGAGGGAGGAGGAGGAAGAGGAGGAGAAGGAGATTGGATTTATACCCTGCCCTTCACTCTCAGAGTGCCTCACAACCTCCTTTCCCTTCCCCTCCCCATAACAGACACCCTGTGAGGTAGGTGGGCCTGAGAGAGTTCTTTCAAGAACTGCCCCTTTCAGAACTATGGCTTGCCCAAGGTCATCCAGCAGGTGCAAGTGGAGGAGTGGGGAATCAAACCCACTTTTCCCAGATTAGAGTCCACGCACTTAACCACTATGCCAAACCGGCTACCTGGCCTCCTCCTCTGCCATTTCTTAGCCCCTGCTGCCCGTCAGCCCCCTACCTTCGCTTGCAAACCAGAAAGGGAAACGCCTTTGATCCAACACCTCTGGGCCCCAAACAGGAACCCATCCCTACCGGTGACTAATTGCAAGGATCGCTACGCCAAGACTGTTCCAGTCCATTACACGGGCAGGTTTCTGTCACACCAAATGCGCCCTGTTCCTCCATTTTTCATGTTTGACTGTTGCCGGATGAAACAATGCGGGGAAATGGCAAAGGAAAACAGAGAGATTCATCCAAGTCGTCAATGGCGATGGGAGCTGACAGGCTCTGTAATGTTACATGCTCAATACAAAAGGGAAGATCATTGTATTGCTGAGCGCAAGTGAATCCTTTGTGAGAGTTCTCATGTTCGCCTAGCTCTCAGTCTAATGGAATGCCTATCAATGCCTCCCGCCATGCAGGGGAAAGGAGCCTCCTTCTCTGCTGTATGAAATGCTGGAGGTTATCCCAGGCCAACATGCTGACCTCGGGTTACCCAGAGGAACTTAAAATCTGATGGTGGGCTTGTTTCTTGATCTGATATCGCTGCTTGGCCTTGTTATTGAGGTTCATGGGGCAGAGCAACTACCTTCTCCTGTTTGGCAATATAACAGTGTATCAGGCTCTGTACAGAACACAAAGCGACCCAGTGGTGTGAAGCATGAAAGGGTGGCAGGTGGGCAGCTGAGACGCAAGTTCTAATACCAACTCGGCTGGAAAGATCACTGGGTCACCTTGGGCCAATTACTTCCTCTCCTTAACCTACCTCAAAGGGCTGTTGGAAAGGTGAAATGGAAGGCTAAGTAAATACATGCATGAAGGACATATACATTGTTCTCAGCTTCTTGCAGAAATGTAGATGCAGTAATAATGAGAAGAAGAAGAAGAAGAAGAAGAAGAAGAAGAAGAAGAAGAAGAAGAAGAAGGAAGAAGAGGAGGAGGAGGAGGAGGAGGAGGAGGAGGAGAGGAGATTGGATTTATACTCCCACCCTTCACTTGGAGTCTCAGAGTGGCTTATAATCCCTTTCCCTTCCCCTCCCCACAACAGACACCCAGTTAGGTAGGTGGGGCTGACAGAGCTCTTTGAGAGAACAGCTCTGAGAGAACTTGTCACTGACCCAAGGTCACACCAGCAGCTGCATGTGGAGGAGTGGGGAATCAGATCCAGTTCTCCCAGATTAGAGTCTGTGCTCTTAACCACCACACCAAACTGGCATAGCATACAAGTATCCTCCCCCCACTATCCAGGCTGAGGGGATACAACAATATTGGATGGACAGAAGATCACTGGAAGTTGTTATATGCAATACCTCATTAATTATATTTAATAGCTCATTAATTAGAAGTAGGGATGCTCAAAGAAGTAGGGATGAGCCAGTTTGGCTCATAGTCTGTTTGCCAGAGGCAAACAAGGAACCAGTTTTTTTGTTGTTGTTTTGCTGAGCAGTTCAGCTGCTTGTGAACATCTTGAGCCTGTTCACTGGGTTATTTTTCATGTAGTCAAACAAGACATCACAGTACAGTGCAATCAGCAGCATTTCATGCAAGTGAATTCTCGCCTGATGGGAGTCTTACTTACTTTCCCCCCTCCCTGCAGGCCAGTTGTCATTGTGCTGTGTTTGACAGCCAATCATATGCATAATAAGTAAATCAGCCCACCTGTGATGATTACAAACACTAGATTCAAGGCCAGTAGAGCTGACTCTACCAAGGGCCAGGTCCTTAAATGGCGGGAAGGTGGGACTACACCTCCCGTAATGTTTTGCAAAAACATGCATGCACAAACGTCAATAACATGAACTGAATGAACACCAATTTGATATCTGATGAAGGGAGTTCTGGCTCTCAAAAGCTCATACCCTTAAAAGCACAGTTTAAGTCCAGCAGTACCTTAGAGACCAACAAGATGCCCAAGGTATAAGATTTGGAGAGCTCCCTTCCTCAGATCTGACAAAGGGAGCTTTGACTCTCTCGAAAGCTTATCCAGGGCCCCTAATCATTTATCCAAGCAAGTTTGTAAAACCATTTTGCGCAGTGCAACCTGATTACCTGCATAGAAAAGCCCTCTTGAGTAGTCCAGCTTTGCATAGTTTGCCAGAAGGCCAGGAGAGCAGGAGCTTTCCCGACTTCCTTGGGCAGGCCATTCCACAAGACAAGAGCCACAATGGAGAAAGCGCGTGTAGCCAGTGTTCCCTCTAAGGTGAGTTAGTGTAAGCTCGCTCACAGTTCTTTAGCCTCTGGCTCACACCTTTTTGTCTTCACTCAGCAGCCAAATCGCCAAATCGCTCGCTCACAGCTTTAACGCCAGTAGCTCACAAAGTAGAATTTCTGCTCTCAACATTCCACAGCTTAGAGGGAGCTTCAGGGGCAGTTGTTGATTTTCCCTGCTGACTTGAGCAAAGTTGTTGCGGCGGAGCACAGGGGGAGAGGCAGTCCCACAAATAAGAGAGGCCAAGGCTGGGAAGGGCTTTGCATGTGATAGCCAATTCTGCACAGTGGTGATGGTGGTGGTCATGATGGGGAGTCCATGGATTATCTTCTGATTTTCAAAAATCCCTAAACTGTCTGTTATGTACTAGGGCTGGAGCATTCCAGGACTGGGTACCAGGGACTGGCTGAGCTTGGAGCTCTAGAACAATAGCCCACCAGGACTTTGGAGGTGACCAATGAGAAACTAATGTTATGTAAATAGCCTATCGCTGGGAGTGGGGTGTGTTTGGGTGTGGTTTTGGCACGCGACTTAAACAGGGCTCTTGCCCGGAGGTTTCAGTCTTGTTCCTGAAACCACTGAATAAAGTAAAGCTGTTTCACTGCAACGCGTCTTGAACCCGGTACTTAATACTGTCCAAATCAATACCAGCTGCAAAATAAACACACGTTCCCATCAGAAGCACATTTCCCAGCCCTTTCCGCAGAGCGTCCTCCCCTCTCTTTCCCTTATCTGTGCCCAGCCGACATAAAATGTTCCCATCTGCCGTGTGGGATGCAATCAACATGGTGTTTACGGGGCCAGGGGACTGGAGAGGCAGAGTTCTGAGACTAAGTGACAACCTGCCTGATACAGTCCCTCTCTTCCTCCCCATTCCCCCCCACGAGGCGGAAGAAGCCAGGCAGCTACCATATCATCCCGACAATACCCCCGCTGTCCTGGAGAGATAAACCCATCAATCAACGAGCTTGCAAGCAGGTGTTTTGCTGGAACGTAGGTTTCCATCTCCCTCACCGCCTTGCTCCCCCCCCCCAGCTGCTAATCTTTCTCTGCGGCTTTGCCCGTCTTGTTTTAATATCATGCAAACCCCCCAATACCATTCTCTGAGTCAGCAGGATCTGGGGGAGGGGGTAGAAATGCTCTTGTGTGCAGCTGGCATGGTCTACAAAGATGGGCGGGGGAGATGTCTTTTGAGTCCCAGCAGTAGCCCGTTGGGCTCTCGGTCGGGGGGAATGCTCCCTCTTAAAGATTGCTGACTCCGCATTTCTGTCTAACAGAGAAAATCCTCCGTAATCTTAATACTCAAATCCGGCTCGCAACAAAGCAAAGAAGTGCCGTAACAAGACAGGCCCCGCTTAGGAGGCCAGGATTTGAGACATGTCTGACTTTGATTCAAGAGCCGTTGGGCGCAGCGGGACCGAATACCTTCTCTTCGGCACATCCGAAGGGCATCCGGCCTTGAGGAAGAAGGCTTTTCGCTCATCCCGTTCGCCAGGCTCTGAACTCACTGCAACCTGTGACATGTCGACGTCGGGCGGTTCTGTATCTTGCATTCGCTTCACATTCTCTCAACCCTGAGGAAGAGGTGCAGCTCAAAACCACATTCAAATTTCCCCGGGGGCAAGGCTGTAATCACTGCAAAGTCACCCCTGAATGGCCGTAAATCTATGCAGAGGGTACCATAAAACCCGATGATCAAAGAAAGTGAAAGCAGCATGCAATGCAGAGGGTACATAATTCTGTGATCCAAGAAAGTGGGATTTGGTAAAACAGACGGTAGGGTAAAGCCCAATGATCAAGAAGTGTAAGCCGCATGCATTGTAGTGGGTGAACCAGTGGCGGCAGCCAGTGATTGGAGAGAGTGACAGCTGACAGCAGCAGAGGGTACCATGGAGCACTGATGATGCAGAGCCAGTGTTAGCAGCATGCAATGCAGAGAGTGCCCTAAACCCAACGCTCAAAGTTAGTGGGTAACTTGCAGTGCAGGTGTGCCATAAGCTCGACAATTAGGGATGGACGAAGCAGCTCTGCTTTTGCAGTCGCTACTTTGCATTCCAGTGATTGTTGTATGTTATGCAGATACTTTCAGTCCATAAGCCCACTGGTCGTTGCATGCGAAACTGCATGCAGTGCTGTTCATTCCTTTTATGTCGTATCTCTGCACTGCTGTTTGCTTGAGCTCTGACTTTGATAACCACACAGGTGCTTTCTGGACCTAAATTGGAAGATGTTCTAATTCAGCAACTGTCCATTTGGCACCAGTCACATGACCAGGGCTACTTTTAGGCAGGAACGCATAGAAACGGAGTTCCGGCTGGCTCCCGAGTTGGCCACGCCCAGCATGAACTCATTAGCATAATAGGCCACACTCAACTGCAGAAACTCATTAGGATTGGCTACATTGGGTGTGTGTGGCCTAACATGCAAAGGAGTTCCTGCTCCCCAAAAAAGCCCTGGGTTTTGACAACAAACAAGGTAAACAGAATAAGAAGCAAAAGGTGGGTGTGGCTGGATGACCACACTTCTGGTAACATGAGGGTGTGGCCTAATATGCTAATGAGCTGTGTTGTCAGAGGTGTGGCCTGATATGCTAATGAGTTCCTGCTGGGCTTTTTCTACAAAAACAGCCCTGCACATGACTGTCACCTTTTGAGGCCTCACAAACATCTTTGTCATGCGTCTTTAGATCTTGCTGCTTAACCTTCCTTTTCCTGGTCCAATATTCACTTATTGGTTATCTTATTGCAATATGTATTTAAGTTATGTGTACCTCAATATTGTTTGACCTCTGAAGAAGGCCCTGAAAAGGTAGAAACACGTCAGGTCATGTGTCTTGGCCCTTGTATTTAGGCTTTACTTTTTTACAAGGCTTTCATTGGGCCCTTATGTTTTTTTTAGCTGTCTTTCTAATAAATACATGTATTTTTGCATATTATAAATTTCAGCTAGGAGCTGCGGTGGCTCAAGTGGTTAAGACGCTGAACTGCAGGCTGTGGAAGGTCAGTAGTTCAGCAGTTCGAGACCCGAGAGTGCCGCATGAGGGAGTGAGCTCCCGTCTCTAGTTCCCGCTCCTGACAACCTAGCAGTTCAAAAGCAAGGAATTACAAGTAGATAAATAGGTACCACTTCGGTGGGAAGGGAACAGCATTCTGTACACCTTGGTGTTTAGTCATGCTGGCCACATGACCACGGAAACGTCTTCGGACAGCGCTGGCTCTTCGGCTTTGAAACGGAGATGAGCACCGCAACCCTAGAGTCGGATTCGACTGGCTCTCGAGCAAGGGAACCTTTACCTTTAAGTTTCAACTAGGTTTCTAATATTGGCCCTTCATTAGACTTTCTTCTTACCCTTTTGGTTCTTGATTCCAGCTTTTGGGTCAGGTTTGCTTTCCCCTCCCTGTGTCTTATTGTATCTCTGCAAGAGCCATTTATAATACACAGTTTGTATCCTATTGATACGTGGTGGCGGAATGTGCCAGCCAGTTGCAAACAACCCACTGCAATCCTCATAACTACATTTGTTCCGAGGGCCGGATCTGACATAAATGAGACCTCATTGGGCCGGGCCATATGTGTCATAAAATGTAATGCCAGGTAACAGAGATATAAACTGTATAAAGGACACAAACACAAAGGGTTGGTTTTTTAAAAATTTAAAATAAAAATGTGCTTAAAACATTAGCAGTCTCTGCAATATTTTGTTTATTTAACAGTCTCTGATCACTGACACCTCTTGCTCTGAATTATTGCGTCAAAATGTCTGTGATGTTGCAGTTTTGACTATGCTGTCCAGGTGTGTATCTGTAAGCTGCAAACCTACAATGATGCAGCAGCAGATCTGGAAGAAGAAGCAGAAATCGGCCAGTTCCACTGTGGGCCTGGTAGAAGCCCTCCTGGGGCCTCATCTGGCCCCCGGGCCGCATGTTTAACACCCCTGCTCTAGGGGTTTCAAGGCAAGAGGCATTCAGCAGCGGGTTCCCTCTATGTAGCAACCCTGGACTTCCTAGCTGGTCTCCCATCCAAATCCTAACCAGGGCCAACCCTGCTTAGCTTCCAAGATCTGACAAGACTGGGCTAGCTTGGGCCATTTGGGTCAGGTTGCTATTTATGGACACTAATGCTCAAAAAATGATGAAAGACGTTTGCATTTGGGAGGAGGGGGAGGGCTTAACACCAAAAAAGACAGAAGATGTGCTCTCATGTCCTGATGCACATTTGCACAAGAGAGAGGCGATATCAAAAAAGGGGGATTTTTGAAACAGCGCGAATGAGGGATTTAATATCCTGACACGTCCCTCCAGAGAAACACAAAGATCTGAGGAACAGCCTAAGGGAGAGCCAGAGGTGCATTGTGGGTAACACACTGATCCTGGAGATGCAGATTATCTTGGATTGACGACACCAGGACAATAGTCTCAGTAACTCGATCGTGGACGCCACGGCTGGCCAGTTTCTATATTTCCAGTAGCTACTACAGACTTTCCCCCACACTTGACTCATTCTTGATTTTCTTGGCAGTCAGTCCACAAACATTGGACTTGATTTGGGCCAGGTTCTCCTGCACTTCTGCCCTCCCTCTGCTTTTTCACAGTTGTGGAGTCAGTTTATTTTCTTCCTCATGTCCTTTAAATGCTCAGGAGTTTGAAGGGAGGGTCCTGTCATAATTGGTGGCCTCACCTTTTATTTTTTATGCATGATTATATCAATGTATATTATATTATATTATATTATATTATATTATATTATATTATATTATATTATATTATATTATATTATATTATATTATATTATATTATATTATATCAAGGATAGGTCTAGCAGGCTGTCTGAAATCTCAGCTTTGGTGCCAGTTTGGTGTAGTGGTGTAGTGTAGTGGTTTAAGTGCGTGGACTCTAATCTGGGAGAACCGGGTTTGATTCCCCACTCCTCCACTAGCACCTGGCTGGATGACCTTGGGCAAGCCGTAGTTCTGGCACAGCTGATCTTGAAAAAGAGCAGTTTCTATCAGAGCTCTCTCAGTCCCACCTGCCTCACAGGGTGCCTGTTGTGGGGAGGGGAAGGGAAAGGAGTTTGTAAGCCACTCTGAGACACCCTTGGGTAGTGAAGGGCAGGGTATAAATCCACTCTCTTCTTCTTCTCTCTTTCTTTTTTCTTTTCCTTTTTTTTACAAAAGCGTAAGTCTCTACATCGAAGTAAGTCTCTATCCCATTCCCTTGCAGAGATGACTCTTAATGATGTAACGGCTACCACTACAGTACTGTTGATTGGTGTGGGATAGCCTGAAAGTTCTAAAAGAATTACAATGGAAGCCAGTTCATATTCGGGCACATTTCAAGGTGAAAATTCTGACCCTGAACACTCTAACTGGACTAGGATCAGATCTTGGATAGGCTGCCTCTTCCCTTAAGGACCTCCCCAGCCAAGAAGACCAACATCCGAGGCAGGATGGCCAACCTCCAGTTGGAGTCTAGAGTTACAGAGTTACAACTAACCTCCAGAGAGCCAGTTTGGTGTAGTGGTTAAGTGTGTGGACTCTAATCTGGGAGAACCTGGCTTGATTCCCCACTCTTCCACTTGCAGCTGCTGGGTGACCCAGGGCAAGTCATAGTTTTGTCAGAGCTGTTCTCTCAAGGACAGTTCTCTAAAGAGCTCTCTCAGCCCCACCTACCTCACAGGATGTCTGTTGTGGGGAGGGGAAGGGGAAGAAGTTTGTAAGCCGCTCTGAGACTCCGAGTGAAGGGCGGGGGTATAAATCCAATCTCTTCTTCTTCTTCCCCTGACTACCGAGATCAGTCCCCCTGGAGAAAGTGCCACTATTGGAGGGTGGACTCAATGGCATCGTACCTCACTGGCCTCCCTTCCCTCCCCATATCCCACATTCTCCAGGCTCCCTCCCCAGATCTCCAGGGATTTCCCGAGCCATAAGCAGAGGTTTGCTCTTTGTGTCTCTGTTCTTTTGTCTCCCCTCTTTGTGTCTCTGTTCTTTTAGGTGAGCTGTTGAACCAGAGACGGTGCCTCCTCAGTGGCGGCACCCCTATTGCAATACATGAAGAAAAACAAACCCAGCAGTTCACAGCACCCAGCTGGTTTACATTTTAAACAGCTTCAGGAGAGTTTTGTATTTGTCCAGCCTTTTGGATTAATTGTACGTGTGAGATGGTGTCCTTGATGCTTCAGGTAATTATTACTCCTGCTTCTAAGTGGCTCTTGGGTTGTTCGTCACGCTCGCGGCTTCTCCCGCTTCCCCCATTGTTCGGTGTATTGTTGTGTGTTTTTGCTTCTGCCTGAGAGCCGTGAGCAGCGTCGGGCTCTTGTGATGATCGATAGGCATTTTCAAGGCAATACAATCAAATCAATAATAAAACTCCTGTTTTGTTCTCCTCTGCTGTTGTTTTTTTTCTCTCTCTTTCCCCCCAGAGGCAAAACAGCCCCTGCCTGCTCAAAAGTAAACTGACATTGAGCTAGGCTTACCAGGTGCCCGCTGATGGCAGGAAAACTCCCAGTAATTACTGCCACTGCCTGCCGGCACTCAACTGGCTGGCAGGCAGAAGCGGCCCAGCCAAAGGGGGCAGCAGTCTTCATTGCTGTGCGATGACATCACTTCCAGCGTGACCCAGAAGCACTGTCGTTGCGCTAGAGAGACACTCTAGCACTCACACCACATTCGATGTGAACCATAGAGTTCTGGGGCAAGTGCTAGAGCATCACTGCAGCATGATGCCAACAATTCTGGGGTGCATTGGAAATGACATAATCACATAGTGAAGGAGGAGAAGGAGAAGGAGGAAATTGGAATTGTACCCTGCCCTTCATTACCCAAAGGAGTCTCAGAGCAGTTTACAATCTCCTTCCCTTCCCCTTCCCACAACAGACACCCTGAGAGGTAGGTGGGGCTGAGAGAGCTCTTTTGAGGACTGCTCTTGAGAGAACACCTCTGGGAGAACTTGTGACTGACCCAAGCTCACACCAGCAGCTGCATGTGGAGGAGTAGGGAATCAAACCCGGTTCTCCAGATTAGAGTCCGCACTTCTAACCACTACACCAAATTGGTCACCATAGGTCAGAAGTGACTTGATGGCACATCACATACTCACATAACCCTGTGAAGCAGGTTAAGTGGAGAGAGAATGCACAGGTCACGGTTGTTCCAGTTCTGGATTGGACAATTCCTGGAGGGTTGGAAGCAAAGCCTGGGGAAGAGTGGAGTTCAGGTAGGGAAGAGACTTCTGCAAGGTAGAACATTATCAATTCCACCCTCTGTAGCTGCCACTGAAGAACATCAGAAGAGCCCTGCTGGATCAGACCAGTGGTCCACCCAGTCCAGCATCCTGTCTCACACAGTGGCCAACCAGTTCCTCTGGATCCAACAATGGGGCAGAGAGGTTCTGATAAGAACATCAGAAGATCCCTGCTGGATCAGACCAGTGGCCCACCTAGTCCAGCATCCTGTTTCACACAGTGGCCAACCAGTGCACAGAGGCCAGGGCCTTCCCCTAATGTTACCTCCTGGCGCTCGGATTCAGAGGTCTGTTGCCTCTGAATGTGGAGCCCCCCCCTTAGTCACCATGGCTAGTAGCCTCCAGGGGAACAGAACTCTGTGGTCTGGAGATCAGCTGTAACTCTGCGAGATCAGCTGGTCCTGCTTGGAGCTTGGCATCCTGATTCTGTAACATGCACAAATCAGGCCCTCCATCTATCTTGCAACAGCGTGGCAGGACTGGACATCTCCAGGGGGACCTGTAGCACTGCAGCCCATCGCCAGCTGGGTCGGGGGGTCTAGAATCCATTGGCCTTCTTCCCCCAAGCACAGACTGGACTCTCCCGTCAGTTCAGCCCCTCATTTGTCCAGTCCTTTAGGCACACCATGCAAGGAAGTAGTTGGCAGCACGCTCCCTGCCTCATAGCTTAGATGTTCCCCCTGCTACACCATCTGCTCTTCTCCTCTAACAAGCTTCTCGCTGCTGCTTTTAAGGCTTGCCCTAATAAGGACCCTGGCTCAGCGGACCTGCTCCCCCACCTATTCCCAGACACTGCTAATGGCTGCCGGCTGGGCTGCCTCACACGAATGCACACGTGACTGTGCCTTCTACTGAATCAGACTCTCGGTCCATCAATGTCAGTGTCGTCTACTCAGACTGGCAGCAGTTCTCCAGGGTCTCAGGCAGAGGTCTTCTGTATCACCTAGAATCCAGAACCTCCAAAGGTTAGTCAAATGTAAGAAAGGGGGCCAATATTAAAAACTAAATGAAGGAAATATATAAAAAATACATGTATCTATTAATCACAAATTTAAAATTATATAAGGGCCCAATCACACGTTATGTATAAATAACAAACGATAAAACACAAAGGGCTTATAAATCTGGCCTGATGCGTTTCGGCCTACATAGGCCTTCCTCAGAGGTCAATAGTGAGGAACATATTGGCTATTATAAAAATCATGTCAATACAAAGCATAAATTCAATAAGGACCAGAAGCAAGTTGTTTCAAGATAAACCACCAGGCACAGAGTAAAAAAAATAAATGAGGCCTCCAATAGTGCAATCACAGGCCAAGTGGTTCTCGGATATAAACTTCTGGCCCAGGAATCACCTCTCTATGATTGTAGAGCCAAATCATCCTCAAGCAAAGGACTGCGTGTGATTGCACTATTAGAGGCCTCATTTATTTTTTACTCTGTGCCTGGTGGTTTATCTTGAAACAACTTGCTTCTGGTCCTTATTGAATTTATGCCTTGTATTTACATGATTGTACTATATTTTTGTAATAGCCAATATGTCCCTCACTATTGACCTCTGAGGAAGGCCTGTGTAGGCCGAAACGCGTCAGGTCAGATTCATAAGCCCTTGTGTTTTATCGTTTGTTATTTATACATAACGTGTGATTGGGCCCTTATATAATTTTTAATTTGTGACTAATAGATACATGTATTTTTATATATTTCCTTCATTTAGTTTTTAATATTGGCCTCCTTTCTTACATTTGACTTTGTCAGGTTCTGGATTCTAGGTTTTAGGTTCAGTTTTTGTCCCCTTCCCCTTTTTGGTCCTTCTGTATCACCTACCACCTGGACCCTTTTAAGGGGAGATGCGGGGGATTGAACCTGGGACCTTCTGCATGCCAAGCTGATGCTCTGCCACTGAGCCACGGCCCCTCCACACGGCTCTCCATGGTTGTTAGCCCTCAGCAACTCCATCTGGGATTCATTTTGCCTTTTCTGAGCAAGCTTATCAGAGCTTCTGGTGCACCCTTTTCATTCCAGCCATGCCTCAAGGCTTTCCTCATGAGGAGCACCTTGTGGCCTCTGGTGAGTGGGTAGCCCAGGCTAGCCTGATCTCATCTGATCTCGGAAGCTAAGCAGCGTCAGCCTTGGCTGGTATTTGGAAGGGCGGCCTCCAAGGAATACCAGGGCCGTGACACAGATGCAGGCAATGGCAAACCACCTCTGAAATGTCTCTTGCCTCAAAAACAAGTCCAGCTTGCCGCCTAGTGGCACGTAACACTAAAGAAACAGAGCCTCTGGCTGCCAGACAATCTTAGGATCTCCTGGCTATATCACATACACTGCCATATGACAATGAATTATTATTTAGTGGGTTCCCTCTCCAGCTTTTCCTATCCCAAATATCATGACACTGTTGTATGGCATAGACAGCTCTTAGCTTGCATTAGGCGGTTAGGTCTACGGATACATCTATATATGGATCTATGGTGTGGCCTCATTTGGGATACTGTGTGCAGTTCTGGTCACCACCATATCTCAAAAAGGACATTGCAGAGCTGGGGGGAAAACCCGAGATGGTTAGGGGATTGGAGTGCCTTCCCTGTGAGGGAAGACTGAAGAGTCTGGGACTTTTCAGTTTAGAAAAGGGACGACTAAGGGGGGAACATGATGGCAGTTCACAAAATTATGCATGGGCTGGAGAGAGTGGACCAAGAGAACTTTTTCTCCCTCTCCCAGAATACTAGAACTCAAGGGCGTCCAATGAAGCTGATGGGCAGTAGGTTCAGGAGGGACAGAAGGAAATACTACTTTACACAGAGAGAGATTTAAACTGTGGGATTTGACTGCCAGAGGATGCAGTGATGGCCACAGGAATAAACAGCTTTAAAAGGGGATGAGATAGATTCATGGAGGATGTCTATTTATTTCATTTTATTTATTTATTATCAGATTTATACCCCGCCCTCCCGGCCAGAGCCGGCTCAATGGCTACTAGTCACGGTGACTCAGGGGAACCTCCACATTCAGAGGCACTAAGCCCCTGAAACCAAGAGCCAGCAAGCAACATCGAGGGAGGCCTCTGTGCCCTGTTGCTGGCCATCCAGAGGAATTGGTTGGCTCCTGTGTAAGACTGGATGCTGGACTAGATGGACCATTGGTCTGATCCAGCGGGGCTCTTCTGATGTTTGCAGGCCCTTTTCAGCTTCGAGGAGCGTCAGCTACAGCCCGGCTTGAACGCCTGTGACATTCTCCCCTTCCCTCGTCCCCCCCCTTTACTCGAGTTTTTAATTTTCCCTGGCCTTTGCTTGAGCAGTTTTCCGAGAGTACACTTCATATTTCCCTATGCAAATGAAGAGAACAAACACGCGCAAGACTTCCAAAGATAGATCGTTACATCGTGAAGTACATGCATCTCATCACGAAACGGCTTCACATCCCATCTCTGGAAAACCTTCTGCCAGTATCTTCCTTGAAGTCAGCAAATGAGGCATGGGGGGGCCACGACTGGAGCCTCCCCATAGAAAAGGACGGGGGCGGGGTGGGAGAGAGAAAGAAATCTCCCTTGTGTCAGATGCTTTTCACCCGAATGCACGGATCCGACCGACAATGTGTCGCAACTTTACATATCCGAGATTGTTTTTTTCTTCTTCTGTCGACAAATACTTTTGAATTTGCAGCTGTTGGGGAACTTTGAGTGAATCTAATTGATTGCAGGCAATTTGCTTAGTTTCCCCCCCCTTCAATTCGCAATGGGTAAATCTGCTGTTTGTCAAGCCTACAGTGGCAATCTTCCATAATCATGTCAACCCGTCTGTACATCTCTGCCTGTTTGCCTCCTCCTCTCAAATATTTCGGAGGGGCAAGGTACCCTCCTTGGGAAGTTGAGCGGGTGGGAAATTAAGTTGGAGGGGGAACGCCGCTCTTCAAATGCTCCTTTCTACTAGGAACGGTTCCCATTCTGCCATGGAAGCTTGTGGGGTGGCCTCGGGTCTGTCACACACCCTGGGCTTAACCTGTTTCGCAGAGAGGAATTGCGGGTGGGGATGAGCTCACTGGCATCGTACTGACTTATGACATCACTTATGGTGCAAAACCAGAAGTGACATCATCAAATCGGGGCAATGCTCTAGAATGTGCCAAAAACTCTATGGTTTGGGACAAATCCTAGAGCGTCAGCTTAACACAATGACATCACTTCTGGTTTTGCGCCAGAAGTCCCCTTTGCTCCCTTCCCCCCCATTGGCCTGTGAATCCGTCCAATGCCGGACCTGCTTTGGATCCCCACTGGGGAGAAAAACGTGGTATAAACGGCATTTAACTGACTGAAATAAATCATGAATAAAATATAACAAGCCCAACCGTGCAGTTAAGAGAGGGGTCTCTGAGTTCTCTCAAGAGAGGGGGGCATTTTCCAAGCATTTCCCTCTCCCACTGCAGCCCACCAAGACCCTCCCCCAAATTTTGTTTGTTGGGGGGAGAGTTCGTGGGTTTTGGTCAGGGAGTTATTCATTCACTGCTGCATTCCCGTCATTTAGGACTCCATTGAAGCTTTGCTGATGTAAGCTGCCATTAACTCCAGTCCCCACTCTCAGACTTATTTGCATGCCCAGGGGTGAGAAACAACCAGCACAGATACTCTCAATCCTAGCTTGTCATTTGGCAGCCATTTTGCTAGTATCAGTGGCCGGTTGCTCCAGATCTAGGTGAAGGCAGGGCTATTTTTGGGCAGGAACACACAGGAAGGTAGTTCCGGCTGGCTCCTGAGCTGGCCACGCCCAACAGGAATTCATTAGCATAATAGGCTACACCCATCAGCAGAAACTCATCCGGATTGGCCACATTAGGGCTGTGTGGCCTAACATGCAAATGAGGATCGGATGGCATTTAACAACAGCCCGATTTGGGCAGGGGGGACAGGCCGCTTCATATGCACGGGGACGGGATTGATAGGTACCCACACATCTCCAGTCCTTCAACAGGAACAGACGTTAGTTGCCATAGCCTAGTTCCTTCTTCAGGCCTTGGCGCTCTCTGCCTTGCACAAGTCGAGAAAGGGATTTCTGACACCACAGGGAGCTGCTGTGCTTAGAAACGGAAAGAGCGAAGGCTCTGTTGCTGCAGGTGCTCTGGTGTTCTGCCTTCCCATCGGCAGCCCACCCCCAATTCCATCCAGACCTTTTGGTCTCTGCCATTCATCTCACGTCACTCCAGGGGTGCTAGAGCTGACAGCAGGAAGCTGGGGAAGAAGGAACATTCTCTTCATCTTGATACCGGAGCAAACAGCATCTCACCACCTGGACCAGTGAGATGAAGAGGGGCAACACTGGCATAGCGGCTGGAGCACCGGTGTCGTGGGTACTGGGTCGGATGAGGAGGCATGGAGCAGCCCAGCCTCCTTTGGAGTTCGCCCAGAAGAGGAACCTTTAACAGCACCCAAGGGAGAAGAGGTCCCAGCAAGCACACAGGAGGTGCTGCCAGAGGGAGAGACTGATCCAGAGCCTGGCCCAGCACTCCCCCGGTGGAGACACCCCGAGGCCAGAGTCTCCACCTAGTTCT
This sequence comes from Gekko gecko, assembly GCA_029375565.1. Lineage (NCBI taxonomy): Eukaryota > Metazoa > Chordata > Lepidosauria > Squamata > Gekkonidae > Gekko > Gekko gecko. The sequence goes on along the minus strand of JAPDNY010000013.1, from coordinate 70,310,196 downwards.
CCTGAGTGTCCCAGACACAGGGCACACCAGAGGCTGAATGGGCAGAAGCGAAGGAGGAGGGCCAGAATGCAGCTCTTGCAAAGGCAACGTGAGGGGCCGTGAGTCTTGGCAGACTGACTGCTGGGGAAGGGAGGACCTAGTCATAAACAGCCCCATGCACCTGCCTCAGTGCGGAAGCAACCCTGCCTGCTCAGACCTGATCTTTGCTGTTAGCATCTGCTCCTGGCTCCTGCCTCCTGCAACCTTGGACTGATTTCCCGGCTTTCTGACCCTCGGCTCTGTTGCGTGACTTGATTTTGGACTGTGTATCTCGTTTCCGGTGCATGGTATCCGTGGTGACCGGCTGACCCAGAACAACTGGCCTGGGACTGGGGGAACTTGGTTCAACTTAAGGTTGCCATCCCCCCCAATGGGGGTGGGGATCCCCCCACTTTTTGGGGGCCCAATCTGCTAATGGCCAGCTGGCTGGTGGGGGAGCCCCACCCCCAAAGAGCCCCATTGCACCCGACATGCCTGGTGCTATGATGTCACCCGGAGGTGACATCATCATGCCGGGCATGTTGCATGGGGGACACTCTAGCATCTGGATTTAAACTCTATGGTGACCAGGACCGGTCAGGAACACCCCCGCCAGTGACCCTAGTTCAACTCCCCACTCATCCATGGGATTCCGCTCATTGTATGCCTCAATCTATATATCTAATTCCCAAGTTGCCCCCTGCGTGCGGATATCATAATCCACACATCAGGGGCACCGGGGGGGCAAGGAGATTTTCCTGCGCACGTGGGGCAGTTCCCAGGTGTGCAGAAAAATCTGAAAACTTTGAGTCAGAGCGTTCCCTGCTCTAAGAAATCTGCAGCAGGCCAATGGTTGGACATTGCTCAGGCCTTGCTGCAGGAGCAGGGAGGGGGAAAGGAGATCGGCAGTGGCAGCGTAGGAGATCGCTGGAGGGGCGATAGGTGGGCCTGGAGGCTGGAAGCCGCTTGGGCCTTGCTACCAGATTCGGGGGGGGTGGTGGAGGAGATCAGCGAGGCTGCTTAGGCCTTGCCACCAGAGCTGGGGGTGAGGAAGAGTTTGGTGAGGCCTGGCAGCTGGCAGCCACTCGGACCTCGCCACCAGAGCCAGGGGTGGTGGTGGAGGGGTGGTGGAGGAGACAGGGACGGGGGGAAGTTGGCGGACTTGGCGACTAGCAGCCGCTCAGGCCGTGCCGCCGGTGTCCGGGGATGGATGGGGGGGGTAGGCTTACTTGTTGCTGCTGCTGGTTCCGCCTCCTCCTGCTCTGCGTGGAGCTCTTCTCTCCCCCCCCACCAATGAGTATCGTGGGTCCCCTTTCTTGTTCTATATAAGTTGCTTAAAGGTGATGGAGATACTTATTATAGTCCCAGTACCTGATTCTGTACTCCACTAGTAATTAAATAATTAGGAAAGATAACATTTAGATTTAGATAAACGATCAAGACAATATTAAGGTTTTTATAATGATAACATTTTAGCAGAGAAGCTCATTCAGTTGTTAGAGATGTAATTTCTTTTATTATTAATAGATTACCGCTAACCTTAGGAAGGTTCTTGCTCATTCTTTAAAGAGAGAACCGATCCCCAAATTCTGTAATACTGGTGTTTTAATGTCTGCTTCTCTATCTGAAACATGCAATATACTTGGTAAGACATCTGATCTGACGTGTTTTGTTTTAACAAGTTTATTTATGATTTTCCATTACAAAAAAAGAATCACAATATGGTTTCCTCTACAAAAAAGTATAACAATATTTATAATTTTCATTACACTCACATACACAAATTAAAAAATACAGGAAAAAAAGAAAAAAAACCACAATGTTTTGTATATGAAATATAATTATGGAGTTATGTATTTTTCCCTAACCATTTATTAACTCTAGACCATCTCTTTTGAAAAGCCTTATCCTCTTTACCTGATCTGACTTGTTGTACGTAATAACTCATTGCGTTTGACAAACCTGCTGAATTATATTTTCCCTTACTCCTTTTCCCCTTTTGCACCCCACCTTTTTTCTGAGAAAATAATTTAAATATATATATTAGTTGCATTTAAAAAGTGTAAAAAAAGATGTCCAAGAAACAAATGCATCCTCAGCACCAGCAATGAAAATGGCAGGCTGGAACAGTTCACAGTGACGATACGTGTGCATGTAAAGGGCTGCCGAGTCTGAGCTGACTTCTGGTGACCCCAGAAGGTGCTCAAGGCAAGTGATTAAGCAGAGCTGGTTCACCAGTGCCCTACTCTGGAAAGTCTTCCTTGGTGGTCTCCCATCCAAGTACCGACGCTGCTTAGCTTAGAGTCATGGTGATCCCAGCAAGGGACTTTCAAGGCCAGGGAGAAGAAGAGGAGGTTCACCAATGCCCTACTCTGGAAAGTCTTCCTTGGTGGTCTCCCATCCAAGTACCAACCCTGCTTAGCTTAGAGTCATGGTTATCCCAGCAAGGGGCTTTCAAGGCCAGGGAGAAGAAGAGGTGGTTCACCAATGCCCTACTCTGGAAAGTCTTCCTTGGTGGTCTCCCATCCAAGTACTGACCCTGCTTAGCTTAGAGTCATGGTGATCCCAGCAAGGGGCTTTCAAGGCCAGGGAGAAGAAGAGGTGGTTCACCAATGCCTTACTGTGGAAAGTCTTCCTTGGTGGTCTCCCATCCAAGTACCGACCCTGCTTAGCTTAGAGTCATGGTGATCCCAGCAAGGGGCTTTCAAGGCCAGGGAGAAGAAGAGGTGGTTCGCTAGTGCCCTACTCTGGAAAGTCTTCCTTAATGGTCTCCCACCCAAGTACCAACCCTGCTTAGTTTCCGAGACCTGATGAGGTCGGGCTGTACTATACCATTCCGCATCCCCTGGTGATTGATTTATTTTTCTGCTGTCAAGTCACAGCTGATTTCTGGTGACCCCCCCACCATGGGCTTTTCAAGGCAAGAGATGCACAGAGGTATTCCTCAGTGCTCACCCATCCAAATACTGACCAGGGCTGACCCTGCTTAAGCTTCTGAGATCTGATGAGATCAGTCTAGCCTGGGCCATCCAGGTCAAGTCCAAGAAGGGCACAGAGCAGAGAAAAGCGGACATAAGAACATAAGAGAAGCCAATGTTGGACCAGGCCAACGGCCCATCCAGTCCAACACTCTGTGTCACACAGTGGCCAAAAATACCAGGGGCCATCAGGAGGGGCCAGGATGCTAGAAGCCCTCCAACTGTTGCCACCCCCAAGCTCCAAGAATACAGAGCATCCCTTGCCCCAGATATAAGAGCATAAGAGAAGCCAATGTTGGATTAGGCCAATGTTCCATCCAGTCCAACACTCTGTGTCACACAATGGTCAAAAAGACCAGGTGCCATTAGGAGGTCCAGCAGTAGGGCCAGGACACTAGAAGCCCTCCCACTGTTGACCCCCCCCAAACTCCAAGAAGACAGAGCATCCCGTGCCCCAGATATAAGAACATAAGAGAAGCCAATGTTGGATCAGGCCAATGGCCCATCCAATCCAACACTCTGTCACACAGTGGCCAAAAAGACCAGGTGCCATCAGGAGGTCCACCAGTGGAGGCTGAAGGTCTCCCAGACATGTGGATAAGGGGAACTTAACCCTCTCCCTCTCCTCTCCCAGCCCTGCTGAGTTCCGATATCAGAGTTTTGTCAAAGAAAACCATGATTTCATGAGCTACAGTGGGTGTGAGGAAACAGGGCTCATTTCCCCACCCTGCAAGTTCCAGTTTGCTTAAAATCAGGGTTTTCAAGGCAAGAGACGTTCAGAGGTGGTTTGCCGTTGCCTGCCTCTGTGTTATAACCCTGGTATTCCTTGGTGGTCTCCCATCCAAGTACTAACCAGGGCCAACTCTGCTTAGCTTCTGAGATCTGATGAGACTGGGCTAGTCTGGGCTACTCAGGTAAGGGCATGAAGGTATGCCAAAGCAACAGAAAAGAGCAAGAGTCCAGTAGCACCTTAAAGACTAACAAAAATTTTGGTAGGGGAGGAGCTTTTGTGAGTCACTGCCCACTTCTTCAGATATCCGGAGAAGTGAGCAGTGAGTCACGAAAGCCATACCTCTCAATGCTCCCTCTAAGCTGCGGAGTCTTGTGAGCAAAACATTCTACTTTGTGAGCGGCTGGCATTAAAGTTGTGAGCCAGCAATTTGGCTGCTGCATAAACGAGTTTGCTCTGCAGGCATCCCTTCCCGAGCTGAGGCAAAAATGTGCGAGCCGGAGGCTAAAAAAACCTGTGATCTGGCTCACACTAACTCAGCTTAGAGGGAACACAGATACCCGTCACAAATTTTGTTCGTCTTTAAGAGGCTCCGGGACTCTTGCTCTTTTCTCCCGTGACAGACAGATCGAAAAGCAACAACAACAACAACAAATGTATTTGGAACGTATTTAACCATCCTTAGCCAGGGTCTAAGCATCCGGGAGGTGACAACTCGGTGCAGAATATAAACACCGGCTTCTGCTCGCTAATATTTCTCCAAGCCCGGCAAAGCGTATCTTAGCCGAGGAGTGTTTTTGGACTCACGGCGCTCCAAGCAGAACAGGCCAATGAATCCCGCCTGCCAAGAACTGACTCCCGGCCCACTTGCAAATCAGATGGCCTGGAATTCAGATGCCTGCAGCCAGCCGGGGGGAGGAAGACGGGCCGGGTTCTGCCGGGGTGGCTCTGGCTTCCGAGCCCCGCTAAACACGGCCGCTTTCCAGGGAACAATTGCGGCAGGGAAAGGCGCATCGAAGTTAGGAGGAGCTGGCAGAGTCCACAGACTCTGGGATGCGTGCCCAGCTTGGGACTTAGTGAAGGATTTTGCATGTGTCAACAAGAGAAAACAACCCCCTACGGAAGAAGAGGGGGCTGCTTGGATGCGTGTCTCTCTCTCTCTCTCTCTCTCTGCGTGGCACCTGTGTGCATGTGCGTGTGTGTTTAATGTTGTCACTGTCTGTTTGTGTTGCTTGATACAAACTGGGACTACCGGGTCATTCTTCTGGCTTTCATTCTTGGATGAAACAGGAGAGGAGGAGGAGGCCAACTCCTTCTTTTCGGCAGCGACGACAAAGGAGAGATGGAGATGAAAGCGGGTACCAGCGAGGATTCAGTGCCTCCCAATGGGTTCGCCAGCCCTCTTCCCCGTAGGGTGCCCAGGGCCTGAAGATCTCCCAGGATTACAAGCGATCCTTGGACAACAGAGATCCGTTCCCCTGGTGGAAATGGCAGAAATGGCAGTGAAGTCTGTGGTATCATGCCCCTCTGAGTTCCCTCCCCTCCCCTCCCCAAACCCGGCCTTCCACAGGCTCCTCCCCCAAATCGACCGGAATTCCCCAGCACAGATTTGGCAACCCTGCTTTCTATGAGCTGCACATGACACACGGTCACGTGGCTGATTTGTTCACCATTTTAATTCGTTTCACAGCCGTGCAATCGGTGTCATTCACTGTGGCACCTTACCCCCGTCGGCTGCCTGCCAACTGCCCAAACCCTGTACAGAAACAATAACTTACTAAAAAAAAAAATGTCCTTTCTTTGGCTTTCTTAGTCCTGTTAAGGTGTGTGCAGGGGTGTGTGTGTCCATTGCTTCTCCATCTGGTGTCACAGCTTTGCTTAGTTTGCCGGTCTGACCCCCAAAGTCAAGCATGACCGTCCTCATGGAGTGTTCTTAACTGGATTGCAAATACCCTGCGCACATTTGTACTGCCACCTGGGAAATGTAGTCCAAATCGGTAAGGGCTGAGCATGCACCAATATGATGAATGCCGCCCACAGTGCAGTCCAAAAGCGGCACATACACTTGAAATGTCATTGATTTTGAATGATGCACGTACTGGGATATTTGGTTATTCGAGTAGAGTTTTGCCCACTCATAGAAGTGTGATTCTGAGTGCAGTAAATAAGTCTTCTAAGACGTATACGGCAAAGAAGGTAAACTTACATTTATTCAAGTAGATCCTGTTCACATTCTGGTTGCAGTTGAGAAGTCTAATCTAAAGGGTACTTCCCCTGTCTCAGATGGCCAGCTTGTCCTGCTTCATGTGTGTGGGAGTATGAGGGCACTGTCTCTACAGGAGAGACCTGCAGAGCAATGTTCCCTCTAAGCTGTGTTGTAAGCAAAAATTCTACTTTGTGAGCTACTGGCATTAAAGTTGTGAGCGAGAGATTTGGCTACTGCATCAATGAGTCCGCTCTGGAGCAATCCTTCCTGAGCGAAGGCAAAAATGTGTGAGCCAGAGGCTAAAAAACTGTGACCTAGCTCACACTCACTCAGCTTAGAGGGAACACTGCTGCAGAGATGTGTGTCTCATGGAAGGCCATGTGCAAGGAGGGAGAGGATAAAGGGAGAGAGGAGACATCAAAGGGCAGCTCCCGGGTTTAGACCAAGAGAGCCATCTCGTTCAAGGAGATAATACCAAGACACACTTAGAGTGATATTACACCCCCCCCAATGGACTGGACCCCTTGGTTTACCTGCACTGGACTCTTTCTGGACCGGACCTTTTGGTTTGAATATATCTTATTTACCGTACACGATTACTTGAACGATTTGCATGTATGACTGTTTCGTGAGGCTGTTTCGGTCTGTTTTCATACATGAATATGTGTGATATGGTCAATGTTTTTTGTAATTCAATAATGTAAAAACAAGACCTATTAATTCATGAAAACACTTCAATAAAATAATTCACAATTTGCATTACAGTTTATGTTTTGCTGTGTTTGACATCACAGCTTCTTGTTCTCAGTTGTTAGTGATCTGTTGGCTGTGACTCCTCCTGTTTTGCTCATACCCAGTGCTCCCTCTAAGCTCTGGAGTCTTGTGAGCCAAAATTCTACTTTGTGAGCTGCTGGCATTACCGTTATGAGCGAGCAATTTGACTACTGCATCAATGAGTTTGCTCTGGAGGCACATCCTTCCTGCGCTAAGACAAAAATGCGTGAGCCGGAGGCTAAAAAACTGTGAGCTGGCTCACACTAACTCAGCTTAGAGGGAACATTGCTTATACCCCTCCCCCAATGTCCAGGCATGCTGAGTCGCTCAGTCCAACAGCATCTTCCCATGATGATGCTGGAGCGTACCTAGTCACAACCAGCATCATGTACCAACAGCAGTTGGTACAGCAGCTGCCGTGCTGACCTGTAACCAACGTGCAGATGTAAAACCATTCCCGTTTGAGCCCAAATTCTCTGATGCTGTGCTCATCTCAAGAGGAAATGGGCATAGCGAGCAAGTCACGTTCTTCGTGAAAATCAGATCGTCACTTTTTTTTTTTTTGGTAAATACAATTTATTATTGGATATATCACATACTCATACATTTTCAACCAACATATATATCCATTTTCTAATTTCCCTTCTACCCCCAAACAAGACTTCCCGCACTGCTCCAACCCCATTAATATCCCTCTTGTTCTGTTACAATTACTTCTAAACCTATTTTCTCTTACTAACGGTAACAATTCAAAATCTAATTCTAATTCACTTTTTGAGACCCAGAGAATGTAGGATTATGGTCTCACTGGTAATGTTCCCGAAAGTCACGTCTGATATAGGGCTGCCATAGAAATGTGGCCTAAACTTAGCTGAAATCGAACACAGAGGTAGGGATGCCTTCCTCCGGGTGGGGCCTGGAGGTCTGCTATCACAACTGATCTCCAGACAACAGCAATCAGTCCCCCTGGAGAAAATGCTGCTTCGTAGGATGGACTCTCTAGCGGTCAGGGGTGGATTGGCCATTTAACTTACAGGGGAATGTCCTAGTGGGCTACCGTCCCCGAGGGCCACCGATGGCCAGAAGCAAACAGAGCCAAGCCCCAGCATTCTGCTTGAGTCTCAGGGGCTGTCTGGCCTGGACCCAGGGTTGCCAGCCTCCAGGTGGGGCCTGGAGATACCCCAGAATTACAAGTGATCTCTAGACAACAGAGATCATTTCTTCTGGAGAAAAATGGCTGATTTGGAGGGTGGACTTCATGCAGGACTGCCAGCTCCAGGTTTGGGGGGGACCCTGGAGATTTGGGGGGTGAAGCCTGAGGGGGCAGGGTTTGGGAAGGGGAGGGACTTCAATGAGCTATCATGTCATATAGTCCATGTTCTGAAGCAGCCGTTCTCTCCAAGTGAACTGATCTCTGTCTCCTGTCCTGGAAGTCAGTCATAATAGCAGGAGATCTCCAGCTATGACCTGGAGGTTGGCAACCCTATGGCACTGTATCTTGCGGAGGTCCCTCCCCTCCCAAAAACCCACCTTCCCAGGCTCCCCCTCCCCCCAAAAAATCTCCAGGACTTCTGAGGGATTCCAAGGGCGCTTCAGTCAGACAAGCAACAAGAGCCAATTTGGTGCAGTGGTTAAGTGCGTGGACTCTAATCGGGAAGAACCGGGTTTGATCCCCCACTCCTCCACTTGCAGCTGCTGGATGACCTTGGGCAAGCCATAGTTCTGTCAGAGCTGTCCTTGAAAAAGAGCAGATTCTGTCAAGAGCTCTCTCAGCCCCGCCTACCTCACAGGGTGTCTGTTGTGGGGAGGGGAAAGGAAAGGAGTTTGTAAGCCACTCTGAGACTTCAAGTGAAGGGTGGGGTATAAATCCAATCTTCTTCATCATCATCAATTCAGGGCTCTTTTTGTAGCAGGAACTCCTTTGCATATTAGGCGACACACCCCTAATGTAGCCAATCCTCCAAGACCTTACAGAGCTCTCCTTACAGGGGCTACTGTAAACTCTTGAAGGATTGGCTACATTAGGGGTGAGTTGCCTAATATGCAAAGGAGTTCCTGCTACAAAAAGAGCCCGGTTTCATTATCCACAAACGGTTTGCATGCCCCTTTGCAGTGTGTGTGTGTACATGTGTGTGCTGAGCACCTGAGTTGCGGGCAGGAGAGGCGATGGGTGCACCTGTGTGCGTTCACTTTCCCCGTCTGATGCTCTTTCCATTTCAAGCCTTCTCGTGTGCCCAGGGAGCGTCTTCAGAATGGGCGGTGGAGAGGCAGCTTCCCCAGAGATCACGGAGATGATTAAATGAAATAGATTCACTCGCACATTAGAGGGAAGAGCCAGAGGGGGAGCCTGGCTTTGTAGCTTATGCGAGGCACACGTCCTGCCCGTGAGCCTCCATGCAAGATTCATCAAGAAGGCTTGCTGCGGGAAAACCCACAGAGAGACTTCCCGGGAAGCAGAGACGATGCGCGATGGCCAGAGAAGAGTGCCGCGCAGCAGGCTGGGCCCGAATTTGCAAACAGGATGTATCTCCCTGCCTTATACCAAATCTTTAGGGGAGGAGAGAGAAGGGGGCCCCTGCCCAAGGTTCCCAGCTCCAGGTCAGGATATAGCTGGAGATTTGGGGGAGCCTGAAGAGGGCGGGACTTGGGGAGGGCAGGGACTTCAGTGGGGCTCAATGCCATTTTCTCCAGGGGGACTGATTAATGTAGTAGGGTTGCCAGGCTCCAGGTGGGGCCTGGGGATCTCCCGCTTTTACAACTGATCTCCAGTTGACAGAGATCAGCTCCCCTGGAGAAAATGGCTGCTTTGGAGGGTGGACTCTGTGGCGTTGCACCATGCTGAGGCCGCCTCCCCTCCCCAAGCCCCGCCCTCTCCTGGATCCACCCCCAAAGTCTCCAGGTATTTTCCAACCCGTACCTGGCAACCCTACTCTGTAGTCCAGGTATCATTTGTAGTTTTGGGAGATCCCAGCTACCACCAGGACACTGACACACCTATTTATACCAAATCTTTAGGGGAGGGGAGAGGAGGGGGTCTCTTGCCCTTATTTCAGTCTGGGGGCATCCAAGGATGCCACTGGTAATGAATGTGAGTAAAGGCCCACCAGGGCAGGGTTGCCATCCTCCAGGTGGGGCCTGGAGCTCTCCCGGATTATAACCAAACTCCAGACTACAGAGAGCAGTAGTCATGGAAGCTCTGAAGGGTGGACTCTATGGCATTATACCCACAGAGATTCCCTCCCCGGGTAGGGTTGCCAGCTTCCAGGTGGGATCCGAAGATCTGGCTAAAATGGGGAAAGGAGAATCACGTACTTTGCCCTGAGCTGAGATTCAAAAACGATGGCTGATGATTCAATTGTGCTTTGAAGGAAAGCCCGAAGCCTCACCAGTTGTGGCCAGTGTTCCCTCTAAGCTGAGTGAATGTGAGCTAGCTCACAGTTTTTTAGCCTCCAGCTCACACATTTTTGTCTTAGCTCAGGAAAGGATGGCTCCAGAGCAACCTAATTTATGCAGTAGCCAAATTGCTCGCTCACGACTTTAATGCCAGTAGCTGACAAAGCAGTATTGTTGCTCACAAGACTGTATTCTTGGTACTTGGTGGGGGGCAACAGTGGGAGGGCTTCTGGTGTGCTGCACCCACTGCTGGACCTCCTGATGGCACCTGGTATATTTTGGCCACTGTGTGACACAGAGTGTTGGACTAGATGGGCCATTGACCTGATCCAACATCGGCTTCTCTTATGTTCTTATATCTGGGGCAAGGGATGCTCTGTATTCTTGGTGCTTGGGTGGGGCAACAGGGGGAAGGCTTCTAGTGTCCTGGCCCCACTGGTGGACCTCCTGATGGCACCTGGTATTTTTGGCCACTGTGTGACACAGAGTGTTGGACTGGATGGGCCACTAGCCTGATCCAGCATTGGCTTCTCTGATGTTCTCATGTTCACAGCTTAGAGGGAGCATTGCCTGTGGCACTCTTAGGTCCCTGGGTGTCCACGCTCCAGTGACTCTCTCTCAGCCCAGCCGACCTCACTGGGTTGTTGTGAATCCAAAATGGAGGAGGAGAGAGCTATGGATGCCTCTGCCTGGGCCCGAAGCCCAACAAAGCTTTGGCAGTTTCTGTCATTTCAATGCAAAGAGAAAAGCTGAATGGCCGGCTGAACAAAAAGGTGAGTCCTTTTATTCAGCGATCTGAAAAAAACCTGCTCCCTCCCCCCGTGATTAAGGTTTCTTTTTTTAAAAAAACGTGTGCCTGTGTTTGAATACAGATACACAGGCACACAAACATGGTGTCCCCTTCCTCGATCCCTTTAGGCTAAGCAGCCGCCGCTGCTGAATTTCAGATAAGGAAACTCCGGGGGAGTGGAATTATATGTTTTTGGTGTTTTGAATTTGCTGTGCCCTCAGGATTTGGGGTGGGGTGAGGATTTGATTCTCTCCTCTTCTGCTCTCAGCCTCTAAATCATTTTTTTAAAAAAAACTGACAGGGAATTAGATGCGTTTTGCTGCCAAAGACGGGCACGTGGCCGCTTTCTGGGGAGAGAAGGCCATCGCCGGGCCGACGGTCTCCATGGGCCTTTTGTTGCCTCTCTGTGGCTGTACCTTTTTCCGAATTAACAACCCGAGAGGGAATACATGGCTTAAATGAATAATAAAAAACAGAGCGCGGACTCGAGAAGAATCCAAAGCCGCTTCTTCATCCGCTTCACTCCCTGGACCTTCTGGCCCCAGTTAAGAGCTCCCGGCTGTGAGAAATTTCCTTCAGGGGAGACGGGAGCTCATGTCTCCGGTTCCTTTGACCTTCATTCTGGCTCCTGTTTGAAGCAGAAGAGTGTTGCGCCCTCCTTGGCCTCCTTTGGAACCAGTTTGTGAGGGAATAAAACATGGGGGCCAACAAAGCAGGTCGCTAAAGATCGGGGTTATTTTTGGGAAGGAACGCACAGGAATGGCGTTCCGGCTGGCTCCCGAGTTGGACACACCCAGCAGGAACTCATTAGCATAATAGGCCACACTCAACAGCAGAAACTCATTCGGATTGGCTACATTAGGGGTGTGTGGCCTAACATGCAAAGGAGTTCCTGCTACAAGAAAAGCCCTGGGTTTTGACAACAAACAAGGCAAACAGAATAAGAAGCAAAAGGAGGGCGTGGCTGGATGGCCACACTTCTGGTAACATGAGGGTGTGGCTTAATATGCTAATAAGCGGTGCTGTCAGGGGTGTGGCCTATTATGCTAATGAGTTCCTGCCGGGCTTTTTCTACAAAAAAAGCCCTGCTAAAGATGGAGGAGCCCCTCCTTTGTTTTCTTCCGTTGCTGAGTATGGAGTGACCTCCTCACTCTTTCGGGAACTGTTGCCAGAGCGCTTTTTTTCAGTGAGGGAAGAAAAGGTTATGGCCTGGTAAACCAAAGGGGAGTGACATTTAAAGTGCCGGTTCCTACCTCCAAGGCCCTAAATGGTGTGGGGTCAGGGTACTTGATGGACTCACTCTGTCCAGCTGCTAGGGTGCCAACCTCCAGGAGATCTCCATCTATCACAGCTGATCTCCAGATGACCAAGATCAGTCCTCCTGGGGAAAATGGCTGCTTTGGAGGGCAGATTCACCATTAAGCAGACTTAAGCACGTGCCTTAGGGCACCAGGGCCAAAGGGGGCACCACGAAGTTGGGGAAAAGGGTGAAAAAATGTAGAAAAAGGCCGTCCAGGTCATGAACATTGGAACTTCGATACATTTAACTCGTGAAATGTTAAAATAGATGTTGTATTGCATTTTTGTAGAACTTTATGGAGCCAAAGCTTGGCTTAGTTTGTACAGTATATTGTGTTATCATAGGAATAAATTTTTGTATTGCTGCAACCTGCATTGTATATCTGGTCAGACAGGTCAACAACCAAAATGGACTGGGGTCAGTGTGGAAAGGAGGGGGGCACCCAGATCGGTCAGTGCTTAGGGCACCCGGGAGCCTTAATCTGCCCCGGTTGACTCGGTGTCCTCCCTAAGCCCCACCCCTAAATCTTCAGGTGTTTCCCAACCCAGAGTTGGCAACCCTAGTTCAGGCCACGAGTTCCGATCTTCCTCACCAGGACGTGTCCCCTAAACATATGCTTTGGTTTTTCCAGGAGAATTTTATTACTCATATCGATTCTGTATGAGAACCAGTGCTCCCTCTAAGCTGAGTTAGTGTGAGCTAGCTCACAGTTTTTTAGCTTCCGGCTCACCCATTTTTGCCTCCGCTCAGGAAGGACAGCTCCAGAGCAAATGAATTTATGCAGCGGCCAAATGGCTCGCTCACAACTTTAATGCCAGTAGCTCACAAAGTAGGATCTTTGCTCACAAGACTCCACAAGCTTAGAAAGAACATAGTCATTAATTTCAGAGGATGTTTGTGTACTTTGGAACTATCTTCCCATCTCTTGGAGGCTGACCAATGGTCAATGAAAATGGACTCTCTCTCTCTCTCTGCCCTTACTACAGCTAAAAGACTTCAGTCGCCTGCTCTGGTTTGCATTATTTCCTTCTTCTCCTTCTTCTTTCTCGTAATTTTAATCTTTGACTTTGTCTAGTTCCTTGTGCACGTGCAGTTTACCCAGCAGTATTCTCCTCCTGCCCCCCCTTCCCACTGTCAATGATGACCACGAACAATTAGGCACGTTCGTTAAAACAACATGTAAAAGCAAATGCCGTGAGATGACGTCAGCACACCCGAATGCCTTTTTGTGGAGTGATTTAGTCAATGCCCACGTGGGCACAGGTGCACTAATTACATCCCAGGGCAACGAGGAATGACTTTTCATATATTTTTAATCGATGGAAATAATACTCGTACACACACACACTCACTCCTGCACATCCCTAAACAGAAAAAATGTGTGCAACTGCGCATGGTGGAGTACACTGAATTCACAGATGTGTAATTCACCCTCGCAGTTCAGATCTCTGTCATGAAAAGCTCACATCTGGTTTCGCGAGCTGTCGACTGTGGAGCGTGAGCTGCAGAAACGAGGGACCCGTTTTGCATATTTTTAGCCCTAGCAGGTGCTTCTCAACTCAGCCCTGCCCAAACCTGTGTCTTCTGGAGACGTCAAGCTCCCCACCTCCACTTTCCTTGGACTGAAGCTCAAACAATCGGAAGTCTTTCCCGATGAACTGGAAACAGATTGTACAGATAAGGTAAGGTAAGGGTAAAGGTCCCCTTGCTTGAAAGCCAGTCGAATCTGACTCTAGGGTTGTGGTGCTCATCTCCGTTTCAAAGCTGAAGAGCCAGCGCTGTCTGAAGATGTTTCCATGGTCATGTGGCCAGCATGATTAAAAACCAAGGCACACGGAATGCTGTTACCTTCCCACCGAAGTGGTACCTATTTATCTACTTGCAATTTCTTGCTTTCGAACTGCTAGGTTGGCAGGAGCTGGAACTAGAGATGGGGAAGCTCACTCCGTCATGCGGCCACTCGGGTCTCAAACTGCTGAACTACTGAACTCCCACAGCCTGCAGTTCAGCGTCTTAACCACTTGAGCCACCGCAGCTCAGATAAGGACTGAAGCTCAAATCATCGGACCGCCTTCCTGATGAATCGGAAAGAGATTGTACAGATAAGAAGCCCCGGAACCACTTGGATGACCAGCCTGATCTATGCTTCTTTACCCAGAAGCCCCCTTGTATTCAGTGGGTTTACAACTAGCTCTTCAGCTGATGGATTACAGTCAGAAGGCAAACAGAGAAAAACAAGGCTCATCCCCAATGTGTACTGGGGGGAAAAAAACACATGCATGCATGCATACATAAAGGAGCTCTTGAGTAAGCGTCAGTTGTAATTCTCGTAATTCTTCCAGGGATAACAAGAGAGGCAGAGCTCAGTCCTGAGCTCCGAAGTAGCAGAGTTCAACATCACCAGCTGCTTCTATCTGGTCATGAAAGGTACAGGAGAGTTGTCCGACTGTGCCGCTGATTGCCTCATAGCAGGGCTGTGCCGCTCATGATTCACTGAGATAAATACAACCCTCTGCCTATATATGGACACCCACCTGGGCCTTGAGAAGAATTCCATTTAGTTGCCTGCCTGGGGTTGCAAAAAAAATATGATGGCCGGGGTGGACTCAACTGGCACCTGCCAAGCCGTGACTTGTAGGAGAAGAAGAAGAAGAAGAAGAAGAAGAAGAAGAAGAAGAAGAAGAAGAAGAAGAAGAAGAAGAAGAAGAAGAAGAAGAAGAAGAAGAAGAAGAGGAGGAGGAGGAGATTGGATTTATTCCCCGCCCTTCACTACCCAAAGGTGTCTCAGAGCGGCTTACAAACTCCTTTCCTTTCCCCTCCCCACAACAGGCACCCTGTGAGGTAGGTGGGGCTGAGAGAACTTCTGACAGAAACTGTCCTTGAGAGAACAGCTGTGCCAGAGCTTGTGACTGACCCAAGGTCACATCAGCAGGTGCAAGTGGAGGAGTGGGGGAATCGAATCCGGTTCCCCCAGATAAGAGTTCGCGCACTTAACCACTACACCAAACTGGTTCAGCTGGGGATACAAGTTGAGTTGTCCCTTAGATAGAGATTTCATGTCCTGTCCCTCAAATAGAGATTTAATGCATGGGAATGGGCAGCCGGAGCCAGATTTCCCAGCCGGGGCCCCTGGGCCCCTGTGGCTGCTTGTGGGGGGGGGGAATGGGGAGGAGGATCTTCGACATTGTGCCCGTGCACATCATCAGGGCTACGCTCTAGGATTCACCCAAAGCTCGGCCCCAAACACTCAAAATGTTACAGACCCACAGTCAGTAATTGAATACTCAAAAAATGACAAAAAAATATCATGAAGAAGAAGAAGAGATTGGATTTATACCCCGCCCTTCACTACCCGAAGGAGTCTCAGAGGGGCTAACAATCTCCTTCCCCTTCCCCTCCCCACAACAGACACCCTGTGAGGCAGGTGGGGCTGAGAGAGCTCTCTCGAGAACTGCCCTTGAGAGAACAGCTCTGAAAGAACCTATGACTGACCCAAGATCACACCAGCAGCTGCATGTGAATGAGTGGGGAATCAAACCCGGTTCTCCTAGATAAGAGTCCGCGCACTCAACCACTACACCAAACTGGCTCATCTTCCCAGGACTGTTGTCATGACCTGAAAGCTAGAAAAACACCCCAGATCACAAAAACCTCACAGGACTGTGGACATGATCAGACAAAACTGCCTTATACTGAATCAGACCTTTGGTCCATCAGAGTCACTACTGTCTACTCAGACTGGCAGGGGCTCTCCAGGGTCTCAGGCAGAGGTCTTTCACATCATCCACTACCTGGTCCTTTAACTGGAGATGCTGGAGATTGAACCTGGAACTTTCTGCATGCCAAGCAGATGATCTGCCACTGAGCCACAGCTCCTCCCCATCAGAAAAGTTAAAAAAAAGAACCCATGAAGTCAAACACCACGAGCTCACTAGACTGTGCTCAATTCCCTGAAATAACAACAGCCAAAATCATGAAATCCAGTAAAACATTGTGGGACCATGGCCAGTACACAAACACTCAAAGAGGGGGGAGGATATTGCAAAAAACAACCACAATCTAACAAGACCATGGTCATGAGCCCAAAACCAAAAATTGACAAAAAAAACCAAACAAACAAACATATAACAGGTTCCAAACATCACAGGACAGAGGTCATGACCCCAAAGCTAAAAAATTGTCAAAAGTTGCAATAGATGCCCCCAATCTCACAGGACAGTTGTTGAAGCCTGAACCATGTTGAAAATTGCTTATTTACCTTATACCCCATCTTTCTCTCCAATGGGGACTCAAAGGCTGCGGTCACACACACTAAACAATCCACTTTCAATGCACTTTCCAACTGGATTTTGCCAGTTCACACAGACCGATTTCCCACAAGCTGCTGCTCTGCGCTTGCTCTTCCCTTTGCCCCGATCGTATGTGTCAATCTCACACTAAGTGCTGTGCGGCCACATTTTGCCCTGCAGCTTCGTCCGATTTCCCCCGTGTCTACTCAATCCTCAAAAAACAGGATCAAGTAGACGTGGGGGAAATCAGGCAAAGCTGCGGGGCAAAATGCGGCCGCGCAGCACTTAGTGTGAAATTGGCACATACGATTGGGGCAAAGGGAAGAGCAAGCGCAGAGCAGCAGCTCGTGGAAAATCGGTCACAGTAAAATCCAGTTGGAAAGTGCACTGAAAATGGATCATTTAGTGTGCATGACCGCAGCCAAAGTGGCATACATCATTCCCTTATCCATTTCACCTTCATTACAACCCTGTGAGGTAGGCAAGGCTAATAGTATGTGGCCAGTTCAAGGTCACCCAGCAAGCTTCCATGGCAGAACAGGGATTCAAACCAGGTCCCAGTCCAGCGCTTTAACCACTACACCTCACACCACTTGTCCAATTGTGAAAATGGTGTAAAACTCCCATAACCTCACAGGACAGTGGCCAGGATCAGAAAAATAATGGTGAGAAACACAACCCCCCCCCCAAAAAAAAAAAACCCAAACCACATAGGACTAGAGTCAGTCATTAAAAACTTAGAAAATGGTGAACGTTGCCCCCAAAAAAGGGCCACAAGGGACAGGACATTTTTTCTCTAGGCAGTTGACAACCCCAATTAGAATGTTTAAAAGACTGGCCTCCTGGAAAGGGACATCGAATGAAGATGGACAAATAAAACCTGGGACACCTGATGCAACACAAACTGTTTGCGTGACTTGCCCCCTCATCCAATATGCTGCAAAACTTCCCTAGCTCCTCGTGCCAATCAAGCTTCCTGGGTTTTGTTCTCAGAGATGAAATCATATTGCTGCTGTTCACAGTTCCATGTCTTGCTCGCGGGCAAATTTACCAAAAGCTCCTTCTTAGAGCGGCAGTTCGTTTTGTAACAGTAATTACTACCAAAATAAAAACCCTCATTGAAAAAGCATTAAAAAAAACAGGCGTTGTAGAGAAGCGGTTTATAATCATTCGAAAATTGGCACTTAGGGAAAACGCTGGCGAGCGAAACCGCTCTGCGAGGAGAATGTAAAGAGCGAGGAGAACG
Source organism: Gekko gecko (assembly GCA_029375565.1). Taxonomy (NCBI): domain Eukaryota; kingdom Metazoa; phylum Chordata; class Lepidosauria; order Squamata; family Gekkonidae; genus Gekko; species Gekko gecko. The sequence goes on along the minus strand of JAPDNY010000013.1, from coordinate 70,292,472 downwards.
CAGCGGAGGTGGTTGAAGAGAGTTGTGCGCTTTTTGCAGGGACCTGCCCTGAAAAGTACTGAGATTGGCAAGGGATTTCAGCTCTCATACTTTATTTTAGGTGCAGAACAAGACAAGGGAACCCCGGCTCACAGGCCGGCTTATATGCTCCGTGAACCCACTCCCAGAACACACTCCCACCCAGTGATAGGATATATACAGTGGCCGAGAGTTCCATAGGTCCCAACCAGGAACCTAGCCCTCTGATTGGTGTGGGCCAGAATCCGTTCGGGCTATTGTCTTCCGGAGCAAAGCTCGGAGGTTTCGTATGACTGTTTGGGGACTCGCCTTGCACATGGTTAGGTTTCGATACCTTACCTGCCGAAATCCCCTTGAAGACAATAGTGGGTTTAAGATGTGAACTGCACTCCGTTGTCTCTGGTCTTTTCCACACTAGACCTTAAATCCTGGTTCAACCCTTTCCTCGAACTTACATTCTACACGACATGCAAGTTAATCCCTGTAATTATCTCAGGGTATTTTTTTTGTTTACACATTACATTGAGGTCACCCTGGTTTCGTCCCGCATTCGTCCTGGGATAAACGGATGCTGTTATGACCAGGGATAAATGCAAGGTATTGTGTCGCGAGTTGAACTCTGATAAAACCAGGGATGAGATCCAAGTGCAGAAAGGACCTATCTGAAGAAATCTGAAATGTGGTGTTGGAGGAGAGTTTCACAGATACTAGGGAGAGCCCAAAAGACAAATCGGTGGGTTCTAGATCAAATCAAGCCTGAACTGTCCTGAGAAGCTAAAAAGACTAATCTGAGGCTATTGTACTTTAGTCACATCACGAGAAGACAAGACAATCATGCTGGAAAAAGTTGAAGGAAGCAGGAGAAGAGGAAGACCCAACAGAAGATGGATAGATTCAACCAAGGAAGCCAAGGCCCCCCGTTTGCCAGACCTGAGCAAGGCTATTGATGAGAGCACATTTTGGAAGTCATTAATTCACAGAGTCAGAAGCACAGAGTCAGAAGCAACTTGATGGAACATGGCACACACAGACACATCTGTCTGACCATGGGCCCGTCTACCCATTGCTTGCAAACTCAACAGTGTTTGGCTTGTATTAAGCACTCACACAGTCCACATAATGAGCTTAAGACAAGAGAGGATGTCAATATTTCAAGAATATTATCCAGGATTTTCTAACTTTTTCCTGGTGCATAGAGGGTGCAATTAGAGACAGGTAGAAAAAGGAAGAAGAGGTTGGATTTATACCCCGCCCTTCACGCGGAGTCTCAGAACGGCTTACAATCTCCTTTCCCTCCCCCTCCCCACAACAGACACCCTGTGAGGTAGGTGGGGCGGAGAGAGCTCTTTCCAGAACTGCCCTTTCAAGGACAGTGAGAGAACTATGGTTTGCCCAAGTCATCCAGCAGCTGCAAGTGGAGGAGTGGGGAATCAAACCTGGCTCTCCCAGATTAGAATCTGCACACTTAACCACTACTCCAAACTGGCTCTGACTTTGGCATCTGTCAGTCCTGAGTCCTTGCTTGGCCTGTCTTTAGGAATGCCTTTGAATTTCTCATCCTGGCTCTTTGGGCCTGAAATCCCCATTTCTTTTTTTCCACTTTACCCTTGCCTGACTCAGATGTTTCTGTTTCTTCATACTAATCGGGCCCCCATAAAATATATACATCTTCAATGTTGTGTGTCACTCAATTGGCATTATACATTGTACATATACCACATGTACAGTTGTAGTACACTATATGCATTATACAAGTAAAAGGGCTCTAATGGTTCAGGAAAGCAGTTTCATAGTCTATGCCACTGTACATGAACACACACGAAGCTGCCTTATACTGAATCAGACCACTGGTCCATCAAGGTCAGTATTGTCCACTCAGAATGCCAGCTGCTGTCTGAGTTCTCATGTCACCTACAACCTGGTGCTGGAGAAGATTATTGAGAGTCCCTTGGACTACAAGGAGATCAAATCAGTCAATCCTAAAGGACAGTTCCCTTGAAGGCCAGAGACAGAAGCTGAAGCTCAAATACTTTGGCCACCAAATGAGAAGGGAGCCCTCATTGGAGAAGACCCTGATGCTGGGAAGGATTGAAGGTCAAAGAAGAAGGGGACGGCAAAGGATGAGATGGTCAGACAGTGTTACCGATGCAATGAACATGAAATTAAGCAATCTCCGGAGGATGGCGGAAGACAGGAGGGCCTGGCGTGATGTGGTCCATGGGGTAGTGAAGAGTCGGACTCGACTATGCAACTGAACAACACCAACAACCTGACCCTTTAATTGGAGACGCCGAGGATTGAACCGAGGACCTTCTGCATGCCACCTAATGCTCTGCAACTGAGCCATGGCCCCTCCCCTATATGTGGTATGTATTATCTTTTTATTGTTAAGTATTCTGCTGCTCTTACTGTGTTGTGTTCTAATTCTGTAATCCCATTTTCCGCACTGTTTGACATGTCATATCTGATACTTTTTTGCATCGTTTCTACTTTTTGCAGTCCTGGTCCCACTGCGTTGCACATTAGGTATCTCGTGCTGTTCGATTTCACTATTTCACACTGTGTAATCCACCATGAATCTCAGTGAGAAAGGCAGGCCATAAGCACAGTTAATAAATTAAAATACAGTTTAGAAATACACTGTTCTCCTCTCTCAGCCCACGCTACCTCGCAGGCTTGCTGTGAGGATAAAGACGCTTTGGGTCCAGTTTGGTGTAGTGGTAAAGTGCATGGACTCAAAACTAGGAGAACTGGGTTTGATTTCCCCACTACTCCACTTGCAACTGCTGGATGACCTTGGGCAAGCCATAGTTCTGTCAGAGCTGTTCTTGAAAACAGCAGTTTCTGTCAGAGGTCTCTCAGCCCTGCCTACCTCACAAGGTGTCTGTTGTGTGAAGGGGAAGGAGAAGGAGTTTGTAAGCCACTCTGAGACTCCGAGTGAAGGGTGGGGTATAAATCCAATCCTCCTCCTCCTCCTCCTTCATTGGGGGGGAGTGGGGTATAAATAAATAAATACATGTTGAAGGGAACGTGAAGCCCATGTAGGGGTATCACATGGTTCAACTCCATATAGAAGTGGTTGTTGTAAAGGAGTTAAAACAAATGCCCGTAAGTATCAAGCAGGGCTTTTTTTTTCCCTGAGGGAGTGCACCGGAACAGAGTTCCGGAACCTCTTCAACAAGATCCTTTAAAAAATGTTCAAAAGTTCATGACTTTTCAGTACACAGATAGAAAACTTCATTTCCCTCTTGAGAGTTCCGGCCTCTCCCCCCTCCCCCCAAAAAAAGTGCCCTGGTATCAAGTAAGAGTCACAAGGAGCTGCTTGGAGATCAGCGCCATTTTCTTTGCCTCTGGACTAGTGTCCCCTCTAAGCTGAGTTAGTGTGAGCTGGCTCACAGATTTCTTAGCCTCCGGCTCACAGATTTTTGTCTTAGCTCAGGAAAGACGGCTCCAGAGCAAACTAAATTAATGCAGGAGCCAAATTGCTCACTCACAACTTTAATGCCAGTCCCTCACAAAGTTGCATTTCTGCTCACAAGACTCCACAAGACTTGGAGGAGGGAGCATTGCTCTGGACCTCCCCACCTTTGGCATCAGTCAGCATTCAAAGGACCTTTGCACCATGCACCATATCCAGGGGGAGGGAGGTAAGACCAACTGAGTCTTGGATTTCTGAATGATTCCTTGGGGTGGGGCAGGGCTGCCTTGGACAGGCCCTCTGACTGCAGACAGCGAGGAGTGCGTCTGGATTGGCAGTTGAGTCAAGGCCACGTGGACCGCAGCGTTCTCCACAACCGGGAAGGGAACCAGCAAGCCAGAGATTAACTCAAGTGCTTAGAACTTCACTTTATGAATAATTGAATCAATGAGCTACGGCGAAGCCCCTGAAATGCTACTCAGAGAGTGAGAGGAGAAGAGTTGGGGAAGGGGGAGAGAAGAAAGAGGGGGGAACTCTTTCAAGCTAAAAGAGGCTTTTATGTCGGAGAATGCAATGCCACTGCCTCTGATCTTGGGGAAACGTGACTCCCTCTACTTGGTGGAAGTTGCGTCCCCCCTGAAATCCATTGTTTCGGCAGGCTTCCCTTTTAACTCGCTGCTCAGAACCAGTGAAGGATGCAGCCCGTGCCGATCGCAGCTGTCAGGAAGGCTCTCTTTGGAATCATAATGAACTTTAAAAAAAAAAAATCAAAATCAGATTGCTAGAGAAGGGAAAGGAAAGGGCGTCTCTCTCTCTCTCTGTGTCCACTCCGTAGTTCTCCAGTCACTGTGGAGATCTAAAGGGGGGGACACGAGGTTCGTCTGCCCCCAGGGGCCTCTTGAAACCAGTCCAGCAGTAACTTCAAGTACCAAGTTCCAAGGCCTTTTTTCCAAATGTCTCTGGCTTGGTTCTGATGTTCAAAGCCAGGAGACAGGAAGAGCCTCTTTGAAGCCCAGCCTGATGAGGTCATTCCATATGCAGGAAGACTGGGGGAGCCCAGGTTCAAGGACTCTGGGGACGGATCCAAGGTGGGGGGCCAGGAAGGAGGGAGGAGTGGAAAGGGGAAGTGCGCTGAAGACGAGTGCTTGGAGACTTGCTCATGAAGCCTGGAGGATCACGGCAAAGGTGTTGGTGATGAGGCCTCGGTCGACATCGATGGGAAGAGCATCAACATTTTTTAAAAAATGGGGGGAAGAGAAGATGAAAACTGGAATCGAAACGAGCTTTTGGAGTTGGGTCACCCTTGGCAACCAGGGAGTGGTGGCTCAGTGGTTTGACATGCCGAACCGCAGACTGGAAGGTCAGTAGTTCGGCAGTTCGAGACCCGAGTGCCGCATGACGGAGTGAGCTCCAGCTCCTGCCAACCTAGCAGTTCGAAAGCAAGAAATTGCAAGTGGATAAATAGGTGGGAAGGGAACAGCGTTCTGTGTGCCTGGGCGTCTAGTCATGCCAGCCACCCGACCACAGAAATGTCTTCGGACAGCGCTGAATCTTCGGCTTGGAAACGGAGATGAGCACCACACCCCTAGAGTCGGATTCGACTGGCTTTGGAGCAAGGGGAAACCTTTACCTTTACCTTTACACCAATGCCAGGTTGGGAAATTTCTGGAGTTTTAGGGGTGAAGCCTGGGGAGGGTGGGGTTTAGAGAAGTGGGACTAAGTGGGGTACAATGCCACAGAGTCTGCCTTAGGACATTGGCCAGCCCTGGGTTGGAAAATACCTGGCGATTTTGGGGGTGGAGCCTGAGAAGGGAGGGGTTGGGGGAGGGGCCTTGAGGGACGATAAGGCCATAGAATCCTCCATCCAAAGTGGCCATTTTCTCCAGGTGGACTGATCTCTGTCGCCTGGAGATCTGCCGTAATCCCAGGAGATCTCCAGCCACTGCCTAGAGGTTGGCAACTGTATATCCTCGAAAGCAGCCATTTGCTCCAGGGGAACTGACCACTGTAGTCTGGAGTTTCTAATCCCAGGAGATCTCCCGTGATCACCTGGAGGTTGGCAGCCCTAGTCTACCCTCCAAAGCAGTCATTTATTTCAGGGGGATCCGATCTCTGCCTCCTGGAGATGAGTCAGACTTCGGAGAGATCTCCAGGCCCCACCTGGAGGCTATGCAAAAGTATGTAGTGCTATGTATAATAGATGCATGTTCAAGGTAAATCAATTTTGTGCTTTTTAATTTTTTTAAAATTTCTCTATAGGTAAAGGTAATAGAGTTTCCCTTGCTCGAAAGCCAGTCGAATCCGACTCTAGGGATGCAGTGCTCATCTCCGTTTCCAAGCCGAAGAGCCAGCGCTGTCCAAAGACATTTCCATGGTCACATGGCCGGTGTGACTAGACACCGAGGCACACGGAATACCATTACCTTCCCACCAAAGCGGTACCTATTCATCTACTTGCAATTTCTTGCTTTCAAACTGCTAGGTTGGCAGGAACTGGGACCAGAGACGGGAGCTCACTCTGTCATTCGGCGCTCGGGTCTCGAACTGCCGAACTACAGACCTTCCGGCCTGCAGTTCAGCGTCTTAACCACTTGAGCCACCACAGCCCCCTATTTTTCTATACTGTTATATCAATCTTGGTATCAAATCCTATCAAAAATGGGTTTCACCCAAGCAAAACATCAAAGTGCAGGTTTCCATTCAGTTCAAATATTCAGACAGCACCTTGTCAGTATCACAATCACCAGTCCCGCAGGGCTCTAGTAATTTACTCGTTTCGAATACAATCTTTTCCAAGGATCATGATGTATATAAAGGACGTAAGGTGCAATAATTTCTCTTTGTGAGCACAAAACCCCTTAAGATGGCAGCATGTTTTCTAGGGCCCCATCGGAACCCTTGCGGCAGATATAATAATTTATCTAGGATAACACATCCCTCAAGTTCTATCAGGTAGCTGCCATTTCTCATCATTTCCGCTTGTTTGCAAAAACTTGAATTGATTTTATCATATGCGGGCGGGGCGGGGGGGGGGCATGTTGGCCATACAACATCACCCGATGAGGATGCTGGAAAGACCAGGGAGGTTTTTGCCCAGTGTCGAGAAACCAGCACCGTGCCTGGTACCCAGTCCCTCTGGGTTCTTCCTGCAACATGGTTCTTTCCTCTCAAGCCATTTAATATTTTCCATGGGGCTCTCCTTCCGCCCCCATTCCTGCATCCTCCCGCCCCTCGGCAAGCTTGTCGAGAGACTCAAGACACGTGCCTCCCACCAAATAAATCAGCCTCCATTTACGTTCTTCGGAGCTCATCCAGAGCAAGTGAGGCTCCCTCTGACAAAATTAGATTTTCCTTTTGTGTTGCACCCTGGGAAGGCGGAGATTTCTCGTCAATGCCTCATGCAAATGTTTGGGCTTTTGCCGTTGTTCAATAAAGTTGATCATTTCGCTCAGGAGGTATCCATGCAATTTTCCACGCCACTGGCTTAAAGATTGTGCCTTGGTAAACCAAAGCGCTCTTTTCTGTCTATATTTACGTTGCGAGCGAAGAAAACCAACACCAAACAGTGTCATTCGCTCGACAACAAATCTATTAGCAGCTTATTTAAATCACACGGTGCCGGACCAGACCAGAGAGCTTCCTTATACTTTCTCTTTCTATCTCCTTTTCCCGTCCCCCATCTGTGCCTTAGCTCACGTGCTGATTTGCCTGGCTGGTGAAATGTCTTTCCGCACCATTATATTTCCCAATGAAATATGCGAGAATTACCTCCAATGGTCACAGGGAACCATCGCCACATAAAGCATGGAGAAAATGAATTATTAAGTCTCCCATCCAACCTGGTAACGGTTGTTATGTTTTGTATTAGAACACATTAAGGTTGTGTGTGTATGAGAGAGAGATTCCCAGGATGTCATCTTGGCAGCGCTGCGCACAAACAACTGTGGTTATGGATTATCAAACGGGAAACTTGCGAGAGGAAAAAAAGAGATATTGAGAGTTGAGCCGACTCTAGATATAGAGGAGCCAAGAACCAAAAAGAGAGAGCAATTTATAAATAAAATAAAATGGAAATTCGTGAGAAACCAAATGCTCAGTCCTAGCAGGGTCTGTATATTCTTATCTTGCCTTTCTTCCCGAGGAACACAGGATAGGATGCATATAATTTTGCTTTCTCCTATTTTATCCATACAACGACACTGTGAAGTAGGTTTTGTAGAGCAAGAGAAAGGGAGATTGGAGCAAGATAAGGCTGACAAATCCAGCTTGTATATTTTCGGGGGAGCAGCACCTTGGGAGGAAACCAAAGCGCTTGGGGCTCTTTAGCTTGAGGAAACGAAGGCTGAGGGGTGACATGAACGAGGTTTATAAGATTATGCATGGGATAGAGCAGGTCGAGAAAGAAGGACTTTTCTCCCTTTCTCACAAGACAAGAACTCGTGGGCACTCCATGAAATTGCTGAGCAGTCGGGTTAGAACAGAAGCAGGAAGTCCTTCTTCACTCAAAGAGTGATTAACACATGGAATTCACTGCCACAGGAGGTGGTGGTGTCTACAAGCATGGACGGCTTCAAGTGGGAATTAGATAAACTCAGGGGTCCGCACTAGACTTTAAATCCTGGTTCAGCCCTGTCTCCTAACTTACATTCTACACTACACTCGAGTTCACCCCTGTAATTATCTTGGGGGTATTTTTTGTTTCCACGTTACATTAAGGTCACCCCGGTTTCACCTCACACTTGTCCCAGGATAAACGGATGCTGTTATAACCAGGGATAAATGCAAGATATTGTGATGCGAGTTGAACTCTGATAAAATCGGGGATGAGAACCATATGGAGCAGGGGTCCATCAGATAGGAACTCTCCGTCTGGGGCAAGTGATGCTCTGTCTTCTTGGTGCTTGGGAGGGGCAACAGTGGGAGGGCTTCTAGTGTCCTGGCCCCACTACTGGACCTCCTGATGGCAGCTGGTATTTTTGGCCACTGTGCGACAGAGCATTGGCCTGGATGGACCATTGGCCTGATCCAACACTGGCTTCTCTTATGTTCTTATGTTATGAAACGCAGCAGGGATGTGATGTTTTAGAGTCTGCCGTGAAAAGCCTCCATCAGGGGGAACTTAGCTCCATAGTCTAGAGGTCAGTTGTCATTCCAGGAGAACTCCAGACTCCACCTGGAGGCTGGCAAACCTAGGCTAAGGTAGCCCAGTTTCATGGTTGAGTGGTCACCTCCCAGCCCGTCTGCCATGATTAACCACTACAGCCCCACACCCTGGCTCTCCTTTCTGCCCCTCTCTAGGGTCATAGCAGCTCAGCTAGTGGCCAAAAGAGACTCCTTCATCTGCTCCATCGCAGTTTGGCCAATCCTTGCCAAAAACGTCGTTTCCACTTCAGGACCATTCCTCCACCAGGAACAGTTTTATTTGCTTCCCTGGCAGGTTCTCTGCCTTGAAGGCTTATCACATTCTCAGCAATGAGCATGTGAACTGATGTCATTATGAATTGTCACAGTCACATATTTGACTGGTAGATGGTGTTCCACAATTTGAGATCTAGCCAAGTTCTTGGGAACTGCAGAGGTATCTTTGCAGGATTCTTGCTGTTCTGAGCAACACTGTCTTCTGGAGATGAGATGGTCTTATCTGTGAAATGCTCAGAATGTCCAGGTGTTTCTTGAGACTCTCAGGCACTGCTCGAAGGACTCCAATGACAACTGGCACAATGGCCACCTTCTTCTCCCAGAGGTGCTCTAACTCTGTTCCTAGGTTTTGGTATTTTGTGATCTTCTCCTGTTCTTTCTTTTCTATCCTGCCACCTCCTGAGATTGCAGTGTTAATGATCCGAACCCTATTTCTCATTTTTTCCCGACAATTGTGATATCAGAGGAGTTATGCTCCAGGTCTGTTTGCAATCTGTTTGCAATAGGAAGTCCCAAAGAATCTCCATTTCATCTATCTCCACCATCTTGTCTGGTTTGTGCTCCCATGAATTTCTGGCTGATACTTCTCGCAAAGATTCAGTGCAACATAGCTGCAACTCTATTGTGATGTTCTTTACAGTCAGTTTGAATCATTATTCTTGTTAATTTGCCATCAAGTCACAGCTGATTTACGGTGACCTTGTAGGGTCTTCAAGGCAAGAGACATTCAGGGGTGGCTTGCCACTGCCTGCCTCTGTGTCATGACCCTGGACTTCCTTAGCGGCCTCCCATCCGAATACTAGCCAGGGCCGGCCCTGCTTAGCTTCCAAAACTGGACTTGCCCAGGTCAGGGCTGGGAAGAAAAGTTTCACCTGTTGAATTTCTGGCTGCCAGGTTCAAGGTGCAGAAGCCCTGCCGAGGAAAACGGGAAGAAGAAGAAGAAGAAGAAGAAGAAGAAGAAGAAGAAGAAGAAGAAGAAGAAGAAGAAGAAGAAGAAGAAGAAGAAGAAGAAGAAGAGGAGGAGGAGGAGGAGGAGGGAGGAGATTGGATTTATACCTCGCCCTTCACTACCCAAAGGTGTCTCAGAGCGGCTTACAAACTCCTTTCCCTTCCCCTCCCCACAACAGACACCCTGTGAGGCAGGTGGGGCTGAGAGAGCTCTTGACAGAAACTGCTCTTTTTCAGGAACAGCTCTTATCAGAACTATGGCTTGCCCAAGGTCATCCAGCCAAGTGCAAGAGGAGGAGTGGGGAATCAAACCCGGTTCTCCCAGATTAGAGTCGGCACCCTTAACCACTACACCAAACTGGCAAACTTAACCACTACACCACTACTGGCAAACTGGCTAGCAAGACTTCCAAACAGCCCACTCGCTTTCATTTTATCACAAAGTCGTCGTGGCAAAATAATCCGGTTGCTCATTAATTACTGGAGAAGCACGGGCACAATGTTCTCTTTCATTTCCTTTTTGGTCTTCCGAGGCCTTTTCGTCTTGCCTGTTTCTGCTCCAGGATTGTTTCTTTTCTGCCATTATTGTACAATTTGTACATTGTCCACTATTACTGATGCAAAAATAGGGTCTCCATGTCCTCCTGGCTGCTGGCGGGAGATGAGGGGTTAGGTTTGCCAGCTCCAGGTTGGGAAACTCCTGGGTATTTGGGGATGAAGCCTGGGGAGGACAGGGACCTCAGTGGGGTACAATCAGGCCCATAGTCACAGTGGGGCATTTTGGGGCCTGCCCCCCCCAACTTCCTTCCAAGGCCCCCTGACTTCCATCCAGCCCCCAGGTCCCCCGGCTCCATGGGACACCCAGAGGACTCCCCACTGCCACCTTTCCCCAAGCGTGGCTTGCTTCCCTGCGTAGGCAGGCAGAGTGCGAATGCTGTAAAAGTGAGCTTTTTTTAAAGAATTCTTTTTCTATTTTGTGATGTCAGTGCCCCCCAACTTATTTAAGGTAAAGTAAAGGTAAAGGTTCCCTTGCTCGAAAGCCAGTCAAATCCAACTCTAGGGTTGCGGTGCTCATCTCCGTTTCAAAGCTGAAGAGCCAGCGCTGTCTGAAGACATTTCCGTGGTCATGTGGCCGGCATGACTAAACACCAAGGCGCACGGAACGCTGTTACCTTCCCACCGAAGTGGTACCTATTTATCTACTTGCAATTTCTTGCTTTCGAACTGCTAGGTTGGCAGGAGCTGGAACTAGAGACAGGAGCTCACCCCGTCATGCGGCATTCATGGGTCTCGAACTGCTGAACTACTGACCTTCCACAGCCTGCAGTTCAGCGTCTTAACCACTTGAGCCACCGCAGCTCCTTATTTAAAGCCCCTCCCCAATTACAAAATCCTGGCTATGGGCCTGGGTATAATGCCACAAAGTCCACCCTCCGGAGCATCCATTTCCCCCAGGGGAATTGATCTGTGTAGTCTGGAGACGAGCTGTAATTCTTGGGGATCCCCGGGTCCCACCTGGAGGCCGGTATCCTTAGGCAAAAGATGATCTTGTATAAACTTAATGGAATGAATCTGACACAAATAACCGGGAGTTCAGTTTGCACAGCTGAAATGCAAGCCTGAAATGGGATTTCCCCACCACCACGAAGGCGAGGAAATAGGAACCCCAAGCCTTGCTTCCTCCCGAACCTTGAATAGCAGCTTCATTTGCAGACATCAGCGGGTGATGCTTCTGGCGGCCCAGAAGCAAGAATGATTCTCATCTACAGACGCCTTACCGATCACGCTGTGGCTAAAGGCCCGAGAGCAGGAGATGGTACAAAGCTAACGACACCTAGTTTGAATTCAATCTTACCACTTTTGTTTTTTTACAAAAGTCAGGCTCGCAACAGGAAAGCAGTGGGCAAAGGGTTAAATCCCCTTGCGCTCGGAAGCCACCTTTGCCGGGGCTCAGCATGCGCTAATTGGGCCGGGCTGGAGGTTCCAGGGATTTGTGTGATGACTTGGGCTGGTGATGATATTGTAACTGGTGATAATTGGAAGCTGACACAGTCTTTAATTAGCAAATTGACACCAGGTGCTCTGAGCTATATAAAGCAGAGAGGCAGCGAAGTAGAGGGTGGGTGGGTGGGGCTGGGGAAGCTCTCAGTGTCGAGGCAGACGAGGGCGTTGCGTAGAATTTGCATTATTCTCCAACTCTCAGAAGCGAGTCAGGACAGAGAAGGCAGTGGAGCAGATATTAGCGGTCGCTTGTGAGCTCCGGGAAGGGGATAAGCCGTGCTTCGTCTGTTGCCAATCAGCCTGATTCACCTGGCGTTAGTCCACGCGGTCTCTAAGCCGTACTGGGATTTGACACTGTCTGGAATTGGTTGGTTGTTGGTTCTTTTGGTACTGATGGAGCTGAATGTGTGCCGGAGCGGAATCCACTCCCCCCTGGAGCGGACACATTTTGTGGTTGGCTCTAGGGAGGCAGCAGCATCATGTGTCCAAATTCCCAGGCCGATCTCATGTCCGTTTGCAACTGTCTTTCTTGAGCTTCACTCCCAAAATAAGTGGACTTGGAACTGTGGGCCTGGACCGATCGCCTTCATCCAGTCTAAGGCTAGCTAAGCACGATGTGCCTTTAGGAAGGGTTAGCAAAGAGCCTTTCGTTGGGGAAGGTGTTATCACCTGCTTTCTCCATACTGAGTCACTCTCTCCTCCTCCTGCAGGGGGCTCCACCTCTGTTTCAGCCCCTTCGCCTCCATGCCCCCTCCACATCCCCTTCAGCTTCCCCTTTCCGGTTGCTCCCTCCAGAAATTTCCTTCCCTGCAAATTCATACTGTGGCGGAGAAGCCACACTCTCCTTCAAATTGAAAAAAAAACAACCACCTAAGCCAGGCCCCTGACCTGGGTAGCCCAGGGAAGCCCAATCTTGTCAGACCTCAAAGGCTAAGGAGGGCCGACCCTGGCAAGTATTTGGATGGGAGACCTCCAAGGAATACCAGGGCCATGAAGCAGAGGCAGGCGACGGCAAGCCACCTCTGAACATCCCTTGCCTTCAAGCCCCACTAGGGGTTGTCAGAAGTCAGCTTGACTCGATGGCAATTTTTTTTAAAAAAGAAACCCAACCCAGGATGCTGAATTCAAATTTGTAGAGAGCAAATGCTTCTCTTGTTCCAATGTTGGACCGTTTATATGAAAAGTTGTGGTTGTGCTAAGGGTGAGCTTGTGAGTACTGTGCTAAGAATGGATTTATACCTGGGCTTGCACAAAACATCGTCCAGGGTCCCCCTGGGCACCGTGGTGACTGCCAAAAACTTATCTGGCACCTGCCGTGTGTTTACTTAAAGTGGATGGGCCCAGGTGGGGTTCTTGCCCAGCATATTTTCTGACTGGCCACTGAAGAACTGATTAGCTGTAGAGAGAAGAAGAAGAAGAGGAGGAGGAGGAGGAGGAGGAGGAGGAGGAGGAGGAGGAGGAGGAGGAGGAGATTGGATTTATACCCCACCCTTCATTACCCAAAGGAGTCTCAGAGCAGCTTACAAATTCCTTTCCCTTCCCCTCCACACAACAGACACCCGGTGAGCAGTGTTCCCTCTAAGCTGAGTTAGTGTGAGCTAGCTCACAGTTTTTTAGCCTCTGGCTCACACATTTTTGTCTTAGCTCAGGATGGATGGCTCCAGAGCAAACTTATTTATGCAGTAGCCAGCTTGCTCGCTCACAGCTTTAATGCCAGTAGCTCACAAAGTAGAATTCTTGCTCACAAGACTCCACAGCTTAGAGGGAGCATTGCCCATGAGGTAAGCAGGACTGAGAGAGCTCTTTCCAGAACTGTCCTTGAGAGAACAGCTCTGAGAGAACTTGTGATTGACCCAAAGTCACACCAGCAGCTGCAAGTGAAGGCGTGGGGAATCAAACCTGGTTCTCCCGAATTAGAGACGTTTTTATGCTGCCCCTCACTCTTCATTCCCAGGGCATTGTTTAAATTACTCCTCTTCTTCCCTGCACTTGGACTTTCTCTCTTCTTCTCATGGGAGCCATTTTTCTGGTTGCGCCCACTGCAACCATGTCAGCATTCCCACAGATTCAGAAAGGCTGGGGATCCCTGGCACAGACTGAAATGAGAGTTACAGCCATTCCTGCATGTGTGTGAAGTGCCATCAATTTGAAGCCAACTTAATAGTGACCCCCCATAAAGTTTTCACAGCAAACCGTAGAGTTTTCAAAGCGAGAGGCAAGCAGAGGTGGCTTGCCATTGCTTGCTTGCCTCTGCATAGTTGATGCAGAAATCATAGTGGCCCTGGAATTCCTTGGTGGTCTCTCATCCCAATGCTAACCAGGGCCAACCCTGCTTAGCTTCTGAGAGCCGATGAAATCAGGTTAGCCTAGACCATCCAGGTCAGGGAGAAACTATTCCTAGCCCTTATTTAGTGCATTGGTGCAATATACTTGTTGGCAGGACTTTTTTTGTAGAAAAAGCCCAGCAGGATCTCATTAGCATAATAGGCCACACCCAACATCAGGAACTCATTAGCCTGTTAGGCCACACCCCCGACAGCACAGCTCATTGGCCTATTAGGCCGCACCCCCATGTCGCCAGAAGTGTGGTCATCCAGCCACACCCACCTTTTGCTTCTTATTCTGTTGACCTTGTTTGTTGTCAAAACCCAGGGCTTTTCTTGTAGCAGGAACTCCTTTGCATGTTAGGCCACACACCCTTAATGTAGCCAATCCTAATGAGTTCCTGCTGTTGGGTGTGGCTTATTATGCTAATGAGTTCCTGCTGGGCGTGGCCAGGTTGGGAGCCAGCCGGAACTCCGTTTCTGTGCGTTCCTGCCCCAAAATAGCCCTGCTTGTCGGTAAACGTGGTTCTTGCATTGACATTCCATGTCATCATATGGATGCTGAGACAGCCTTACAAAATGTAAGTATGCAGTGTGCCTAAAACGAATCGATCCATTTTAAAATAGAGAGCAAAAGAGACCAAACGATCCTTGTTCAAGCTATTCCCTTTCAGTTGGACAACATCCATCACTGGAGTTCGCCGTCATTTTTAGCAAAATTTCAATTTTTTTGCAAGCAAATTCAAGTTAGAATTTGCTGGAGTTAGTTTTTAAAAAATGTATTCCTGTTTAATTCCACCCCCCCCCCCATTTCATCCCCTTTTCATGAATCTCTGCGGTGGTCTAGAAAGAAAACCAGCTGCTATTTGCAGCAGATTCCCTGACTCAGGGATGTGCTCCTCCTAAAATTAAAAGCCATTCACTGTCCCCCAAACCACCTGTCTCCCGAGCCACTGACTCAGAAAACGGAAGAAGTGAAGCTTGGCCAAGAGAAGTAATTAAGAGTAAAGAATCTATCTTCTGTTCACTTCATCTGGGTTACTTTTCCTTTCTGGCCTTTTCGATGGCTTGTCACCAGCTAGACATGACTAGCGATAGAAAACCCCTTCTGAGCCCAGCCCCTTCAGGCTCGTCTTGGATTGGGTTCACCCCCAGACAGCCTTCCCTGTTGGCCAGCCTCACCAAGCAAATTTGCGCTTTGGGGAAAGGCTGTGCGTTTGCATGAAGTGCTGTTGTCAGTCACTCCTGACTTATGGTGACCCTATGACTTAATGTCCTCCAGAACTTCCTATGATGAACAGCCTTGTTTGGGTCTTGCACAATGAGGGTTGTGGCTTCCTTGACTGAGTCAATCCATCTCTTGTTGGGTGTTTGGGATTATCGCATCATGGGGTTTTTGAGGTAAGAGAGGGTCAGGAGTGGTTTCCCGTTGCCTTCTTCTGTGCAGTACTAACCAAGTTAGCTGAAGTGGCGTTGCTCTCGTCCATGAAAGACCTTCCACCAGTGTCACCTTGCACTGCTGCTGCTGCCCAGGAGCTATGCTTGAAGGATTCCTCCACCCTTGTTGTTATTGGGAGTGTCTGTTCTCTTTGGTGCAGTGGTTAAGTGTGTGGACACTAATATGGGAGAAACGGGTTTGATTCCCTACCCCTCCACGTGCAGCCACTGGATGACCTTGGGCAAGCCATAGTTCTGTCAGAGCTGTCTTTGAAAGGGCAGTTCTCAAAAGAGCTCTTTCAGCCCCACCTACCTCACAGGGTGTCTGTTGTGGGAAGGGGAAGGGAAATTATTATTATTATTATTATTATTATTATTATTATTATTATTATTATTATTATTATTATTATTACTATTACTACTATTAATAATTTCAATTTATATCCTGCCTTGCCTGCACTGTGCCTTGCCTGCACAGAGTTTGTAAGCCACTCTGAGACTCCAAGTGAAGGATGGGGTATAAATCTAGTCTCCTCCTCCTCCTCCTCCTCCTCCTCCTCCTCTTCTTCTTCTTCTTCTTCTTCTTCTTCTTCTTCTTCTTCTTCTTCTTCTTCTTCTTCTTCTTCTTCTTCTTCTTCTTCTTCTTCTTCTCCTTCTCCTTCTCCTTCTCCTTCTCCTTCTCCTTCTCCTTCTCCTTCTCCTCCTCCTCCTCCTCCTCCTCCTCCTCCTCCTCCTCCTCCTCCTCCTCCTCCTCCTCCTTCTCCTTCTCCTTCTCCTTCTCCTTCTCCTTCTCCTTCTGCTGCTGCTGCTGCTGCTGCTGCTTCATGGGGGGGGGCACTCCAGAATGTATCCTTGCCTAGTGGGTGAAAAAACCTGGGGCCATCATTGACACATAGAGATGGAAGGTACCCCCAAGAGTCATCTAGTCCAACCCGCTGCATGATGCAGGAAAACTGACGGCTATCTCCCGCCCTCCCCTAGTGACCCCTGCGATGAGACAGAGGAAGAGGCATGTACTTCCATTCCTTTAGGTGAGTACTTTACATTACTTTAGGGAAATTTCAGAAGCAGGAGAGCAATAAGAATCAAAGATGGCCCCAGCGGGGGAAAGGCTCAGACAAAAGGTGCCTCCTGTCCTACAGTGATGCCCACCAATGATGGCAAGTGACAGACAATGACCCAAACCTCTCCCAATAAAGGGTCTTAAATTGACAGATGCTCTGCGAAATTGAGCCGGATGGAGAGAAGCAGTCAGGATGTGATCAAATAAGAAGTCCATTATCCATGCATTTATCTCCCCTTCCAGGGCTTACGGACTGGAGAAGGCAAAATAACCATCCCTGTTAATATTGGTTAGGCCATTATTTATCTGAAAACGTAATTACTGGCGGGAGAGCATTGGCTCTTCCCAGCCGAGAGATGCCCGACACATTAAATTTAATGCAGCTGTGATGCCTTCGTTGAGGATGAATTTATCACTGAGCCACTCGGCTTTAACCAAACAAATGGAAGAAGGGGTTTTGCTAAACAGTCATTAGAAAGAACCGTTGCGTGCTGCAGGAGCTAGCCTGGTCAAGCTTCCCGGCCTTAATGAGGCTGTGTTTTTATTACAAATCTTTAACTTATTATAAGCAAGAGACAAGAGCGTCTGCCTGGCCTCATAAACCACTTAGGTTCTTCTAGCCCCTTTGCATCTAGATGTCTATCTCATACAAATCCGGGGGAATCTTTTTACTTAAACTTTAGCATTCAAATGAAGGAGCATTTATTTATTTGAATATATATATATTCGAAAACAAGATGATAGTGAAATGGATACAAAAGGGGGATCATATGACAAGGCATATATATATATCAACTGCTGCAGAATGTGGTGGTGCGCCTGCTGACGTCAACGTCTATGTGGGCTCACGTTGGGCACGTGCTCTGCCGACTGCATTGGTTGCCAGTTGAGTACCGGATTTTCTTCAAGGTGTTGGTTTTGACCTTCAAAGCCTTATACGGCCTGGGACCATATCTAAGGGACTGCCTCTTCCCATATATGCCTCGAAGAGCGTTACGCTCGAAAGATCAACATCTCCTGGTGGTCCCTGGCCCAAAGGATGCCCATCTTGCCTCAACCATGGCCACCAGAGCTTTCTCTGTCCTGGCCCCAGCCTAGTGGAACATCTCCTTCAATTCCGCAGGGCTTGCAAGACGGAGCTGTTCCGCCAAGCCTTTGGTTAAGGCGGCGGGTGCCCATTTATGACCTCCCTGAGATTGTGGTCACCCGTCTGTCACCTGTCTACTGACCACCAGCAACTGGTCTTTAACTCATTGTACCATCGGGCCAGAACTTTATAGCCCACTGACGCTGTTCCAAGCAGTACCCATTGTTTTAATTGTTATAGTGTTTTATCGTGTTTTAACGATTAATGTTTTAAACTGAAATTGTATTTATTCTAATGATGTTACCTGCCCTGAGCCCACCCGCGGGATGGGCGGGATATAAATGTAAATAATAAAATAAAATAAATCATAATTTTTTATATGTTGCAGAGTATATCAAACAAGAACTAAAGAATATTTCTCCCCGACATCTCCTTCATCACAATTTTTGGGACATTTTCCATAACGTACAATGATCCTTAGTTGGAACATTTTAAATTTCGGATTTTTATGAACTTTAATGATCATCTATAGTGGGGGTGTGACGGATTGCAAAGAAAAGCAAGCTTTTTTAAAAAATGCTGCTTGTGTCAGGGAGTTCCTGAGTTAATCTTCCCCGGAGAGAAGAGCTGATGTGATTGGGCACTCTGCTCACTCCCTGATTGGCCAACATCAGCTGAGAGAGGAAATAAAACAGGTGATCTGGAGGGAAAAGATTCATTAGCTTTTTGAGACACTCCAGAATACAGAGATCAACCCCTCTAGTCAAAACGGCAGCTTCAGGGGGCCACCTCTACAGCAGGAGTCCCGGACCTTTTGGAACCAGGCTACTTAAATGCTCTGCATAGGGGTGCCCTTGAAGAAACTTGGGAGCTCCCAGTTGGGGCAAAATGCAGCTGCTGGCTTACACACTAGCCTCAGAGGTCTGCAAGCCGGTTTTGGAACAGCATCATTTTTTTGCTGCATGGCTGAATTCAAGGGGTTGGTTATTACCTTTCCAACTGGGGACCCACATAACTGATGGGCCACTGGTTGGTGTGGTTTTTCCCTGCTTCCTTTTGTGTTTTTTTCTGCTACTGTGTCATGGACAGCAGGAGGAAGTTGGGAAGGCAACATCACTAGCGAGATTCTGGAGGGCTTACAGACATGAGAACATAAGAGAAGCCACGTTGAATCAGGTCAGTGGCCCATCCAGGCCAACACTCTGTGTCACACAATGGCCAAAAACACCAGGTCCATCAAGAGGTCTACCAGTGGGGCCAGAGCTCCAGAAGCCCTCCCACTGTGCCCCTCCCAGCACCAAGAATACAGAGCATCTCGGCCCCAGACAGAGTGTTCCATCTATAAAGATGTTAAATAGTGGGAGTTCCATGGATGAGCAGGCTTGAGTCTAGTGATCACCTCAACTTTATTTGTGATTTCAGCAAAAGCAAGACAAGACCCCAGAGCCTCAGCTCCGTTAAATAGCCTGCAGTTGATACACCCAAACACACCCCACTCCCAGTGATAGGCTGTTTACAGAACATTACTACTTGATTGGTTACTTTCAGAATCCTGGTAGGCTATTGTTCTTGTGCTCCAAGCTCAGCCAGACTCTGGTGTGACATACTTGGAATGGTTCAGTCCCAATACACAAAAGATAAAGTTTTCCCTTGCCTGAAAGCCAGTTGAATGGGATTCTAGAGGACCTTGTGAACTAATAGCCACTGATGGAAATTGTCCTGTTTTGTAGGGGAACTTGTTAGATCTGCTGTAATCTATTTATCATCAAAATGGGGATGTTTTTGCTTTGACATTCCTTGAAAGGACCTTCACATTCACTTTGGAATGGCAACATCCATATCTTATCTACTCAGCCCATTGCATGGATAATCTTTCCACCATTTTTGGAGCCCCAGTAGGATAGCCAGTGCCAGTAAGAGGCAGAGGACACCAGCTTGACTAGAAATTCCCATCTGTGTTTCTGGTGGGTTCCAGTCTTGGGGCTCTTTAGCTTGGAGAAATGATGGCTGAGGGGTGACATGATTGAGGTTTATAAGATCATGCATGGGATGGAGCAGGTAGAGAAAGAAGGATTTTTCTCCCTTTCTCACAATACAAGAACTCGTGGGCACTCCATGAAATTGCTGAGCAGTTGAGTTAGAAGTACTTCTTCACCCAAAGAGTGATTAACACATGCTGCCACAGGAGGTGGTGGTGGCTACAAGCATAGACGGCTTCAAGAGGGAATTGGATAAACATCTGGAGCAGAGGTCCATCAGTGGCTATTAGCCACAAGGTATAGACAGGAACTCTGGGGCAAGTGATGCTCTGTATTTTTGGTGCTTGGGGGGGGGGCAACAGTTGGAGAGCTTCTAGTGTCCTGGTGGACCTCCTGGTGGCACCTGGTCTTTTGGCTACTATGTGACAGAGTGTTGGACTGGATGGGCCATTGGCCTGATCCAACATTGGCTTCTCTTATGTTCTTATGTCTTACTGAAACTTGTAATTCTGTCCCTTCAAAATTCCTTGGCTGTTCTGCCCAACTAGGGACCTCAACCCTGGTTATTTTGCTCAAGAGTCATGCAGTGATAACTTTACGATCTGCAACATTAATGATTCCATCTTCCCATCCCTACCCAACAGGCAGGGCCTTTGTATAGGAGGAGTAGACAGAAGGCTCTTTTGTTTTTCCCTTCTCCCTCGCGATCGCTGTCGGATTATCGGTTCATTTTTCCTGACAGCTCTTGGATGCTCTAAGAATCCCAATATAGATAAAATACTCTCCCTTCTTTTAGAAGAAATTAAGTTTTCTCCGAGGAAGTAATCAGTCAGAGCAGGTTCCACTTACGGCAGAGATTAAGGGGCCTTGGCTAATAGTCTATACCTCCTAGAACAGAAGATGTGTCAGCTTTTTCTACTTAACTCCCCTTGTGGATCCTCGGGGGGTGTCAGAGTGCAAAATCAGAGCTGGCGGAGTTAACTTGAAACTTTCAAATCACAGGAAATCCGCCACAGAGTGTCCGTCTTTGATCCTTTGGGAGGCACGGCTGCATTTTCATTGCATGACGATAATCCATATCAAGAAGGATTACTTGGAATTAGAATAAGCAAGGGGGTGTCTAGAAGACGTCCAATCGTCCTTTAACTGGATTACAGCTGGGCTGTGTGATTCAATTATTGGGCCAGTGGAAGGGCAGCTGAAGGCTCAGGAAGACGGCACTTTGCACATGGGATAAAGGAGATGTTTGTCTTATCTCATTTCTAGAATGAGAGGTGCTAGCATTCTGCAGGAAGCAACCTTAACAAGCCCAGACTAGCGTGATATCTCCAGACGTTAAGCAGTGTTGGTACTTGGATGGGAGACCACCAAGGAAGACTGGGTTGCGATGCAGAGGAAGGCAAGGACAAAGCCACCTCTGCTCTTCTCTTGCCTTGAAAAACACCATGAGAGGTCAACAGAAGTCAGCTGTGACTTGACAGCACTGACCCGAATGGCACAGGCTAGCCCGATCTGGTCAGATCTCAGAAGTTAAGCAGGGTCAGGCCTGGATGGGAAACCACCAAAGAAGACCGGGGTTGATGCACAGAGAAAGACAATGGCAAACCACCTCTGCTCATTTCCTGCCTTGAAAATCCCATGAGGAACTTCATGGGGTCGCCATGAGTCTATTGCAACTTGATGGCACACTTTACTTCTGGGTTCTGCAAGGATCCCAAGTTTTCACTGGGCTGGTGCTGCCCATGTGGTCACAGGTGCCTGTTCTCCCCCCAAAGTCCCCATCTGGATTTTGCCCCCTGAGCTTCATTTGAGAGGGTCACACCACAAGACAGTGTCAGATTAGGACTGGGAGGACCGAGGTTCAGATTCCTGCTCACACATGAAACTCTCTTGTCTGACCTGATGGGCTAATCATGTCTTCTCACCATGAAAATGAAGTAGGAAGAAGAGGAAGAGGAGGAAGAAGAGGAAGGAGAAGGAGAAGGAGAAGGAGAAGGAGAAGGAGAAGGAGAAGAGGAGGAGGAGGAGGAGGAGGAGGAGGTTGAGTAGCAGTTGACTCATGGAGATCCCATCCACAGGGCTTTCTGTTGGATATTATAACTCTGCATGTAAGAGGGAGGGAAAGTGTATCTCTCACTCAGATACACTTGGCAATTGGCCCCGCCCTCTCACTGACTAAATGCTGAGCCTCTTTGGCCTTTGCTTGCCTTCTGTTTTATCTTACATAGGACTTCTCTTTTTTACTGGGGCTTGGAGCTGTAGCAGGCTAACCTTTTTTGAAGTTAATCTGTTCACACTAAGTTAAATGTACCTACATGAATATGTCAAACAAGGCATACTTCTATTTTTGTAAGTAAAATTTCTGTCTCTCATCGTCATTGGAGTTGGATCGTCTTTTTAAGTTGTCTGAATAGCATTTTCCCCTTAACTGGGAAATGAGGAGGATCGGGGCTCCTGTGTAAAACTTCTGTGCTTCCAAGGCGATTGATATTTTTTGTACATTTAATCCAATACATTCCAGGCAAAAGATGAGACAAGGTGGTTTGCTGTTGCCTTTCTCCATATGGCGACCCAGTCTTCCTTGGTGGTCTCCCATCCAAGTACCATCTGTGGCCAACCATCCACAGCTTCCCAGCTCTGAAGATCTCGGGCTAAGCTGGGAGAAGCAATGCCGCCCTGAGATGGTTCGAGGAAGACTGGTATAAAGATGCATGAGACAGATAAATAGAAGTTTTGCACTGGAGTTCGGGCCACAATGGAGACCAGCTCCAGTGTAATTTGCATATACTGCTGATCTACTGACATTAGAATATTCATACGTTTGATGGGGAAACTCAATGCAAGGAAATGGAAAATGACACAATAAAGAAATTGATTTAATTTGCACAAGAAAGAAGCAATATCAACATGCAGCCTTGGAGGCGGAATCAGCCGGGGACAAGAAATCAAAAATGCTGCCTAGAATGCGCGCAACCGACACATCTGGCACCGTGGCTTCATAGAGAGTGTGGTAGCGTTCCGCACAGGTTCACTGCTGTTATCTGGCCAGTGGTGACATTTCAAGCTGTCGTGTAGATTCCTCAAAAAGACCATCAAAGGGGATTGCGCTGAGAAACAAACAAACAAACAAAAATATTTCAGATGGAGTAGAAAGACCTCTCCCAGGGGCAGGGCTCCCAACCTCCACGTTTGGCCTGGATATCTCCTGGAATTACATCTGGAGTTACATCAGTTCCCCTGGAGAAAATGGCTGTGTTGGAGGGCTGGACTCTAGGGCTTTGCACCTCACCAAGGTCCCTGTCTTCCCCAAATTCTCCACTGCCAAATCTCCAGGAATTTCCAAACCCAGAGCTGGCCACCCTACTCATGGGCTTCTGCATACCCTTGATTTTGTTGTATGACCTCCGTTCCTTTGGCAAAATACAGTAGCCTACGTCCTTTGGCAGAGCTAGTCAGGGAGGTGCACTGACATTCCAATAACCTTGACAACTGCATGGGCGGGTTACAGAACATTGCCTGGGATAATAACATATTCCTTCTCCTATCAATTGTGAGCTGATACCTATCCATGTCTAGATTTAGCTTCACTCGCCAGCCAAGGTGGGAGAAATCTTCCTTTCATCCACTCCCGGGATTTAAATTCCCATGCAGTTTATTGGTGGGGGGAGAGAAGAAAGCAAGTTGAGGGGGAGGAGGATGACATAAAAGATAAGCTCATTGGCGGGCCAATCAGGAGGAATTATACAGTTCAACCTCCCCCCCCCCATCGCCAAGTCCTGGTACATCACCTGCATATTGCAGTTTAATCTTTACTGCAACAGATGAAAAGAAGATTGGGGAAGCTGTTCGCTGCTGGAATTGAAAAGATTATTGATAATATTTCAAGGCAATGTACATTAGAGAGAGACACACACAAAATGTGATAAATGGTAATGGTGCTTAAATTGGAGATTAGAAGGCGGCGGCATCCTCTCGGCTTCTGGGTTAAAGCCGTATTTAAGGAAATGCATTCCTGAAATTAACTGCCTGGTGGATGCAGATTGTGTCAAGGAGAGAGACTTTCTAGAAGGCGCAATAAAGTTTGCTCTTCCTAAAAGGGTCCTGACTCTAGCAGCAGATTGCATCAAGGACTTTGCAGGAGGTGCCCAAAGTTTGTTCCCCAAGGGGTCCCGAGTCGAGAGGAACGGATGGATAGAAGGGGCTTGCGTGCCTGCGTAGCAGTTCGCCTCCTTCGAGCTTGTTCGCCAAGCTGAAGTTAATTACCTCCTTCCCTGATCATACTCGACACCAGTGCTCCTTCTAAGCTGAGTTAGTGTGAGCTTGCTCACAGTTTTTTAGCCTCCGGCTCACACATTGTTGTCTTAGCTCAGGAAGGAGGGCTCCAGAGCAGACTAATTTATGCAGTAGCCAAATGGCTCGCTCACAACTTCAATGCCAATTGGCTCACAAAGCAGAATTTTTGCTCACAAGACTCCACAGCTTAGAGGGAACATTGCTCGACACTCATTGTGAATTTATTTATGTGGTGTGTTGATATTATCGGGAGGTTTGGTTAACACAGCAGAGTTTTGCCCAGTCATAGAAGCGTGATGCTGAGTGCAGTAAATAAATCTCCCAAGAAGCATCCTGCAGAAAGGGTAAATTTACATGTATTCAAGTAGATCCGGTTCACATTCAAGTTGAGGTCAAAGAGAAGAGAAAGAAGCCTCATGTACAGAGGACTTTCCCTATCAAAAATGGCCAGCTTGTCCGGTGTCATGTGTGTGGGATGGGATGGGCACAAACTGGAAAAATGGACCCCGAACCACAAACTTCTCCATTGCAGAAATCACTTTGTGCTTCAGGAAGGTCGTGGGGCTGCAGCCCCACCTGGAAGTGAGCCCTGAATGCCTTCAGAGCCCAGCTCTGGGTTGGGCCAGCCTGAATGAGCCCCGAGAATGAGCTCCGAAGGCCTTTATAGGCCTTTGGAGTCCACTCTTGGAGTTCAGTCAAGTCGGGTGCCCGACTCAACTGAGCTCCCAGAGTGAAGGCCTTCATAGGCCTTTGGAGCTCGCTCTGGGAGCTCACTTGGGTTAAACATGAGAACATAAGAACATCAGAGAAGCCAATGTTGGATCAGGCCAGTGGCCCATCCAGTCCAACACTCTGTCACACAGTGGCCAAAAATACCAGATGCCATCAGGAGGTCCAGCAGTGTGTCCAGGACACTAGAAGCCCTCCCACCGTTCCCCTCCCCAAGCACCAAGAATACAGAGTATCCCTTGCCCCAGACGGAGAGTTCCTATCTGTCATTGTTACTGGGATGTGCCAAGATGAGGGTTGGCAACTTCCTAGTGGGATCTGGAAATCTTCCAGAATTACAACTGATCTCCAGACTACAGAGAACTTTCCCTGGAGAAAATGGCTGTTTTGGGGAAAGGGCTCTGTGGCATTCTACCCCACTGAGGTCCCTCCCCTTCTCCAGCCCCCCCTTGAAATCTCCTGGAATTTCCCAACCCAGAGCTGGCCACCCCAGCCAGGTCCTATGAAGCCCTGAGCATGTCTAGGTCTGCAGGATGGGGATCAGGCCCTCCCTCCTACTAGGGTTGCCAGCTCCTGGTTGGGAAATGCTTGGTGATTTGGGGGGAGGAGCCTTGGGAGGGCGTAGTTTGGGAAGGGGAGGGAGGTCAGCAGGGTATAAAGCCACAGAATCTATCCTATGCATGGGACAGAGCAGGTCAAGAAAGAAGTCCTTTTCTCCCTTTCTCACAACAGAAGAACTCGTGGGCACTCCATGAAATTGCTGAGTGGTCAGGTTAGAATGGATAAAAGGAAGTACTTCTTCACCCAAAGAGTGATTAACTCATGGAATTCACTGCCACAGGAAGTGGTGGCAGCTACAAGCATGGACGGCTTCAAGAGGGGATTAGATAAGCATATGGAGCAGAGGTCCATCAGTGGCTATTAGCTATGAGGTATAGATAGAAGCTCTCAGTCTGGGGCAAGTGATGCTCTGTATTCTTGGTGCTTGGGGTGGGCAACAGTGGGAGGGCTTCTAGTGTCCTGGCCCCACTGCTGGACCTCCTGGTGGCACCTGGTATTTCTGGCCACTGTGTGACAGAGCGTTGGACTGGATGAGCCATTGGCCTGATCCAACATTGGCTTCCCTTATGTTCTTCAAAGTAGCTATTTTCTCCAGGGGAACTGATCTCTGTCATCCGGAGACCAATTGAAATTCCAGAATATCTCCAGGTCCCATCCAGAGGTAGGCAAACATAGCTGGCATGCCAGGATTTCCAAACTTCAGTTTCTTCTCTGGAGATCTCACGGAGTCATCTTATTCTTGCTGTTTTCCCCAGTGAAGTGTTCCTGGAAGGATGTTTCTCCTTCTTCCAGGCACTTACATGATGGAAATGATTCCAATGACAGCAGCGGTGATTTAGCCAGCACCCTAAGTGAGCACGCTGCACTGCGGACAATTTTCCAGGAGGGGAGGGGATATTTTTTTTTAAAAAGGGATGAAAGATTTATGCCGAAGATTGCCATGTAAATATCTCATCCTCTTCTGCCCCTCCACCAGCGCTGGGCTGGATCATCTTTGAAAATTGATTCCCAGATGGAGTGAACTGAAATCTATGGACGTGTCCCCGGAAGAGTTCTCAGAGCCCGTTAAGTGAAGAAATAATTACTCCTCCCTTTGGCCTAGAAACCTTAGGAAAGTGTGTGTGTGTTTGTTTGTGTGTATGTGTAAATGCTGCATCAGATGGCGTGGTCCCCAAACGGTCTGAACACAACAGCAGTTACCGAAAACACCGCTGATTATCCGCTAACAGGTTAGCCACTTTGAATTTTGAGCAGGCTCTTCAGAGTACTTAACAGAGGTTTGACTAATCCGCTTGTCTTTTCCCATTCCTCGCTAAATGATTTTTTATGGTCTGCATTGATTCTATTTTGCCGGAGCCTCTCTTCTTTTTAAGCATATATATTTTAAATAAGGTGCACCGCTCACATCGATAATAGCCTCTCTTTTTTTTTGCGGTTCTACTGTGTCGGTGGCACCAGTATGGCAATTGAGATTCTATTAAGCCCAACCCGTTGCAAAGGAACGGAATGCAAATCTGGAAGCCGTGTGCGTGTGAAGGGAAGAAAGAAACCGTGCTGTGTGGATGATGAAAGGCAAGCGAGGGAAAGGGAACGGGATGGGAAGCCAAGACGGAGGGAGGAGAGAAGGAGGAATCCGAGATGGTGGGACCCTCATCACAGAGTTGGAAACCGGGTCCGACCATGTGGCCCGTACAGAACCCATCAGGTTAAACAGTTCCATTGGGGTTTTTAATTCCAGCTGGAAGAGGGAACATTGTTCATCTCCTGCACAATACCACACAAAGTCAGGCTCCTCAAAGGACATAACCCTGGCCTGGGGAAACCACTAGGGAGCATCTTTTGCCTAGGTTGGCGGTGGCCAAACATGCCTAACATAAGAGCCACATAGAATAAGTGTCAGATGTTTGAGAGACACAAGACCAGAACAAATATCACACACACACATTTTTATTGAAAAAATATGCAAATCTGCTTTTTATTAACATTAGATGAGACTGCCCAAAATAAAAACAAAAGGGGTAGAATTGATAATGATGTTTATTTATCCAATGATATTTATTTGTGTACTAATGATATTTATTTGTCAGAGAGAGAGAGAAAGAGAGAGAGCACTTTGAGAATGCACTTAAAGTTGCTTTCTTTCTCTGCTTCCCCCCATCCCGCCTCAAGCCTTCCCAGGGAGGGGAACACTGGCTGGGGAAGGGAAGACCAATTGGGGAGATATGCCTCCCCTTCGCTTCCCCAGCTGTCCTGCCAGGAGCCATACAAATATGTGCGAAAAAGCTGCATGTGGCTCCCGACCCACCCCTGCTCTAGGTAGAAGTCCCTGTGTGATGGCCATTGTCATTAATTTCTCTCAAATCACCAGTTTAGGGCACTCCCTCTCTGGCTTGTTGCAAGGAAATCAGAGTAGCAGAGATGTTCCTTCCAGACTTCATTTGTGCTGGAGTGAAGCGACTCAGCATACCTGGACACTGGCCTGTGTGTGTGTGGGATGCTACATTGCTCTAGATGTCCGTATCTGTTATTTTCTTTGTGAATGAGATGCCTCTCTTTGTCTCACCTGGGAGCTTCTCTCCGACTCCTCCTTCTCTTCCAGTGCTTTTGTGGTTCTCTTTTTTCCCCCTTGTGGACTTGCAAGGAGCAGGACGCATTCATAGGTTTCTCTTGTCAAAGCGGTGCCATTCTACCTGCACACATGTGCCACCAAATTTGCTGATCATTTGTGATAGGTGTGTGTAAAGTGCCGTCAAATCGCTGCTGACTTAACAGCAATCCCAGCAAGGGACTTTCAAGGCAAGGGAGAAGTAGAGGCAGTTTGCCATCACCTCCCTCTGCAGTCTTCCTTAAGAACATTAGAAGAGCCCTGCTGGATCAGACCAATGGTCCATCTAGTCCAGCATCCTGTCTCACACAGCGGCCAACCAATTCCCCTGGAGGGCCAACAACAGGACATAGAGGCCAAGGCCTTCTCCTGATGAGAACATCAGAAGAGCCCTGCTGGATCAGACCAGTGAGGGCCCATCTAGTCCAGCATCCTGTCTCACACAGGGGCCAGCCAGTTCCTCTGGAGGGCCAACAACAGGACATAAAGGCTGAGGCATTCCCTTGATAAGAACATCAGAAGAGCCCTGCTGGATCAAACCCGGGGTCCATCTAGTCCAGCATCCTGTCTCACAAAGTGGCCAGCCAGTTCCTCTGGAGGGCCAACAACAGGACATAAAGGCTGAGGCATTCCCTTAATAAGATCATCAGAAGAGACCTGCTGGATCAAACCGGAGGTCAATCTAGTCCAGCTTCCTGTCTCACACAGTGGCCAACCAATTCCCTTGGAGGGCCAACAACAGGACATAGAGGCCAAGGCCTTCCCTTGATAAGAACATCAGAAGAGCCCTGCTGGATCAGACCAGTGAGGGGCCATCTAGTCCAGCATCCTGTCTCACACAGTGGCCAGCTGGTTCCTCTGGATGGCCAACAATGGGGCAGAGAGCCATAGGCCTTCCCCTGATAAGAACATAAGAAGAGCCTTGATGGATCAGACCAGTGAGGGGCCATCTAGTCCATGGCCAACAATAGGGCATAGAGGCTGAGGCCTTCCCGTGCTGTTGCCTCCTGTCTCTAGGATTCAGAGGATTACCGCTTCTGAATGTGGAGGTTCCCCTCAGTCACCATGGCTAATGGCCACTGATAGACTTATTCTTCATGAATCTATCTAATCCCCTTTGAACTATGTTTACTCCTGTGGCCGTCACTACATCCCCTGGCAGCAAATTCCTTGGAGGTCCCCCTTCTGAATACTGCACCTATTTAGCTTCTGAGATTGAATGAGATCAGGCTGTGCCAAGCTGCCTTCCCTCCTGTCATTTGTGGCAGGGAACGGCATTTTTTAGATTAGGCTTCTCGCTCCACTTTTGACTGCAACATGGATGTGAATGGAATCGATATCAACAAATGTTTTGCCCTTTTGCAATATACTCGCTTGGAGTTTAGTCACTACAGGTGATGCCACACTTCTATGACCAGGGCTATTTTGGGGCAGGAATGCACAAGAATGGAGTTCCAGCTGGATCCCGAGTTGGCCATGCCCAGCAGGAACTCATTAGCATAATAGGCCACACCCAACTGCAGAAACTCATTAGGACTGGCTACATGAGGGCTGTGTGGCCTAACATGCAAAGGAATTCCTGGTACCAAAAAAGCCCTGGGGTTTTGACAACAATCAAGGTAAACAGAATAAGAAGCAAAAGGTGGGTGTGGCCGGATGACCACACTTCTGGTAACATGGGGGTGTGGCCTAATATGCTAATGAGCTGTGCTGTAAGGTGTGTGGCCTAATATCCTAATGAGTTTCTACTGTTGGGTGTGGCCTGTTACGCTAATGAGTTCCTGCTGGGCTTTTTCTACAAAAAAAGCTTTGTCTATGACTGTGCAACATTGCTACCTTCACTAATACACAGCCTCATGGATTTTGTCTTCCTGTGGAGGCAAATGCCTTGAGCATGTGACAGGAACTGCAGCTGAGGACGGGAAGTGAGGGGGTGGAGGACAGCGCCCTGAGAGGCGGAGCTCCAAAAGGGTCATCTGGGGTTGGAGGCGGAGGGAGAGGGAGCCAGATACGCTTAACACCAGAGCTACTGATGGGCAGTTACTTTGCATTTTGTCCTTCAGTGAAGAAAATGAGATGCTCGGGTTGCCAACCTCCAGGTAGCATCTGGAGAGCTTCTGGATTTACAACTGGTCTCCAGACAACATTTGTGGACTCTAATCTGGGAGAACCTGGTTTGATTCTCCACTTCTCCATATTCAGCAGCTGGTGTGATCTTGGGTCAGTCATAATTTCTCTCAGAGCTATTCTCTCAAGGGCAGTTCTCGAGAGAGCTCTCTCAGCCCCACCTACCTCACAAGGTGTCTGTTGTGGGGAGGGGAAGGGAAGGTGATTGAAAGCCGCTCTGAGACTCCTTCGGGTAGTGAAGGGTGGGGTATAAATCCAATCTCCTCCTCCTCCTCCTCCTCCTCCTCCTCCTCCTCCTCCTCCTCCTCCTCCTCCTTCCTTCTTCTTCTTCTTCTTCTTCTTCTTCTTCTTCTTCTTCTTCTTCTTCTTCTTCTTCTTCTTCTTCTTCTTCTTCTTCTTCTTCTTCTTCTTCTTCTTGACTGTGTTGGAGGGTGGACGCTATGGCATTATACCCTGAGCTTCCTTCCCTCCCTCCCCAACCCCCATGTTCCCACGTTCAACCTCCAAAATCTCCAGGAATTTCCTAACCTGAGTTGGCAACCCTATATTGCTCCCAGCTGCCTCCCAATGGCATGCTCAGCCTTGAGACCTCCGCAGTGTGGAGGACGCTGGCTGTCCAGTCCCCTATGGGACCCCCACACAGCCTCCCTTTGAAGTTCTTCAAATGTTCCCCCCTGAGGTTGGGTCTCCAAAGAGCTTTCAGGTTTTGTTATAGGTACTTGTTTTTTAGCATCTCCATCAATCAAGGTTCCGTGGCACTCTGGCAAATCCAGATGCCGTGATCCTTCACTGTCCACATGAAAGGTAACAGCTCAAATGAACCAACAAGACCAACAAAGCTGTAAATA
Source organism: Gekko gecko (assembly GCA_029375565.1). Lineage (NCBI taxonomy): Eukaryota > Metazoa > Chordata > Lepidosauria > Squamata > Gekkonidae > Gekko > Gekko gecko. Next base: position 70,261,616 of record JAPDNY010000013.1, on the reverse strand, counting down.
GATGCCATACAACAGGTGGAAATGATATCATAGTATATTGAACATCAATGTCTTGTAAACAGTGCAAAGAAGGGTCCAAAGGTAGCTGTCATTGATGAAGTTCTCCGGGATACTGTTTTGTGAGGACTTCCTCTGAACGGGACCACAATAACAATTGCATCTTCTATTGTTTGTTCGTCATTGTATACACTGACATAATAGCAATAGCTTCACAGAAGTCATATCCTCCACTCTCGAGTTTAAACACTGTCTATTCGAAGTGAGCAGGCTAAACAAAAGCACACTTGCCTGAACAAACAATAGGAGGAGAAGAAGAAGAAGAAGAAGAAGAAGAAGAAGAAGAAGAAGAAGAAGAAGAAGAAGAAGAAGAAGAAGAAGAAGAAGAAGAAGAAGAAGAAGAAGAGGAGGAGGAGGAGGAGGAGGAGGAGGAGGAGGAGGAGGAGGAGGAGGAGGAGGAGGAGGAGGAAATTGGATTTATACCCTGCCCTTCACTCCGAGTCTCAGAGCGGCTTACAAACTCCTTTCCCTTCCCCTCCCCACAACAGACACCCTGTGAGGTAGGCGGGGCTGAGAGAGCTCTGACAGAAACTGCTCTTTTTCAAGGACAGCTCTTATCAGAACTATGGCTTGCCCAGCCGATGCAAGGGAAGGAGTAGGGAATCAAACCCGGTTCTCCCAGAGTAGAGTCCACACACTTAACCACTACACCAAACTGGCTCACGCAATTGTTATTGTGGTCCCGTTCAGAGGAAGTCCTCACGAAAAGAAACGCTATCCTGGAGAACTTCGTCAACTTTGGACCCTTCTTTGCACTTCTTTGCACGGCTTATAAGATGTTGAGGTTTAATATACTATGAAATCATGTCCACTTGTTCTATAGCGCCTATTTACAGCTTTTTTCGGTCTTGCCGGTGATCCTTCACTGGGCAGTTATCTGGCCTAGAACAGATCCCTTATATAACATCAACAAAGAGCTGTCCTTGGTCCTGCTTATTTCTCTCCCTCTGTATTTCTGATCAAGAGCTGTTCCTATTAAGCGAGTCCAAGGGGATGACAAGGGCCCCCTCCCCACGCCCCATGCCAGAGTTCACAAAATCAATGGGAATGCAATCTGTGGTTAACATCTAAATTGCCTTCTGTCTTCACAACTGCTGAATCTCCACCCCACTTCATAAAGAATTGTTATTCTTTTTTTATTATTGCAACCCTGCTGTAGATGTTTATCTCACTCTTTGCTTCCATTGACAAGGGATTCAATTATCCTTGCCCTGGACAATCAGCGGGGAAGATTCTGCTGCCGAGTATCTTTTCTGGAGGGATTTGGACAGGGCCGTGTTTTATGAGAGAGGGAGGCGAGCTTTTTTACCTTTTGATCCAAGAAGTATTGTGAAAACAGAACGCAGAGAATGCCTGAAATCTTCGTTTTGGATTTGCGCACAATGCAGCATAAAACATCAGTTTGTTTGGGTTTCGCCCCCTTTTTTTAAGGAAGCAGAAGTTCAAAGAGGGGGAAAGGGCTTCCATTTGTACTCCAGAGCTGCCGTCACTAAAGTCGTGGTGGGGCAGAGTTCATCAGCCCTGCCCTGCCTTTGGAGGCCAACCAGGGCCGGCTCCAGGTTTTTTTGCACAATAGGCAAGGCTACCTTCTGGTGCCCCCACCCTGGTGCGCCCACCAATTTTCAAACATAAATGCATTTTAGGAAGATCCCTTTAGGGGCTCGAAAGCCAACAATCCCAGCGTCTTTGCTCCTGATCTGGTTCTACAGTAACGATTAGCACAGTGATACAATCAATAGACATAAAAACACCAATGAATCAATAACAGGGCCATTAACAAAGCCAGAAGTTCCTGGCTTCCTCCAGTGTCTGGAGTCTAAACAGGGTTGCCAACTCTGAGTTAGAAAATTCCTGGGGACTGGGGGGGGGAGAGTCTGGCGAAAGCAGAGTTTGGGGAGGAGGCAGCTCAGCCAAGTCCAATGCATGCCTTTCCTCAAGGGGACCTGATCTCTGTAATGCCGGGGGTAGAGTGTCTCCAGGTCCCACTTGTAGGATGGTGGCAGCCCGCAATTTACTACCCGGTTTAGGCAAGGGAGGGGTGGGGCAGCAGGCAGGGGGTGCTTCCTCTTAAGGGGCCGCTCTAGGCTGCTGCCTAAAAATTGTCTATGATGATGGGCCGGCCCTGAGGTCAACTCACCTGAGGCCATGACCCATCCTGCTGTCTTTGGTGGCAGCCTCCTGGAATCCCCTGCAAAGGGAAGCAGGAAGAGACTTCTCCTGATATGCTGGGCAAAGCTTGTGCTTTGTACTCTGGGCCCCACCTGGAGTCCTGTGTGTGCCGTTCTGGAGGCCTCACTTCAAAAAGGACGTGGACAGAATGGAGCTGGTGCAGAAGAGAGTGGCAAGGATGATCGGGGGCCTGGAAACCAAGAAGACCTATGCTGAAAGGCTGAGGGACTTGGGAATGTTTAGTCTGGAGAAGAGGAGGCTGAGGGGGGACAGGATGGCTCTCTTGAAGTTTTTGAAGGGCTGTCACTTAGAGGAGGGCAGGGAGCTGTTCCTGTTGGCAGCAGAGGATTAGGGACTCACAATCCTGGGTTTAAATTATGGGTGGGCAGGTACCGGCTGAATATTTGGAATCTTTTTTTTTACAGTAAGAATTTGGCAGTGGCATCAACAGCCTAGGGAGGTGGTGATCTCCCCCTTACTGGTTGTCTTTGAGCAGCTGCTGGACAAACACTTTATCAGGGATTAGTTGCTGTAGATTTCCCGGGTTGTGTGGCCGTGGTCTTGGCATTGTAGGACCTGACGTTTCGCCAGTAGCTGTGACTGGCATCCTCAGAGGTTGTCAGGGATGTTTGAGGCTGATCCTGAACCGAGCAGGGGGTAGGACTAGATGGCCTCTATGGCCCCTTCCAACTCTACCTGGGTGGGCTTCGATCAAAGCTCCCTCTAAGCTGTGGAGTCTTGTGAGCCAAAATTCTATTTTGTGAGCTGCTGGCATTAAAGTTGTGAGCCAGCGATTTGGCTGCTGCATAAATCAGTTTGCTTCGGAGCCCATCCTCCGTGAGCAAAGACAAACACCGTATTAGCCAGAGGCTAAAAAAACTGTGAGCTAGCTCACACTAACTCAGCTTAGAGGGCGCACTGGCTTGGATGTGAACACACAAATACCTGATGCCGCCTTACGGTATCAGAGTGCCGGTCCCTCAAGCCTGGGCTTCACTCTGCAAAAACCTCAGGCAGAGGAAGTCCAGCTGCCTCAAATCCATTTTTTTTTTAACTTGAGAGGCCAGGAATGTAGCCTGTGAAGCTGCTCAATACAAAAGCCCACAGCTACATGTTGCTTTTGCTGTGCATTCCCCCGTGCATTCCTCCCAGGTCCACCATGAGGCCTTTGATCAGGTGCTGCAAGGCTCAGAGGGGCCGGCTTGACAGCTTCAAGGTGAGGCCTGCCGACCTCCCAGAATCACAACCAGGGCTATTTTGGGACAGGAATGCACAGGAACGGAGTTCCGGCTGGCTCCTGCATTGACCACACCCATCAGGAACTTATTAGCATAGCAGGCCACACCCAACAGCAGAAACTCATTAGGACTGGCTATGTTAGGGCTGTGTGGCCTAACATGCAAAGGAGTTCCCGCTCCAAAAAAAGCCCTGGGTTTTGACAGCAAACAAGGTCAACAGAATAGGAAGCAAAAGGTGGGTGTGCCTGGATGGCCACACATCTGGCAACCTGCTAATATGCTGGGCTGTCACAGGGGTGTGGCCTATTATGCTAATGAGTTCCTGCTGGGCTTTTTCTACAAAAAAAGGCCTGATCACAACTGATCGCCATACTACAGAATTCAGTTCCCCCAGAGGGAACCCGTGGTGGTCTGCAATAGAAGACCCGGGCTACAGTCCAGTAGTGCTAGGACTCCCACTACCACAGTTGATCTCTGGACAATCAACTGCAGTTTCCCTGGAGCCGGCTGCTTTGCGGGGTGCACGCGATGGCATTACACCCTGCTGAGGTCCCTCTGCTCTCCAAACTCCACCCTCCACAGGCTGCAGCCCCCAAATCTCCAGGTATTTCCCTACCCGGAGCAGGCAACCCTAAGGAGCACCTTAGAAACCAACAAGATCTGGGGTAGAAGCTTTCAAGAATCAAAGCTCTCTGACAAGAGGAGCTTTGAGAAGAAGGAGGAGGAGGAGGAGGAGGAGGAGATTGGATTTATACCCCACCCTTCACTGGGAGTCTCAGAGCAGCTTACAATCTCCTTTCCCTTCCTCTCCCCACAACAGGCACCCTGTAAGGTAGGTGGAGCTGAGAGAGCTCTGACAGAAACCGCTCTTGAGAGAACAGCTCTGAGAGAACTGTGACTGACCTTGGCTATCCAGCTGGCTGCATGTGGAGGAGTGGGGAATCAAACCAGGCTCTCCCAGATTAAAGGCCACGCTCCTAACCACCACACCAAACTGGTTTATACCTTGGGAATCTTGTTGGTCTCTGAAGTGCGACTGGACTTGAATCTAGCCCTGGAAGAAGTGGCATCTTTGGAAGGTGGACTCTGTGGCATTATACCGCACCAAGGTCTCTCCTCTCTTCTGGCCCTTCCCTTCTGTGGCTCCACCCCCAAAATTCCAGGAATTCCCCCCCCCTGAGTCAGCAACCCTTGGAGGCCTGATTTGGACTGGGACCATGACAAATGAAGACAGGGGGTGAAGGTGGTGGCAGCTACAAGCATGGACAACTTTAAGAGGGAATTGGATAAGCATATGGAACAGAGGTCCATCAGTGGCTGTTAGCCACAAGGTAGAGATAGGAACTTTCAGGCTGGGGCAGGTGATGCTCTGTATTCTTGGTGCTTGGGGAGGGGGGCAACAGTGGGAGGGCTTCTAGTGTCCTGGCCCCACTGATGGACCTCCTAGTGGTACCTGGTATTTTTGGCCACTGTGTGACACAGAGTGTTGGACTGGATGGGCCATTTGGCCTGATCCAACTTTGGCTTCTCCTATGTTCTTATGTTCACTGCCCTGTATTCTCAAATGGAAATAAATAAATTCAAAATCAGGTAGACCCATTTGGTACAGAATGATGCTTGCTTGTCACATCACTGATGACGGACTGAAGGGAGGTCTCGGGAGGGGACAGCTGAGTGTGGAACCTCTGGAAGGACCTTCGCTCCAGGGTCACCCTACATTTCCGTGTGCTCGGTAATTAGCTTGTAAGTTAAAAGCAAAGAGTGGGCCGCTTCTGCTAGCAGCGGCAAAAGGATCCAATCGCCCGACTTCCATCTGTTGCTGATCTAGTTTATGGTGGAAAGACATTAGCAACCTCCAGCGGCCTGCCAGGCCCAATTAGACTAAGCAGGATCAAAGGGCACTTTGGGTAATAAATATCCCAAACAGAGCCAAACGCTTTCTGTTTATTGCTAGCCAGAGGAGATGGAGAACCAACAGGGTGTTAGAGAGAACCAAAAGGACTTAGTCAGAGATAGGGCTGCCAGGTCCTCCCTGGCCACCAAAGACGGGGTATGAGGGGATTATGGTTGCCAGATCCAGGTTGGGAAAATCCCAGAGATTTGGGGGTGGAGCCTGGGGAGGACAGGGACCTCAGTGGGGTACGATGCCACAGAGTCCACCCACCAAAGCATCCATTCTCTCCAGGGGAACTGATCTTGGTAGTCTGGAGATGAGCTGTAATTCTGGGGGATTCCCAGGTCCCACTAGGAAGCTGGTATCCCTAGAGGTCTGTGGTGGGGGACAAAGCAACTTCCCCGCAAACTCCTGAAAAATCAGCAGTGGCTGAACATAGCCTCACTCAAACAGGACACGCTATCTTATTCCAAGACACTGAAAGGCTGGACAACACATCCAATTACCGTGTCAGATTACACAGGGAAGCCATTGAAATGCATAAACATAAACACAATTTGAACAGGAAAGAAGAGAGTTTGAAAATAAACAGGGCATGGTCTCCCCGTCCTGAAAAAGACAAAGTGCTCTACATCTTACAAAAGCACTGCTGATAAGATTAGAATTTCAACAGCCAATCCATATGCAAAAGAACCTCCTCAGGAAAGCTCCTCCATTAGCAAGTCACAGCCGGGGGAACTCCTACAAGATAATGACTCAGCCCTACCCCACCTTCCTGAGTAGATATAAATTACATGCTTACCCTTTTTCTTCTCACCTTGACACTGAGAGTACTCCACCTTTTTGTGTTATACCTCTGAGGATGCCAATCACAGCTGCTGGCAAAACGTCAGTTCCTACAATGCCAAGACCATGGACATACAGCCAGGAAAATCTAGAACAGCTATCAGTTTGGCTGGTGCTGGGCTTCTGGTTCTCAGCTCCAACTTGGAGGATGCCTGGAGATTTGGGGGATGGCACTGGGACAGGAAGGAGCTCAGGAGGACTATGATTCCATGAACTCCGTCCTCCAAAGCCACTGTCTCCTGCCAGAGAACTGACCTCTGTAGTCTGGAGATCGGCTGTAGTTCTCGGAGAATCCAGGCACCACCTGGAGGTTGGCAACCTTACTTTAGGGACTGATGCCTCCAAAGATGGATGGTCACACTGGAGGTGAGGGCCAGACCTTCCCGAACCATCTGTCCAATCAGCACAGAGCTATTACTGATGCGGGCAAACTTTGCCCTTTCCGTGCTTGAAAATGTGAGCTCCAGCTGCTTGCAACATTCGCCTGCCGTGCGAGGTTAAATGCAACAGCCCCCAGAAATCTTTTCTGGCTGGAATGGTGGAGATTGGAGCCAGAGAGACATTCCTCTTCCCTCTCCGGCTCTCAGCTGCGGGTCTTGTTCGCTGGGATGCCAGAGGCAGGCCACACATCTGACCGAGCGCTCCTGGGGAAAGAAGTCTCTCCCTCTTTCTCCCAGACTTGGCACCTCATATTTTCTATCACTGTCCACCCAGGTGGCCAATGAATATTGGGAATCTGTAGTTCTTAAGGAACCTGATGTACTGACCTGGATGGTCCAGGCTAGCCGAGTTTGCTAGATCTCAGAAGCTAGTTCTGGAGAAAAAAGAAGAAGAAGAAGAAGAAGAAGAAGAAGAAGAAGAAGAAGAAGAAGAAGAAGAAGAAGAAGAAGAAGAAGAAGAAGAAGAAGAAGAAGAAGAAGAAGAAGAAGAAGAAGAGGAGGAGGAGGAGGAGGAGGAGGAAGAAGAAGAAGAAGAGGAAGAAGAAGAAGAGAGAAGAGGAAGAGGAAGAAGAAGAAGAAGAAGAAGAAGAAGAGGAGGAGGAGGAGGAGGAGGAGGAGGAGGAGGAAGATTGGATTTATACCCTGCCCTTCACTTGGAGTCTTAGAGTGGCTTACAATCTCCTTCCCCTTCCCCTCCCCACAACAGACACCCTGTGAGGTAGGTGGGGCTGAGAGAGCTCTTTCCAGAACTGTCCTTGAGAGAACAGCTCTGACAGAACTATGGTTTGCCCAAGGTCATCCAGCAGCTGCAAGTGGAGGAGTGGGGAATCAAACCCAGTTCCCCCAGATTAGAGTCCGCGCACTTAACCACTACTCTATAGGGTTGACCCTATGGCATTATCCCCCACCGAGGTTCTGCCCCTTCCAAAACCTTGCCCTCATCAAACTCCACCCCCAACTTTCCAGGGATTTCCCCACCTGGAGTTGGCAACCCAATGCAGCTCCCTATTCCATGTGGCCCGTCAGGGTAATCTTGTTGGCTCTTCGGCAACTCCCTAGCCTCACCACCAGGGGCGTTAGAGAGTCCTTGTTCAAAGCCCTGCTGCTCCTAGCTGTTTACAAGAGGGGTGGGGCTGGGATGAATTGTGACAGGGTAGTGTTTTTTTAAAAAAAAAAAAACATGGAAGAGAAAATTGCTTTCCTGCAGATTATAATGAGGGGCAGAGGTGATGAAAGTAATTGAAGAAGTGTTCAAAATGCAGAATATGTAATTAAAGCTAAAACAGCTATCCAGCGAAGATGAAAAGACACATTCCTTGTAATGAGGCATACAGGGGAAGGGACTCTCTCTCTCTCTCTCTTTCCCTCCCCCCCCAGCATTGTCCACTGAGCAGTTTTTTGTAGAAACATGCAATGACAGACATACATAAGTGCTGTCAAGTTGCAACTCACTGATGGCAAATCCAGCAAGAAGCTTTCAAGGCATAGGAGAAGCAGAAGAGGACTACCATTGCCTTCTTCTGCAGAGCCTTCCTTGGTGGTCTCCCTTCCAGGCTTAGCTTCCAACTTATGGTAGCCCCAGCAAGGGGCTTCCAAGGCAAGGGAGAAGCAGAGGTGGTTTGCCATTGCCTTCCTCTGCAGAGCCTTCCTTGGTGGTCATCCTTCCAAGCACCAACCCTGCTTAGCTTCCAACTTATGGTGGCCCCAGCAAGAGGTTTTCAAGGCAAGGGAGAAGCAGATGTGGTTTGCCATGGCCTTTCTCTGCAGAGCCTGCCTTGGTGGTCACCCTTCAAAGCACCAACCCTGCTTAGCTTCCAACTTATGGTGACCCCAGCAAGAGGCTTTCAAGGCAAGGGAGAAGCAGAGACGGTTTGCCATTGCCTTCCTTTGCAGAGCCTTCCTTGGTGGTCACCCTTCCAAGCACCGACCCTGCTTAGCTTCCAACTTATGGCGACCCCAGCAAGGGGCTCCCGAGGCAAGGGAGAAGCAGAAGCAGTTTGCCTTGGTGGTCTCCCATGTTCATTGATGCAGATGCAATTTAGCCAATGTAATTGCTGATAATGCAGCACAACCAGCAGAAAAAGGTCATCTTGGCTTGTGGTGGAGGAAGGGCAGTCCTGGTACATCCCTCATTGATTCACTCTTGTCTCTGATGTCAGACATTTCACGCGCAAACCAGTAGCACGAATCAGCATCCTCTTTCCAAGGGAAAAGAGCAGGGCAAGAAAAGCTGTAAGAAGAGCTCCGTAAGCTCTTGGAGGATTGGCTACATTAGGGGGGGGGTTGCCTAATATGCAAAGGAGTTCCTGCTACAAAAAAGAGCCCTGTACACACACACACACACACAGAAAGATGAGTCTGTAGGGTTGCCCGCCTCCAGGTGGTGGCTGGAGATCTCCTGGAATTACAACAGATTTCCAAGCGACACACATCAGTTCCCCCCTGGAGAAAATGGCTGCTTTGGAAGGTCAACTCTATGGCTTTAGACTCCACTGAAGTCCCTCCCCCGTCCAAACCCCACCCTTCTCCGGCTCCTTCCCCCAAATCTCCAGGTATTTCTCAGCTTGGGGCTGGCAACCCTGGGCTCTCAGCTGGCAGGATCAGACCTAGAGGCCGTTCAGTTCCAAGAGCAGCCCGGCAGATGCTTCTAGGAAGATCGCGAGCAGGGATGCCAGCCCCATCAGGAATGCTTCCTTAATTGGTCATCCAATTTTATTCATTCATAGAATCACAGGATCACAGAGGCGGGAGGTGCCATAGAAGCCATCTTTAGTCCAACCCCCTGCTCAACGCAGGATCAGCCTCGAGCGTCCCTGAAAAGTCTCTGTCCAGCTGCTGCTGGAAGACTAACAGTGAGGGGGAGCTCACCACCCACCTAGGCAGCCGATGCCACTATTGCACAACTCTGACTGTAAAACAGTTTTCCCCAGGGCTATTTCTGGGCAGGAACCCACAGGAATGGAGTTCCGGCTGGCTCCCGGGTTGGCCATGCCCAGCAGGAACTCATTCGCATAATAGGCCACACCCAACAGCAGAAACTAATTTGGATTGGCTAGATGAGGGGTGTGTGGCCTAACATGCAAAGGAGTTCCTGCTACAAAAAAACAACAACCCTGGGTTTCGACAATGAATAAGGTCAGCAGAATAAGAAGCAAAGGGTGGGTGTGGCTGGATGACCATACTTCTGGTAACATGGAGGTGTGGCCTAATAGGCTAATACACTGTGCTGCCAAGGGTGTGGCCTAATATGCTAATGAGTTCCTGCTGGGCTTTTTCTACCAAAAAAAGCCCTGGTTTTCCCTAATATCCAGCAGATACCTTCACTGCCCTTCATTAAAACCCATGACGGTGCATTGTCTCCTCTGCTGCCAACAGGAACAGCCCTTCAAATACTTCAGGAGAGTGACCGTGTCCTCCCTCAACCTCCTCTTCTTCATTTATTTGGGAGGCAAAGGAATAATCCACCCTTCAGTACAATACAGGGTTGCAGGTTGGCTGATTAAGTTGGGGGCATAAAGGGGGCATGCTGTCCCTTGCCAGGAGCTGCCAAATGTCCATCTCTCCTGCCCTGGCTGCCACCACTGAGGGATGGCTTTGCGGTTCGAAGTCAGACGGAGAAGGCATGAACAAAATACAGCGACAGAACCATCACTGCCACAGAGGAAGCTCAGTTTTGTGCTTTTGTGCATCGATGCACAAAGACGTCCTTTTCCATTTCTTTTTCTTTGGGCACGTCGCTGTCGTTGAGCCTTTTGACTCCGCCTGGTTTTCAGAACTCGAGCTCCCTTTTTCTGTTTGTTTTAATTTCTGGCACTTTAGTGCAATTTTGCACCATTTCCGTGCTGTTTTTACATACTCCAGATGCTGAAAAATGGGCATGAGTTTTAACGATGACATTTCTATTGAATGCTGTGGTTATGGCTTGCAGCAGGAAGCAGTGTTCCCTCTAAGCTGAGCTAGTGCGAGCCAGCTCACAGTTTTTTAGCCTCTGGCTCACACATTTTGTCTCAGCTCAGGAAGGATGGCTCCACAGGAAACTAATTCATGCAGTAGCCAAATCACTCGCTCACAACTTTAATGCCAGTAGCTCACAAGGTAGAATTTTTGCTCACAAGGCTCCATAGCTTAGAGGGAGCATTCAGCGGGATGACTGCTGTTTCATCCCGAGTGGGGCAAAGAATCCGTGGCCAAATGTTAGACTTCCAAATTGGACCGGTGCAGTCCTGACATTTGTCAGCGGGACGTGCTGTGCTTTCTCTGGACGTCCCTCCACTCATGCACAAGCCATATAACTACCACAATTCATTCCCCTTACTTTGCAAAGGCTTTGGCCAGGATGGCCCAGGCTGGCCTGATCTCTTAACAGATCTCCGAAGCTAAGCAGGGTCGGTCCTGGTTAGTTATTTGGATGGGAGACCACCAAGAGAGTCCAGGGTTACTACACAGAGGCAGGCAACGGCCAACCACCTCTGGGCGTCTCCTGCCTTGAAAACCCTGCAGGGTCACTGTAAAAGTCACCTGTCTCTTGATGGCAATTTCCACCACCACCACCACCTTTCAAAGATATATCGAGGTGGGTAAAACACCTTCTACCCAAAATGCATCTTTTTATTTAATATCCCAGACAGCCATTAGTATGGTACTGCTTGCGCCACCTTAATAAAGTAGCAGGGATCGTTTTTTTTTATAAATTGTAAGCATATTAACATGACTGAAATGTCATTCCACGGTGAAGTCTGATGAGAGAATCAGGGCGACTTAAATGTCAAAAATAGGTAGGTTTGTTAAGTATGTAACCTAATTAACGTTGCTATTGTCAGTATATTCAAAATCCCTTATATATGGGGGGGTTTGGGTCCCATTTTTATTTTGATGTTTATTTAAATACAAAAGGGCTTTTTCTTCTGAAATGAATTAAAAACGTGATCAAAATTAAAAACAACAGCAACAACGATATATCAAGATGGGCAGCCGTGTTGGTCTGAAGCAATGGAACAAAGTTAGAGTCCAGTTGGGCACCTTTAAGGCCAACAAAGTTTTATTCAAGGTGCACACAAAAGCTCACACTTTGAATAAATCTTTGTTGGTCTTTTATTATTGTTATTGTTGTTGTTAGTAGTGTTGTTGTTGTTGTTGTTAGCAGTAGTGTTGTTGTTGTTGTTAGTAGTAGTATTGTTGTTGTTGTTGTTAGTAGTATTGTTGTTGTTGTTGTTAGTAGTATTGTTGTTGTTAGCAGTAGTGTTGTTGTTGTTGTTGTTGTTGTTAGTAGTAGTAGTATTGTTGTTGTTGTTGTTGTTATTGGTATTGTTGTTGTTGTTGTTATTTTTGAATCACCCCATCCCTGATTACACAGGGCTCTGGGCAATTTACAATAAATTAATATACAAAAGTACAATTTAAAACCAACAATCAGTTCGTCCCAAAGTTTCACAGTCTTCCGATGGTGTTTATAATTTGATCTGAAACCTCCTCTGGACTGTTCTTCCATCTCATGGGCAGGTTAAGGAGGACGCCAAAGCGGGCAGGATGGGAAAAGGAAAAAGAAGGAAAGGGGGGAGTCCCAGGAGAGAGCCAGTTTGGTGTAGTGGTTAAGTGTGCATACTCTAATCTGGGATAACTGGGTTTGATTCCCCACTCCTCCGCTTGCTGGATGACCTTGGGTAAGCCATAGTTCTGGCACAGCTGTTCTCGAAAAAGAGCAGTTTCTGTCTGAGCTCTCTCAGCCCCACCTACCTCACAGGCAATGCTCCCTCTAAGCTGTGGAGTCTGGTGAGCAAAATGTCTGCTTTGTGAGCTACTGGCATTAAGGTTGTGAGTGAGTGATTTGGCTCCTGCATAAATTAGTTTGCTCTGGAGCCACCCTTCCTGAGCAAAGGCTAAAATGGGTGAGCCGGAGGCTAAAAAACCTGTGATCTAGCTCACACTAACTCAGCTTAGAGGGGACACTGCTCACAGGGCATCTGTTGTGGGGAGGGGGAGGGAAAGGAGTTTGTAAGCTGCTCTGAGACTCCTTTGGGTTGTGAAGAGTGGGGTATAGATCCAATCTCCTCCTCCTCCTCCTCCTCCTTCTTCTATGGAAACTGTCACTGCCCTCAACCAAAAGCCTGGCAGGCCCTGCAGAATTGCATTAAGCTCTGATGGAAGTTGGCAGAGAGTTCCACCAGGTCAGAGCCAGGGCCGAGGAGGCGCTGGATCTGGTCGAGGACAGCAGGATGTCTCTGGGGCCAGGGATCACCAGGAATCTTAAAAGTTCCACTGGACCCTTAATTTTGTTCTTTCAAAGATATGTCAAGCATTAAGCAGCTAATGCATGAGGCAACCTTGGACCACTCTGAACTGCAATATCAAGGCTAAATGTGATTCTGCTTAAATGATTTGGGTCCTTCTCAGAGACCAACAAGATTTTCAGAGTATTGTTGGATTCTCTCGTTTGGTACAGCCAGGAATCTTTACCTGCAGTAGCAGAGTACATAAAAACCAAACCACACAGTGAAGCGGGGTGCTGCATGTGCTGGCAAACTTACAAAGTGACACAGAGCCAGAGATCATATTTAAAACTAATCAGAGTTCTTTATTATACTGAATTCCATTCTAGACAGGGAAGGTGAGAGAGAGATACACATGCGGGGATGAGAGGCCCTGCACCCATTGTTCAAAGAGAAGAGCAACATACTCCTTTCTTTGTGTGTGCAGGAAGTTTGTGCGTGCAGAAGAAAGGACATTGCTCCCTAAGAAGTATCAGTCTACACATCAAAGGCGACAGAGACAGAAGAGTAAACAGAAAGGAAGCCCAGAACATAAGAACATAAGAGAAGCCAATGTTGAATCAGGCCAATGGCCCATCTAGTCCAACACTCTTGTCACTTAGCGGCCAAAATATACCAGGTGCCATCAGGAGGTCCAGCAGTGGGGCCAGGGCACTAGAAGCCCTCCCACTGCTGCCCCCTCCAGCACCAAGAATAAAGTGCATCACCTGCCCCAGACTGAGAGTTCCCATCTATACCCTGTGGCTAATAGCCACTGATGGACTTCTGCTCCATATGTTTATCTAATTCCCTCTTGAAACTGTCCATGCTTGTAGCTGTCACCACCTCCTGTGGCAGTGAATTCCGTATGTTAATCACTCTTTGGGTGAAGAAGTATTTCCTTTTATCTGTTCTAACCCAACTGCTCAGCAATTTCATGGAGTGCCCACGAGTTCTTGTATTGTGAGAAAGGGAGAAAAGGACCTCTTTCTCAACCTGCTCAATCCCATTCATAATCTTATAAACCTCAATCATGTCACCCCTCAGCCGTCGTTTCTCCAAGCTAAAGAGCCCCAAGCGTTTTAACCTTTCTTCATAGGGAAGATGTTCCAACCCTTTCTTCATAGGGAAGGCTTTCCAACCCATAGGGAAGGTGTCCCAACACAGAGTGTGCCTGTCTATCTAACTGACTCTCTTGTAACCCACCCCCTCTGGAGGCTGAGGCCAAAAAGATAGTGTCTTCTCTTTCAACAGGTATAAGCTTTCTAGAGTCAACACTCCCTTTGTCTGAAACTACTTTAATGAATGAATTATTTCAGTTGGTGTCTTTGAGTCAGACAGCCTTTATTACAGCCCACAAGCCATACCGGTTATTGAGGCCGGTGCCTCTTAGCCCGCCTGGAGTCCTTGGGTTGGGATGACTTAGGCGTTTTAATAGAGTGAGTAACCCACGAACAAATAAGTGGCACGCAGCCGCCTAATGCTCCAAAGCAGAAATTTCAGGACTATTTCAGCTTTTTGCGTGTCGGTTTGTAAACAGGATTGTTTCTTGCTCTGATCAGGTGTATGTAACAAAACTGATTTGATAATCACCTCCTTCAAACGGTTATGACAAAAAGCAATGTAATTTCCCCCTTGGCATTCCGTACCATTTACTCTGTCGGGAGCAGTTCCGAGCATTTTATTCGGGGGGTTATGAAAGGAAATGCATTTCAAAGGAATGGTTTATTTTTACTCGCAATACCTTTTCTCCCTCTGCCCCCCCCTCCCCGCTCGTAAATATAGGAATGTTGGTGTCACACTATAATTGGTTTCCTAATGAGACGTTCAAAAAGAGTTGTACTTTTACCTTGTAGGTAGCTTTCTTGCCTTGCTTGGCAAGCTTTTGCCGTGCGAAAGGGGGCCATTCAGATTCGCACGGACAATTGGTGGTCGGAATTGGAACGGAGGGTGGAATTGGGACGGACTGATTTCGTACGGCACGTAGGCAAAAAAAAAAAAATCAGTCAATGCGGGATCACAGCTTTAAGAGGGCATCCCAGGATCGTCTGCACAGAGAGAGCTCGGTAACCACAATCAACGAGATGGCTTCCCGGTGAAATAACAGAGAGTTGTTTTAAACAGCTTCCCAGAGTGTGTATACACAGCCTGGAGGAGCTTAACTCAGCACGGTGCTTCGGTGTTTGTGTGAAATTGGAACATTCCGTCTAGCCAGACGAGAGCTATTCTGGATACAGAAACTCTTCAGAAGCTCAGACCAAAGGCACATCCAGTCCAGGGGTTCCCATCATGGCGTCCACCTACACTTTTCCTGGTGCCCACCAAGTGTTTTTAGAACATGGGCACGGCCATGTGAGGCTTTTGATTAGCTGTGAGAGGGTTTTTTTCCCCCCTGTTTGCTTCAGCAGCAGGTTCCCACCACGGGGAAAGGATCTTCACTCTGTGACTGACGGCCAGTCATCTGGAGGTAAGAAGATATTTTTAAAACAATTTGGAAAGACCTGTTGAAGAGTTACTGCTGGAGTTAGGCTTGACCTCCGCGACTGACTTTGTGGCGGGCCCCATCCCCCGTGGCAGCCATTTTGTGGATGTGCTCAACCACTTTGTGCCAGAGCTCCAAACGTGTCCAAAGGCTCTAAAGTTTGGGGACCCCTGCTGTAGTCTACCATCCTGTTTTTGACAGCAGCCAATCAGAACCTTCTCACTAGGGGGACAGGAGAGCGACTGCCCTTTCCTCAGAATTGGTTCTTGAGTAATTGATCTTATTGTAAATTTGGTTTTCAATGAAGAAGGAGAAGAAGAGGAGGAGGAGGAGGAGGAGATTGGATTCATACCCCGCCCTTCATTTGAAGTCTCAGAGCAGCTTTCAATCTCCTTTCCCTTCCCCTCCCCACAACAGACTGTGAGGTAGGTGGGGCTGAGAGAGCTCTGACAGAAACTGCTCTTGAGAGAACAGCTCTGACAGAACTATGGCTTGCCCAAGGTCATCCAGCCAGGTGCAAGTGGAGGAGTGGGGAATCAAACCCGGTTCTCCCGGATTCGAGTCTGCGCGCTTAACCATGACACCAAACTGGCTCCAAACCAGTGATTTAAATATTGTATTGTCTATCATTGCTTGTTGTAACCCACACTGAGCCTGCTTGCCGGGGAGGGATGGCTAGAAGTTAAATAATAAAAAAAAGAACAAGCTTTACATAAACTGTAATAGTTTCCCATACAAAGTTGATGAACATGTCAAATGACCAACATAAGACCGTAACGGATCTGTTTATCAACCTTGTATGGGAAATCATTACAGTTTATGTAAGGCTGTGTCTGACTCTCATTCAGCCTGATATTCAGGCCTTATGTTTTTAATTTATAAATTTATAAGATTATGCATGGGATTGAGCAGGTTGAGTAAGAAGTCCTTTCCTCCCTTTCTCACCATACAAGAACTCATGGGCACTCCATGAAATTGCTGAGCGGTCGGGTTAAAACAGAAAAAAGGAAGTCCTTCTTCACCCAAAGAGTGTTTAACATATGGAATTCACTGCCACAGGAGATGATGGCAGCTACAAGCATGGACAGTTTCAAGAAGGAATTAGATAAACATATGGAACAGAGGTCCATCAGTGGCTATTAGCCACAAAGTATAGATAGGAACTCTCAGTCTGGGCAGGTGATGCCCTCTATTCTTGGTGCTGGGGGGCAGCAGTGGGAGGGCTTCTAGTGTCCTGGCCCCACTGCTGGACCTCCTGATGGCACCTGGTATTTTTGGCCACTGTGTGACAGAGTGTTGGACTAGTTGGGCCATTGGCCTGATTCAACATTGGCTTCTCTTATGTTCTTATGCTAATTTTACTATCCATGCACCTCCATGTTTAGTCACGTCATTTGCATGACCATGGAGAAGTCTTTGGACAGCGCTGGCTCTTCGGCTTGGAAACGGAGACTCGCACCACTCCCTAGAGTCAGATTCGACTGGCTTCCAAGCAAGGGAAACCTTTACCTTCTTACATCAGATAACAAATATTTATTTTGGTCATATTTTCATCTGCTGTAATTTGACCCTTGTAGCATTATCAGAGATTATGGCTTGCCTTGGCCATCCAGGTCAGGAAAGTTGTTCAGAGGTGGTTTGCCATTGCGGGGCTGTGCATAGCAACCCTGAATTTCCTTGGTGGTCTCCCATCCAAATACTAACCAGGACCAACCCTGCTTAGCTTCTGAAATGTGGCAAGATCAGGCTCGCCTGGGCTATTCAGGTCGAAGTTGCTTGGGAATGCCACCAAGATAGGAAAGGGGGCAGCCAGAAGCGGGTTTAGGAAGTCTGGAAGGAAGCCATTTATCCTGCAAGAAATCTTCACATGACCCCCCCACCCTGCTAAGCCATGTCGGTGGTGACGGATCACTGTGGATTAGCATCGCCTGAAGGTGCTTGTCAGCATTCCTGGTAATTTGTATGTGATTCATGAAGGATGATATACGGTTAACTTTGCCCAGTGCAGCAGAAAGCTGAGACACGATTACATTATGGGTGTGCAGCAAAAGAGAAATTAGTGATGGATAAAGTGAATTAAACATAATAGAAATAAAAATGCCTTACCACAGGACTCATCCATCACACAAACGGCTTTGCAGCAAGGGGGGATATTGGTGAGGAGATGTGTTGCACAGAGGAAAGGCTGGCTGTTATTAAGAACATAAGAGAAGCCATGTTGGATCAGGCCAATGGCCCCTCCAGTCCAACACTGTGTCACACAGTGGCCAAATCCCAGGTGCCATCAGGAGGTCCGCCAGCATGGCCAGAACTCCAGAAGACCTCCCATGGTTGCCCACCCAAGCACCAAGTATACAGATCATCACTGCCCCATCCATCTATAGGTAAAGGTAAAGATTTCCCTTGCTCAAAAGCCATTCAAATCCAATTCTAGGGATGCAGTGCTCATCTCCATTTCCAAGCTGAAGAGCCAGCGCTGTCCAAAGACATTTCCATGGCCATGTGGTTGGCATGACTAGACACTAAGGCACACGGAATGCTGTTACCTTCCCACCGAAGCAGTCCCTATTTATCTACTGGTAGTCTCTTGCTTTTGAACTGCTATGTTGGCAGGAGCTGGGGCCAGAGACGGGAGCTCACTCTGTCATGTGGCACTCGGGCCTCGAACTGCTGAACTACCAACCTTCTGGTCGGAAGTTCAGCATCTTAACCACTTGAGCCACCTTGTGGCTAATAGCCACTGATGGACCTTCCCCCGATGTTGCCTCCTGCCTCTGGGATTCAAGGGCTTAGTGCCTCTGAATGTAGAGGTTCCCCTCAGTCACCATGGCTAGTAGCCGCTGATAGACCCAACCTCCATGAATCTATCGAATCCCCTTTTAAAAGCTGTTTATTCCATTGGCCATCACTATGTCCTCTGGCAGCCAATTCCACATTTTCGTCACTCTCTGTGTAAAGAAGTAATGCATGCTTTTATGTATGTTTTTCATTTGTAGCTGCCTTGATGGCCCCGTTGAAGACAGAAAAGGCAGGGGGTAAATATTGTCAAGAAATAAATAGCCCAGGAATTTCTTCCTGGCTGGCCTATGAAGCCCTCCTTATGAACAGGGTGGCAGTGAGTCAGTCTGGTGCTCTGGAAAGCACCCAACACCCACTGGCACTCAATACACACTCAGCGATAGTCCGGGAGGAAGACAAATTGTTCATTTCATGCTCTTCTCAGCTTGTTCTTCTGTCTTCACTAAGGTGCAGAGCAGAAGGTAGAAGTCACCCGTCTGTCTCCTAATTCTGGAATCCATGTGACGGAGGATTTCAGCCTCTCTACTGATACTTTGTGCTGGTCCGCTGGTTCAAAGCATCCCCGGGCCTGGTTTAACTAATTCCCATCTTGCTCGACGGCACCCAGAGACCCGACTCCGTCAAGTAAGGAGAATCCTTCTGTTATCCAGATGGCTTCACTGAACATCTGCCACGGAGGCTACACAGTCATTCATTTGTATACTGAGCCCAGTGATGCCTTGGATTGGGAAGGACGGAGGCTCTGAAGGTAAAGCCTCTGCTCCCTCTACTGACCACAGATAATTCTGCAACCTTCTTGGGAACTTCCTCAGGATGTCCTGCTGATGGGTGGGGGGTTTGGTGGACCTTGTCAAGAATGGCCGTTCCATTAGGTCAACTTATGGCCATCAAGTTTTTGGAATGTCACATCTGCTGCACCAAAGAGCAGGGAACAAAGGAAGGTTGAATGACCTGTTACTATTTGGAAACCCAGAAGTGTTGAGCGGCCTTGGAGCTCCGGATGTCAAGAACGTTTCATAGTACGCAGAGGGCCAGATCTCACTGTGAGGTCTGGAGGTGGTGCAGTTGGAAGGTGCCATCAAGTTGCAGCTGACTGAGGTGACTCCAAAAGGGTCTTCAAGGCAAGAGGCCTTCAGAGGTGGTTTGCCATTGCCTGCCTCTGCACAGATGCTCTGGAGTCCCTTGGTGGTCTTCCACTCATGTACTGACCAGGGCCAACCCTGCTTAGCTTCCGAGATCTGACAAGACGGAGCTAGCCTGGGACATCCAGGTCAGGACGTATGTGGTTTGGAGAGAAGGAGAATTGTCAGCTGGCACATCTGTGGAAATCACTGGTGGGGAATCACTCTTCTGCTTAGTCACAGTTTTGTTGCAGATCTCAAGCAGCACCCTCAAATGCTCAAAAATGTTCTGTTTATCAAGGACTCAGAATTGCACTGAATTGCAGGGCTCTTTTTTTTGTAGCAGGAATGCCTTTGCATATTAGGCGACACACCACTAATGTAGCTAATCCTCCAAGAACTTACAGTAGCCCCTGTAAGGCCCCGTTCACACTGAGCATTTGCCCCGCTGAAGGCATGGGAGCCCTGCGGACTTTCCGTGCACGATCATACAAGCACATCTGGGAGGTGTAGTGCTCCCGTGGACAACCCACGGCTTCCCATGGAAAACGCGGAGTAAAAAACTAGTAGGTCCGAAGTACTAGTTTCCAGAAACCCTGGGGCAAAGGCTGGCATCTGATCGTGGGAGTGCCAGTATCCACCAGCTTCTGATGCCTGCCCATGTCCCCGGGGTTTCCGGATGTTGCAAGTGTCCATGGGATGCGCACCAACGCTGAACAGCGCATGCGCACACACAAGACACTGACAGCGGCCCGCCCCCCAATGGTGCCTGCGCACTTCGCTGCTTTTTTGCTGCGCTGCAGCAGCGCGGTGCGATCGGGGCACAGAGCTGGAGTGTGGCAACCCGGTGGCCCATGTGATCGGGCTACCGCGCCTTATTTAGCTCCAGGGCGAACTGCCATGCCTCTCCCCCACGTTTTCTGGCCTGTATGACCGGGGCCAATGAAGAGCTCTGTAAGCTCCTGGAGGATTGGCTACATTAGGGGTGTGTCTCCTAATATGCAAAGGAGTTCCTGCTACAAAAAGAGCCCTGCAAAATTGTATTGTAAACATTAGTTGCTGTAGATTTTCTGGGTTGTGTGGCTGTGGTCTTGGCATTGTAGGGCCTGATGTTTCACCAGTAGCTGTGACTGGCATCTTCAGAGGTATAACACAGAAAGAAAGTATAACACAGAAAAACCTCTGAGGATGCCAGTCACAGCTACTGGCGAAACATCAGGCTCTACAATGCCAAGACCACGGCCACACAACCTGGAAAATCTACAGCAACGAATGAACTCCGGCCGTGAAAGCCTTTGACAACATATTGTATTGTAAACACTTTGCACATGCACAGTCTCACTTGGCTTTCCAGCAGCTGTTCCCCTACCCTGTCCATCTACCATATGTCCAACCTAGGAGTGTACAGATCTGGTACTTTTGCTGCTGTTTTAGGGGTTGCCTGTGTTCCTGAAATACATTTTCTGTTTTTTATTTTGATTTTTTTTAATGTTCATATGTCCAAGAAATCCAAATGCTTCCCATGTGATTTTTTTTTTTAAAAAATGACTGTTTTACCAAAATGATAATGCCTAAAATAACCTGTTTTATGTCTTTGAGGGTCTTGTTTTTAGACGTGCAATTTTGCAGTTGATTGCAATGTATCCTGATATTTAAATCCTGTCGGCAACATATTATTCAGAGGATGAGCAGTCCCAAACCAACTGGGAGGAAAATGCTTTCTTTTACCTATCTTTAAAAAAAAAAAAAAACAGAAAAACCCTGAATCCCTGCTTCTTGAAACACTTATCTCCTCGTATATAGTCATTCGCTTAATGTTGCAAGTGACTGGGAAAACAAACAACCCACCTCCCCCCCCCAAAAAAGGAGATCAGCTGTCACTCGTCAAATGGGGGAAAAATCACTTTCCTATTAAAATCAAAATGATTGCTGACAGTTCAAAGAGTTCCAAAAGAGACAGGCTAGTGAAGCTAAAAATTCCACTTGTTTAGGACATTTTTAAAATTCTGCCCTCCATCTTAGGAGCTCAGGGAAGCATAGGATTGGGTTAAATGTTAAAAAAATAAAATCAATTTCCTCGGAAGCACAGAAGATTTACACAGTAACTCCGATCCTCCGTGATTCCCTGTTTAGGGGAAAATGCTGCTCAAACAAATTACAAAGATAATCTGACTCCAGTGCTAACAAGAGAAAGACATTTTACATACAAAACCAGAAACACGTCTTACATGACATATTCCTATAATTATATTTAATTTTTGCGAGCAGATTAACTCCAGGTGGGTAACCGTGTTGCTCTGAGGCAACAGAAAAAAGTCTGAGTCCAGCAACACCTTTAAGACCAACTAAATTTAATTCTGGGTCTCAGCTTCTGTGCACATGCAGATACATTGAAACAGACTTCCTCAAGCCTTACACATTGGTAGAGCCAGAGCTATTTTTCGGCAGGAACGCACAGGAACGGAGTTCCGGCTGGCTCCTGAGTTGGCCACGCCCAGCAGGAACTCATTAGCATAACAGGCCACACCCAGCAGCAGAAACTCATTAGGATTGGCTACATGAGGGGCTGTGTGGCCTAACATGCAAAGGAGTTCCCGCTCCAAAAAAAGCCCTGGGTTTTGACAGCGAACAAGGTCAACAGAATAAGAAGCAAAAGGTGGCTGTGGCTGGATGACCACACTTCTGGTAACATGGGGGTGTGGCCTAATAGGCTAATACGCAGTGCTTCCAGGGGTGTGGCCTAATATGCTAATATATTCCTGCTGTTGGGTGTGACCTATTATGCTAATGAGTTCCTGCTGGGCTTTTTCTACAAAAAAAGCCCTGGGTAGAGCTTTTATATGTGTGCAAGCACATGGAAGCTTATACCCACCAGGATTAAACTTTGTTGGTCTTAAAGGTGCCCCTAGACTCAAACTTTGTTCAGACTAACTTCAAAAAGGTTAACTTGCGACAGCTCCAAGCCCAGGTAAGAGAGAGAAGAAGAGAGGTCCCATGTAAGATGAAGCAGAAGGCCAGCGACGGCCAAAGAGGCTCAACATCTAACCGATGAGAGAGGGTGGGGCCAACTTCCAAGTATGCCCCAGTGAGAGGGAGTTCTCTGAACCCTTCCCCTCCCAGATCCTCTTGCATGCAGAGTTACAATATCCAACATGTACACGGCTATCCATTCCCTACAGTTACCATTTCCAGGTTGGGAAATACTTGGAAATTTTGAGGATGGAGGCTGAAGAGGGTGGGTTTTGTGGAGGGGAGGGACTTCAGTGGGGTACAGTGCCACAGAGTCCACCCTCTGAATCAGCCATTTTATCCAGGGGAGTTGATCTCTGTCACCCAGAGATCAGACAGCCAATTCAGTGTAGTGGTCAAGAGTGGTGGACTCTAATCTGCAGAACTGCGTTTGATTCCCTACTCCTCCACTGGGTGACCTTGGGTCCATCACAATTCTCTCAGAGATGTTCTCCCAAGAGCAGTTCTCACTCAGAGCTCTCTCAGCCCCACCTACCTCACAGGGTGTCTGCTGTGGGGAGGGGAAGGGAAAGACATTTGTAAGGCACTCTAAGACTCCCAGTGAAGGATGGGGTATAAATCCAATCTCCTCCTCCTCCTCCTCCTTCACGCCAAAGCTTCCTTCATCAAAGAGCTTTGACGCTTGAAAGCTTCTACCCCAGATCTTGTTGGTTTCTAAGGTACTACTTAGGGTTGCCTGCTCCAGGCTTGGAAAATACCTGGAGATGATCTTCTTCTTCTTCTTCTTCTTCTTCTTCTTCTTCTTCTTCTTCTTCTTCTTCTTCTTCTTCTTCTTCTTCTTCTTCTTCTTCTTCTTCTTCTTCTTCTTCTTCTTCTTCTTCTTCTTCTTCTTCTCCTCCTCCTCCTCCTCCTCCTCCTCCTCCTCCTCCTCCTCCTCCTCCTCCTCCTCCTCCTCCTCCTCCTCCTCTTCTCCTCGTTCTCCTAGTTCTCCTCCTCCTTCTTCTCCTCTCCTCCTTGAGATCTCCAGTCACCACCCAGGGGCTGTCAATCCCACCACCCCCTTTTCATTCTTTACACCAACTTCTGGAAGTAGGTTTGGCTGAGAAAGAGTGACTAACCCAAAGTCACCCACTTCCATGACAGTGTCAGTCCCTGAATCCGGGTTTCCCCTACCCTAGACAGACACCCTAACCACTTTACTATCTTGACTTTCTCACGAAGACCCCACTTAAATCACCAGAGTGGAGGCCGACTCAGTGAATACAAGAAATTCTTTGACATCCCTAACTCAACAGATCAAAGGAAAACATGTAAGAAAAGGTGATATTTCCCTTGGCTGTCATCCAGGTTCTGTCTTTTGACTTTCTGATATCCCATGCCTTGCTTGTTTTGTCTGCCTGATCCGGTAAGCGGAGGGTGTTCATCAAGTGGTTTAAACTGGATCGCAACAGTTTGTACATCGGCCCACGGCTTCCTTGGGATTGTCGTTCAACCCAGGGAGTTCAGAGCAAGGGCCCACGTGATAATGAATAATGACCGTGATGCATGACCGTGATTACAAAGGTGCACAAACAGAACATATCCTCAAAGTAGTGGCAGGTTTTAAATGATGCATGACTTGCTCCCGAGTACTCTGGGGAAAGCAAGTAATCAAAGTAATTCAGTAGCAGTAGGAGAGAGCGAGAGTCTGGTAGCGCCTTTAAGACTAACAAAATTTGTGGCAGGGGAGGAGTTTTTGTGATTCACTGCTGAAGTGAGCAGCAACTCATAGAATCATTGAGTTGGAAGGTACTTCCAGGGTCATCTAGTCCAACCCTCTGCACAATGCGGGACATTCACAAATACCTCGCCCTCCCATACCCAGTGACCACTGTTCCACAACCAGAAGATGACAACAAAAAAACCCCAAAATCCAGGATCCCCGGCCAAATTGGCCTGCAGAAAAATTGCTTCCTGACCTCAAAGTGGTGACCAGCATTCCCCTAGGCATGTAAGAAAGGGCCACGAGAACTAAGCACTGATGCAGCCCTTCCTGCCCTCCCTTCTCATGATCTGCCTAAGTTCACAGAATCTGCATTGCTGTCAGATGGCCATCCAGCCTCTGGAAACCTCCAAAGAAGGAGAGCTCCACCACCTCCTGAGGAAGCCTGTTCCACTTAGGAACTGCTCTAACTCTCAGGAAGTTCTTCCTAATGTTTCACTGAAAACTCTTCTGATTTAATTTTTACCCGTTGGTTCTGGTCTGACCTTTTGGGGCAACAGAAATCAACTCTGTCCATCCTCTAGATGACAGCACTTCAAGTACTTAAAGAGGGTTATCATATCCATCTCACAGAAGCTCCTACCCTGCCACAATTTCTGTTAGTCTTTCAGGCGCTACTGGACTCCTGCACTTTCCCGCTGCTCCCAATGGACGAACGTGGCTACCCATCTTGAAAGTAATTCAGTGAACTGTTAGTATGCACCAACAGTGGATACCTTGCAAAATGCTATCAGGTGCACATGGACAGACCCATTCATATGACACATGAAGCTGCCTTCTACTGAATCAGACCATTCATCCATCAGGATCAAGACTGTCCACTCAGACTGGCAGCAGCGCTCCAGGATCTCAGGCTGAGATCCTGCACATCACCTGCTGCCTTGTTCTTTTACCTGGAGACGCCAGGGATCAAACCTGGGACCTACCAAGCAGATGCTTGGCCATTGAGCCATGGCCCCACCCACTCAAACAAGGCTCTTTAAACTGTGAACAAATCATAAATGTGATTATGTCAGGTGGTTGAATTCAGAGGATGCAAGCAGAGTGAGTTTGACGTGGAACACTTCCTTTGCACAGGTGGAAGAGTGATTAACACATGGAGTTCACTGCCACAGGAGGTGGCGGCAGCTACAAGCATGGATGGCTTCAAGAGGGAATTCAATAAAAATATTTAGCAAAGGTCCATCAGTGGGTATTGGCCACAAGGTATAGATAGGAAGTCTCAGTCTTGGGCAAGTGATGCTCTGTATTCTTGGTGCTTGGGGGGGGGGGCAGCAGTGGGAGGGCTTCTAGTGTCCTGGCCCCACTGCTGGACCTCCTGATGGCACCTGGTATTTTTGGCCACTGTGTGATGGAGTGTTGGACTAGACGGGCCATTGGCTTGATCCAATATTGGCTTCTCTTATGGTCTTAAGTATCCCTAGGAAGACATGTAGGAGGTTTTCTCAAAGCTCCACAAAGTTTTAAAGGGTATAGGGGAGCTTCCAGGTTTAGGAACACTGGAAGGAGCCAGTTTGGTGTAGTGGTTAAGTGTGTGGACTCTAATCGAGGAGAACCAGGTTTGATTAACATAAGAACATAAGAGAAGCCAATGTTGAATCAGGCCAGTGGCCCATCTAGTCCAACACTCTGTCACACAGCGGCCAAAAATACCAGGTGCCATCAGGAGGTCCATCAGTGGGGCCAGGACACTAGAAGCCCTCCCACTGCTGCCCCCCCCAGCACCAAGAATAAAGCGTATCACCTGCCCCAGACTGAGAGTTCCCATCTATACCCTGTGGCCAATAACCACTGATGGACTTCTGCTCCATATGTTTATCTAATTCCCTCTTGAAACTGTCCATGCTTGTAGCTGCCACCACCTCCTGTGGCAGTGATTCCCCACTCCTCCACTTGCACCTTCTGGATGACCTTGGGCAAGCCATAGTTCTGGCACAGCTGTTCTCGAAAAAAGAGCAGTTCCTGTCAGAGCTCTCTCAGCCCCACCGACCTCCCAGGGTGTCTGTTGTGGGGAGGGGAAGGGAAAGGAGTTTGTAAGCCGCTCTGAGACTCCTTTGGGTAGTGAAGGGTGGGGTAGAAATCCAATCTCTTCTCTTCTTGTGGGAGGAAGCAGGGACGTTGGGCTCCAGGCACCTCCAGGACGACAAGCCAAGAACGAAGACGGGCAGCTTGCTGGGCTGGAGTCAAGGCAGGGCGAACAGAGCAGTAATTAATCAATGTGGTCCCAGTGCTGCCGTTAAACTAATGAAGCTAATTTATTGACAATGGTTTACGGAGGTTTAAGTCTCAGGATTTAATGGTTCTTCTGGAAGCCTTCCTAACTGGCCAAGTCTTGGAGGGGGAGGGGAGGGGGAGTCTTCAGCCGGCATTGGTTCATTCTCTATCCCAAAAGTGATGTTAAGTCATCAGCGTTCTATTGGCCTAAGACCCTCTATTTATACCCTTTTATGAGCAGGGATTCCCATTCTTTCATTCATTCATTCATTCAGATTCAAGCGGGTCACCATGTTGGTCTGAAGCAGCAGAACAAAGTTCAAGTCCCACGGCACCTTGAAGACCAACAAAGTTGTATTCAAGGTATGAGCTTCCGTGTACATGCACACTTCTTCAGATACATTGAAATGGAAGTCACCAGTCCATACATATAAGCAGACAGTGAGTAGCAAATTAGCAGGCACCATAATAAAGGTGTTTTAACAGACACTGAACTGCAGGCTGTGGAAGGTCAGTAGTTCAGCAGTTTGAGACCCGAGAGTGCCGCATGACGGAGTGAGCTCCCGTCTCTAGTTCCAGCTCCTGCCAATCTAGCAGTTCGAAAGCAAGACATTGCAAGTAGATAAATAGGTACCACTTTGGTGGGAAGGAAACAGCATTCCGTGCACCTTGGTGTTTAGTCATGCCGGCCACATGACCATGGAAATGTCTTCAGACAGCGCTGGCTCTTCGGCTTTGAAACGGAGATGAGCACTGCAACCCTAGAGTCAGATTTGACTGGCTTTCAAGCAAGGGAACCTTTACCTTTTACTAACAGATGCAAGGACCAAACTGGAATAACGAGCTTAGTTTATATGGCCACCATTTGTTTGGCTTTAATTCCAGAGGGAAAACATAGTGGAGGAAATAAATATATCAAATTCAGAGATTGATGGGCAGATGCATTCCACAGTTAAAAAGGGTGCATCAGCCCATCACTGAGGCTCCTTTAGGTAGTGAAGGAAGGGGTATAAATCCTCCTCCTCCTCCTCATGTCCCACATTTCCTTGTGGTTGAAGGCAGCTTACAATAACAGTTCAAAACATTTTCACTTGCATTATGCAAATAAATTTGCAGTCAAGAAATAGATAAAAAATGAGGAGGAAGATCTTAGTGTTTTAATTGCAACCAAAACATCTGTTAGGCCGGACAGCCTATCCAAAATTCACTGCTTTCTGAGCACAACCAAGAAATACATGACATTTTATATTTCAAATGACATCGTCACACCATCATCATGAAAATAATATTCAAAAGGCATAATTGGTTACAAGAAATTAAACGTCATCTGAATAAAAATTCCCTTATTGGTCAAATGTAAAGAAAGGTGTGTCTATGCAACAGCGTCAATCGCTTACGTAATCTAACCTAAACACGATCGAGCAAGATTTCTATGCACCCAAACAAAGGTGTTTTTCTCTGATGCGGAGCTAAAAATCCTTTTTGACCCAGCCACTGCGAAATTGTAACCTAAACAATCAAAACCCCTGAACTTTATATCTAACTTTCTGGTCTGCTAGCATCAGCTAGAAAAATGAATCCAACCTAGAAGAGAAAGGCCTACTGCTTAGTAGACCTATATTACATCCTAAGAAAATCTTGCTTAGGAAGAAAACCCTATAAAACCAGAAGAATATGAATAATCAAAAGGAAATAAAAGTTATAATCAAATCTATACTACTCTTGGGGTAAGAGTGGACTGTAAACTGAATATGAGCAGACAGTGTGATGCGGTGACAGAAAAGGCAAATCCAGGCTCGGGTTGTATTAAAAGGGCCACAGCATCGAAATCGCAGGAGGTCATAGCCCCTCTGTGTACTGCCTTGGTCAGGCCGCACCTGGAGTCCTGTGTGCAGTTCTGGTGGCCTCGCTTCAAAAAGGATGTGGGCAAAATTGAGAGGGGGCAGAAGACAGCAAGGAGGATGATCCAGGGTCTGGAGACTGAGCCCTACGAGGAAAGGCTGAGGGCCCTGGGGATGTTTAGTTTGGAGAAGAGGGGATTGAGGGGGGACATGCTTGCTCTCTTTAAATATTTGAAAGGCTGTCCTTTGGAGGAGGGCAAGGAGCTGTTCCAGTTGGCAGCAGAGGAGAGGACCCGAAGCAACAGGTTTAAGTTACATGCAGAAAGGTATTGGCTGGATATCAGGAAACACTTTTTTCATGGTCAGAGTGGTTCAAAGGTGGAATCAGGTGCCTGGGGAGGTGGCTGGCTCCCCTTCACTGACAGCTTTCAAGAAGAGGCTGGATAAATATTTGTCAGGGCTGGTCCTGCATTGGGCAGGGGGTTGGACTAGATGATCAATATGGCCCCTTCCAGCTCTATGATTCCATGAAACAGTCCTTCAGATATGAGGGATGCCACCAAAGTTTGAAACTGCCATGTTTGGAGGATGAACACCAGCAGCTCACAACTCTCACCTGCAATCAGAGGTGAGCACCACAGCCTTGATTCCTCTTCTCTAACTGGAGTGAAATGCAAGCCAAGTGAGGACCTCTCCCAGACCTGAATGCCCCCTTTCTTTCTCCCCCCCCGGATTTTAGCAAGAACAACTAAGGGCTTCTGGATACTTCTGGGAATGACAGTGTCCTGGCTGACAGGAGCCAGGGAACAAACATGGAACTTCCTTAGACTGAATCAGACCCTGGGTCCATTGAAGTCAGTATTGTCTATTCGGTCTGACAGTGGCTCTTCTGGGTCTCAGGCAGAGGACTTCCATAACACCAGCTTCCTATCTTTTAAACTGGAGATTGAACCTGGGACCTTCTGCATGCAAAGCAGATGCTTTATCACCAAGCCACAGCCCCCCCCCCCCATTGCTGCTCACTCGCTCTCGCTTTTTTTCAGAAGAGCATACCACAGGGCTATTTTTAGGCAGGAACCCACAGGAACGGAGTTCCGGCTGGCTCTTGAGTTGGCCACACACAGCAGGAACTCATTAGCATAATAGACCACACCCAACAGCAGGAACTCATTAGGACTGGCTACATTAGGGCTGTGTGGCCTAACATGCAAAGGAGTTCCTGTTCCAAAAAAAGCCCTGAGTTTTGACAACAAACAAAATAAACAGACTAAGGAGCAAAAGGTGGGTGTGGCTGGATGATCACACTTCTGGTGACATGGGGGGTGGCCTAATATGCTAATGAGCTGTGCTGTC
This sequence comes from Gekko gecko, assembly GCA_029375565.1. Taxonomy (NCBI): domain Eukaryota; kingdom Metazoa; phylum Chordata; class Lepidosauria; order Squamata; family Gekkonidae; genus Gekko; species Gekko gecko. The sequence goes on along the minus strand of JAPDNY010000013.1, from coordinate 70,232,185 downwards.
AGGGGTGTGGCCTAATATGCTAATGATTGTGCTGTCGGCATGTGGCCTATTATGCTAATGAGTTCCTGCTGGGCTTTTTCTACAAAAAAAGCCCTGGCATATCATATGAAATACCTAGACCTGTAACCAAAATAAAAAGCAATAAGAACTATACTGTTTAACTGTGAGCAAAAGATACACATTAAAACTATCAGGTGGAAAGAAAAGAATTCTTTGGTTATGGTACGAGGTCAATGACTTATGTTAATAAAAGAGATACAAACGAATCTTCCCCAATGTGTATTTACATATGTTTGTTATTGCTTGTCTTATATACATGAAAAAAAAACTTTCTTAAAAAAAAAAGAAGTGACATCATCCCGTAGGTGACATCCGGGTGACACTCTGTGTTTTGGGTACAATCTGCATGATAGAAGCCGTTTTGACCATGGAGGTCTGCCCAAACACCAGAGAGCTGCCGTGACATTGCAACCCTAGGAAAGCATAATGCACTTCCTCCCTTTCCAGTAGAGTTGCCATGTGTCACTTTTCCTGCGGCAAGGGGCTCCTGGCTGGGACTGCGTGGCCTGGTGACGTCACCGGTAGTGACATGATCACGCTAGGGACATTGCGTGGTGACGCTCTGGTCACCAACTGCTGCTCTTCAAAACAGTTGAGTAAAGAAGATGGGGTGGCTGGGATATAGCCGACAATGCTATGGAATGTAGTACGCAGAATCTGTTTGCTGTGTACATTATCTTGGTCTCACTGCATTGTTTTATACTTATGTAATCCCATTTTCTGCATTGTTTAACATGTCATGGCTAATACTTCTGCTTTGTTTTTGTTTTAAATTTCTATTGTCCTATTGTTTGTTTCTTTATTTAAATGGTTTATTAGCCCTCATGCCAGTTTGTGGAACTCAAGGATGATTACAATGTAACTAAAACAATTATATTTAAAAACAAAACACCTAGAAGACCACAATTTATAAATTTCTTATTAGATGTTCTGTGCTATTGATTCTGTTGATTTGCAGTGTGCCGTCCACGTTGAGTGTTGGTGAGAAAGGCAGAAGATAAATAACCACACACACACATATATATATATATTAAAAAATAATAAAATAGAATAAATTTTAATCTACGGAAATCTGTTAAACGTCTTTATTGTGGTGTATGCTAATCTGCTAATGGAAATCTGCCACCGAGGTGGGCATTCTTCAGGGCCATTGACCACCATTGACCTGATTTATGTTGAACACAATTATTCACATATTACAAAGATTCAGTTGGATCCAGAATAAAATTTCCACTGGCACAGTGGACCTTTTCTACTTCCACCTTCCCACTGCAGCCCATTGATCTCCACTAGCTGCTCCTGAGGGATAGGGGATGTGGAGTAGGTACATGAAGAAATGTCAGAACATGAGAGAAGCCATGTTGGATCAGGCCAATGGCCCATCCAGTCCAACACTCTGTGGCCAAAAATACCAGATGCCATCAGGAGGTCCATCAGTGGGGCCAGAACTCCATAAGTCCTCCCCCTTTTGTCCCCCAAGCATCAAGAACACACAGCATCATTACCCCAGACATTGTGTGCCCTCTATACCTTGTGGCCAATAGCCACTGATGGACCTCTGCTCTTAAGAACATAAGAGAAGCCATGTTGGATCAGGCCAGTGGTCCATCCAGCCCAGTACTCTGTATCACACAGTGGCCAAAACACCAGATGCCATCAGGAGGTCCACCAGCAGGACCAGAACTCCAGAAGTCCTCCCTTTGTAACCCTCCAAGCACCAAGAATACAGAGCATCACTGACCCCGACAGAGTGTTCCAGGTATGCCTTGTGGCTAGTAGCCACTCATGAACCACTGCTCTTAAGAGCATAAGAGAATCCATGTTGGATCAGGCCAATGGCCCATCCAGTCCGACACTCTGTGTCACACAGTGGCCAAAAATACCAGATGCCATCAGGAGGTCCACCAGTGGGGCCAGAACTCCAGAAACCCTCCCACTGTCACCTTCCCCCCAAAAAAACCACCAAGAACACAGAGCATCACTGCCCCAAACATAGTTTTCCATCTATAGGAAAGTCTGCAGTGGGGAATCAGTGGACATTGCCAGTTTAGTCTGGATCTAACTGATTTGTAAACCATTTTTTTTCCCAGTGGTATCTTAAGAATGGCAGTAGGAGTGAGCAATCTCCAGACACCAGATTGGGTCTGAATGATCTTTGGCATCTAACGAAGGGAAATTTGACTCTAAAAAAGAAAAAGAAAAAAGCCCAAATCTTATTGATCTTGGAGGTGCTGCCCGGCTGGAATCTGGCCGGCCTCTTCTTTGTTCGGAGGCCATAGCCTCCAGCACCATGGATAGCTCCTAGTGCTCAGCGTTCATATCGTTTGGTCGGTTTTTGTTCTGTACATTTTTGGCCCTGTTGCAACACACAGGTCCTTTCCGCACTTGGATCTCATCCCTGATTTTATCAGAGTTCAACTCGGGCCACAACACCTTGCATTTATCCCTGGTTATAACAGCATCCGTTTATCCTGGGACAAGTGTGGGGCGAAACTGGAGTGACCTCAATGTAATGTGGAAACAAAGAATACCCCGAGACAGTTACAGGGGTGAATTCGCATGTAGTATAGAATGTAAGTTCAGGGACAGGGTTGAACCAGGATTTAAGGTCTAGTGAGGAAAGGACCACAGAGAGGAATCCCTTCCTTCCCTCCCTCCCTCCCTCCCTCCCTCCCTCCCTCCCTCCCTCCCTCCCTCCCTCCCTCCTTCCTTCCTTCCTTCCTGCCTGCCTGCCTGCCTGCCTGCCTCCCTCCTTCCTCCTTCCTTCCTGCCTGCCTGCCTGCCTCCCTCCCTCCTTCCTGCCTGCCTCCCTCCCTCCCTCCTTCCTTCCTGCCTGCCTGCCTCCCTCCCTCCTCCTTCCTTCCTTCCTTCCTGCCTGCCTGCCTCCCTCCCGCCCGCTGGCCTCCCTCCCTCCTTCCTTCCTTCCTCCTTCCTTCCTCCTTCCTTCCTTCCTTCCTGCCTGCCTGCCTGCCTCCCGCCCACCTGCCTCCTTCCTTCCTTCCTGCCTGCCTGCCTCCCTCCCCGCCCGCTGGCCTCCCTCCCTCCTTCCTTCCTCCTTCCTTCCTCCTTCCTTCCTTCCTGCCTGCCTCCCTCCCGCCCACCTGCCTCCTTCCTTCCTGCCTGCCTCCCTCCCGCCCACCTGCCTCCTTCCTTCCTTCCTTCCTTCCTGCCTGCCTGCCTGCCTGCCTGCCTCCCTCCCTCCCTCCCTCCCTCCCGCTGGCCTCCCTCCCTCCTTCCTTCCTCCTTCCTTCCTTCCTCCTTCCTTCCTTCCTTCCTTCCTGCCTCCCTCCCACCCACCCACCCACCTGCCTCCTTCCTTCCTTCCTTCCTTCCTTCCTTCCTTCCTTCCTTCCTTCCTTCCTTCCTTCCTTCCTTCCTTCCTTCCTTCCTTCCTTCCAGCAAGAATTTACATCAGCAATATTTCCTACACTCATTTCCCACACCCAGATCACTAGGGGGGAAAAACATATTGTGCATATTCAGCTGTGTGCACAAGCAAACAGAACATGTGGGTAGTATCAGGCACCGATGCGTCCCTCTAAGCTGTGGAGTCTTGTGAGCAAAAAATTCAACTTTGTGAGCCACTGGCATTCCAGTTGTGAGTGAGCGATTTGGCTACTGCATAAATTAGTTTGTTCCGGAGTCCTCCTTCCTGAGTGAAGGCAAAGACGTGCGAGCCGAAGGCTAAAAAACTGTGAGCTAATTCACACTAACTCAGCTTAGAGGGACCACTGTCAGGCACGATGACCAGTAGGGGATCCCCAAACCGTGAACCAAAGTAACAATGAAGGTATCTTATATGTACTCTTCCTGCCGTTTTGCCTAAGGCAACAGACCCGAGTGACTCATATTGTAGATCCTAATCCCCTGAAATCTGGCCTCCATTTATTTGATGGTTCATAGAAAGTTTTCAGAGGGAGAAGTAAACTCTGCCCAAGGTTGACAGTCCTGGGAAATCTTCAGATCAACAAAGACTGCAGAAGCTCCATTGACTCTGCCTGGGTCACTAGGAGGATGAATTGGTCTCCCGGTGTCAATATTATGATAACGAGGAGCAATTAATTAGTCAATTACTATTGACCACTTGGGGAGGGACTCTTTCATAAGTGTCTGTTAACAGTCTTCAGCTTTCTCTCTGATCCGCCTGTGATTTTATCAATAACTCCCGCAAGCACCTTAACCGGGGTCCAGTTGGACATGCTTTGGAAGATTAAGATCACAACAGTCCTTCTGACCTCAACCCCCTACTCCAGTCAAAGATCAAGACCTAGCCTGTTTAGTGCTGAATAAATAAACTAAAGGCTAGTTTGAATATTCAATAGCTTTATGTTACAGCTTTTGCCTGAGCAGTGCTTCTTCAGGCTGCAGACGGGAAGAAGCATCTTTGAATGCTTGTCCGTGGAGCAGGAGATATACTTTCTCTGCATGTAGAAAGCTAGCATCCCAGGGTCAAGGATTCAGCCTTACCTTGCCCAGATATACTTTTTTCCCCTATAGGCAGAGAGATTTTATGTCCATGGAGGACGGACCATTCAGAAATGTCCTCTCCCCTCTTCAGCCCCAAAAGGTACAATCCAGATAAAGGATTTGCAGTTTGATTATATGGAACCTTTAAACTGGCCATAAAGTACCACTAGTCTTCGTTGCAACCAACATAAATCTATAAAGAGCCAGTTTGGTATAGTGGTTAAGACAGGCGGACTCTAATCTGAAGAACTGGGATTGATTCCCTGCTCCACTACATGCAGTCAGCTGGATGACCTTGGGCAAGCCATAGTTCTGTCAGAACTGTTCTTGAAAAAAAGCAATTTCTGTCAGAGCTCTCAGCCCCACCTCACGGGTGTCTGTTGTGGGGAGGGAGGAAAAGGAGTTTGTAAGCTGCTCTGAGACTCCTTCAGGTAGTGAAGAGCGGGATAAACCAATCTCTTCTTTTTCTCCTGAAGCCAGCTGGGTGACCTTGGTCAGTCACAGTTCTCTCAGAGCTGTTCTCTCAAGAGCAGTTCTCCAGGCTCCACCTCCGGGTATCTGTTGTAGGGAGGAAGGGAAGGAGATTGTAAGCCAATCTGAGACTCTGAGTGAAGAGTGGGGTATAAATCCAATCTCCCTATTGTTGTCGTCATCGTCATTGTCATCCTCCTCCTCCTCCTGGCTGTGTGCTTTAGTAAATTAACAGCCTGTTTCTGTGCTTTTTTATTGTGGTGCCCTGACCCAGATGGGCCAGGCTAGACCGATCTCATCAGGTCTTGGACTCTAAGCAGGGTCATTCCAGGTTAGTTTTTGGATAGTGGACCACCAAGAAAGTTGAGGGTCACCGTGCAGATGTCGGCTATGACACACCACCTCTGAAAGTCAGCTGCAACTTGATGGCATTTTCCACCCCCAAGACTTGTGGCAATTCAAAAGGGCTTACTCCTGCATAAGCGGGCACAGTTTGTAGGAGTTAAAACTCAGTGCATTGAGCTCAGCGCTTTGGTGTGCATAAGCTCAGACTGCAAAGATCTGCCCAACCGATGCTGTAATGAGGACATGTTTAAGTACAGAAAGAGTTCGCACTTGCCGTTCACACTTGATAACTGCCAACAGCATGTCTGAGCCGACTCCGCTGACAAAATATTATGTGTGAGGGAACGTGAGGCTCGCTGGGTTTGCGGCGGCTCATTCATACATGCAAATCGCCCCCTTGGTGTGGCGATCCCACAGATGTCGGCCTGCCCCAGGTCATTCTTGCACCCCCCAAAAAAAAATCTGAGAAGCCACAAAGTTGCTTGAAATTCCCTTTATTGATCCTTGCTCAAACCTTAGCCTTCCACCCCACTCCACCCCCGGGAACTCTAACTGCAGCCGGCATTCTGGGTTTGCCAAACGGAGATATTTATTGCAGCAATGTCCGCTGTAAATCATGTACATTTAATCATATAATACTTTGGCTGGAGGCCAGGCTGCAGGCTAATCAACCAGCTGTCCCCAAAGGCAGTCAACTAGGACAGGACTCGGAGACCACATGGAAAGGCCAGATGGGTATCCGGCATGGTGGGGTTCAAACTGGGCACCCTGATGTTCTGACACTGGATCCCTATGCCTTTGGAGTGACTAGTCAGGAGAGGGAACTGGAGGCAGTTTGAACTGGGATGCAACCTGGAGGGGGCTGAGGCTTCAGTGGAGAGCACTTGCTTTGCATGCAAAAGGTCCCAGGATCGATCCCCAGCATATTCAACTTGCAGGGGCTGAGAAATGCTTTTGTCTGCCTGAGTCCCTGGACTGCCACCACTGTTCAGAGTAGAGGAGAAGGAGGAGGAGGAGGAGATTGGATTTATCCCCACCCTTCACTCCGAGGCTCAGAGTGGCTTACAAGTCACCTTCCCTTCCTCTCCCCACAACAGATACCCTGGGGGGTAGGTGGGGCTGAGAGAGCTCTGAGAGAACAGCTCTGAGAGCACTGGGACTTACCCAAGGTCATCCAGCTGACTTCATGTGGAGGAGTGGGGAATCAAACCCAGGTCTCCAGATTAGAGTCTGCCGCTCTTAACCACTACACCAAACAATGGTGCGTCTTCTGATGGCACCTGGGCTTTGGCCACCCCGTGACACAGAGTTTTGGACTGGATGGGCTATTGGCCTGATCCAACATGGCTTCTCTCATGTTCTTAGATGGGTGATCGGGAGGGGCTGTGGCTCAGTGGTGGAGCATATGTCTTGCCTGCAGACGACTCCAGGTTCAGTTTCTAGCATCTCTAGCTTGTACGTATTGAGAAAGACCTTTCTCTGCCTTATATCCAGGTGTGCTGCTGCCAGATAAAGCAAGCTAGACAGATGGATCAGTGGTCTGGGTCTCACGCATCTTCATATGGACATATATTTCAAAATTTCCAAAGACTAAAGAATCAGGCGACACCAGATAGGCAATCCATCCATATACAAAACTTCCAGATTTGCAGAGGAGGAGCCATGGCTGATTGGCAGAACCCACGATTTACATAGAAACATAGATGTATAGAGCTGGAGGGGGTCATCTAGTCCACCCCCCTTCACCATGCAGGAAATTCACAGCCCCACTCTCCCGGTTACTCCTGCTGTGTGACGAGAGAAAGACAAATAACCTCCAGGAGGTCTGGGCCAATCTTACTTAGAGGAAAATTCCTTCCTGACCTCAAATTGGCAATCAGCATTACCCCTGGGCCGAAGAATAGATTATTTTGAACTATGGTGCTGGAGAAGACTCTTTGAGAGTCCCTTGGACTGCAAGGAGATCAAATCAGTCAATCCTAAAAGAAATCAACCCTGACTGTTCCCTGGAAGGCCAGATCCTGAAGCTGAAGCTCAAATACTTGGCCACCAAATGAGAAGGGCCCTCACTGGAAGACCCTGATGCTGGGAAAGATTGAAGGTCAAAGAAGGGGACGGCAAGGCGAGATGGTTAGACAGTGTCATTGATGCAACGAACATGAAACTGAGCAAACTTCAGCGGACAGTGGAAGACAGGAAGGCCTGGCGTAATCTGGTCCATGGGGTCGCGAAGAGTTGGATTCGACTGTGCGACTGAACAACAACAACAACAATTACCCCTGGGTGCACAAGAAAGGGTCACAAGAGCTGAGCACTGGTCCATCCCTTCCTGCCCTCCCTCTCATGATATGCTTAAGTTCATAGAAAGTCATAGAATCAGCATTGCTGTCAGATGGTCCCGTAGCCCCTGCTTAAAGACCTCCAAAGAAGAAGAGCTCACCACCTCCCAAGAAGACCTGTTCCACTGGAGAACTGCTCCAGCTGTCAGGAAGAGAGAGCCAGTTTGGTGTAGTGGTTAGGAGGGTGGACTCTGATCTGAGAGAACCAGGTTTGATTCCCCACTCCTCCACATGACACTGCTGGATGACCTTGGGGCAAGCCACCATTCTCTCAGAGCTGTTCTCCCAAGAACAGTTCTTAGTCAGAGCTCTCTCAGCCCCGCCTACTTCACAGGGTATCTATTATAGGGAGAGGAAGGAAGGAGATTGCAAGCTGCTCTGAGACTCCAAGTGAAGGGCAGGGTATAAATCCAATCTCCTCCTCCTCCTCTTCCTCTTCTGCTTCTTCTGCTTTCGCTTCTTCCTAGTGCAGAAAGTCCTAGGTTTAGTCCTTAGCATCTCCACGAATATCTCAGGTAGCAGGTGTTGAGAAGGCTCTGGGAAACAGCTGCCTGTCAGAGAACACTGAGCTAGATAGGCACAACGATGTGACAGCGTTAAACAGCATCAGACGGTCATCTGACCTCCATATGTTGCACCCAACCTGTGCCAAAGGAAGCCACCAGCTACTCCATCCGAGCTATCAGCCTACCAACCTTTCTTTTTTAAAAATAAATAAATAAATAAAATATTTTTAATTACTTTCAATACAATACAAAAATAAACATGAGCATAAAATGCTAATGGTTTCGTTGCTTTTGTCATGTTCTATGTGGGCTCTGCCCCTTGTAAGCCGCCCTGAGCCCTCTTGCGGGAAGGGTGGGGTAAAAATGTCAAATAAATAAATACATTTTAAATAAAATAAAATAAAATGGAACAGATATTCGGTAATCAATTTGGACAGGAATCGGGACAAATCGATGTGTCATGACCTAAAAGAGGCTTCAAAAATACAAAAGGTCTTGATAATAGCGATTATTGGGGGGGAAATTCCCATTAGACAAGAATGTGACCACTGGAAACCAAATGGCTTGAAATGTTCTCCCCCATGGAGAACACGGCATTCTGTGAGGCAATTTTTTCTAGGAGAAAATGTTCCCATAATCTGTTTTTCCAGTTATTCAAGGAGGGGGCCGCTTCGTCTTTCCATTTTGGGGCCGTCACAAGTCTCGCAGTAGCAAGTAGCGTAGCGATTAACCAAGTTTTTGTTTTGTTGTCCATAGGATTGGACCAGGAATCGAGTAAGAGGACTTCTGGAAGGTCAGGTAAGAGAACTCCAGTGATGAGATTGATTTGGGTAATGATTTGTAACCAAAACTTGTGTATCTCTGGACACTGCCACCAACAGTGCAAGAAATCTCCTATAGAGCCACAGTTCTTCCAGCAATATTTGTTGCTCTGCGGGTTTATTCTGTGCAGTCTGGCTGGAGTCATGTACCAGCGATGTAATGCATTAAATCTTATCGCAAATACTTTTGAGGAGAGGTTGGGCGATTTCCAAATCGTCTCCCAGTCTTGAGATCAGATGCGGTTGTTGCGTTCCATTTGCCATAGCCTTGTGTTTTTGTTTTGACTGGGCACTAGATCAGAGATCAGGACTTTATAAATTTTCGAGATAAGGTCTTTGTTGGTCTTCGGAAGAATGAAGTCGTATCTGCTCAAAAGCATTTAGAGGTTTTTCAAATATGTGTTGTTGCTTTGAGTCATGGAAAAGATGCTGGATCTGAAGGTAGCTGAACCAGGGAATTTTTTTTTTTAATTCATTCTTGCCTCTAACCCAGCTTTGGTGAGAGGAAGTCCTTTCTTTGTCAGATCGAATAGGCAAGAAAGTCCTGCCTTCCTCCACCCTGAAGAAATCATTCCATCTTTGCCGGGGGGGAAACCAGTCTTGTTTAAGAAAGGAAGAGGAGGAGGAGGATATTGGATTTATTCCCTGCCCTTCACTACTGGAAGGAATCTCAGAGCGGCTTACAAACTCCTTTCCCTTCTGCTCCCCACAACAGACATCCTGTGAGGTAGGCGGGGCTGAGAGAGCTCTGACAGCAGCATTATTTTTGGGCAGGAATGCACAGGAACGGAGTTTTGGCTGGCTTCAGAGTTGGCCATGCCCACTGCAGCCAAAACCTCTGCATGAATGGCTACAGAGGGAAGGCCTGGAGAACGACCCCCCCTGGCGACTCTGAAGTGGGCAGGCCAGGGGGCCCCTGGAAGGATGGAGGAGGCATTTAAATGCCTCCCCGTACCTTCCCCAGCCTGTCCAAGGGCCAGCTTGCCTAGGCTCCCCGTAGTCATGGGGAACCCGGGCAAGCCAAGGGAAGGCATGGAGGTGTGGCCTAATAGGCTAATGAGCTGCACTGTCAGGGGTGTGGCCTAATATGCTAATGAGTTTCTGCTGTTGGGTGTGGCCTATTATGCTAATGAGTTCCTGCTGGGCTTTTTCTAGAAACAAAACCCTGTCTGACAGTAACTGCTCTTTTTCAAGAACAGCTGTGCCAGAACTATGGCTTGCCCAAGGTCATCCAGCAGCTGCAAGTGGAGGACTGGGGAATCAAACCCGGTTCTCCCAGATTAGAATCCGTGCACTTACTCATAGAATCATAGAATGTTAGAGTTGGAAGGGACCTTGAAGGTCATCTAGTCCAACCCCCTGCACTCTGCAGGGGCGTAGCCGAAAGATAGCTCTACATACCTACATACCTACAACGTACCTGAAAGATGGTCACTACACCAAACCGGCTCTTGGGAACAAGGGGTTAGACAGCCTACTGACCTTCGATTGCCTGGTTGACTTTTGGTGGTACCAGGCATTCCTCCTACTTCTTGGCCTCAGAATAAAGATTCAGTCTTTTAAAAAAAACCACAACTTTGTGCTAATCCATAAAGCATCCCACTACAGTTGTCGGTCCTTGTCCACTAGCCACGGAGATCTATCAATGCCCGTCTTCCGAATTTCATGCATTTCCACGCATTCTGATTCTTCCAAACTGTCTTCATTAAAGACGCCGGCCCAAATGCAAACTGCCACTGCGGGGGCCAATAACCTTGTGACTGGGGCGAAAGAGAGCCGTTTTGACAGTAAATATGCAGATCGTAATGTCTGTTGCTTTCGGCTCAGCAATTCCTCTTGGGTTTGAGTTTGTGATCTCTGTCAGGAGCTCCATATTCTGGCATAATGAGAGTAATATTTCCTACAGACTGACAGATTCCAAGGTTGAAAGGGACCACAGCGAACCTCTGGCTTGAACTCTTATATAATTTAGCTGTAGAGTTTCGCTTGGCAATTTCTGCTCCGCCACGGGAGGAATTATTTTTCCCAATGATGCTAAGCGAGCCCTATCAACTCCCCGCTCCTTTCAGCCTGCCATTTCCTTCCTTAACGTGGCGGAAGATTTATCGGACGACACGGGTTTTATTTTGTGTAGCATCTTTCACAGCGGCTCCATCCCCGGAATACGTTGGCGAACCAAATAAAACCCAGACAGCACGAGGCATAAATTATGAGAAGGTAGTGGCTTCAAGACTTTGGACAGTGAATAAATGGAAGTGTTTGGTCGTAAGGCTGGGAAACAGGGGGGGAGAAAAACTCACGGGCCGAAATGATACATTTAACTTTCGGGAAGAGATGTGGGGGTGAAATGATGAAGGTGGATTGAGAGCCGGCCACAGAGAAGAAAGAGGAATTTGAGACAGGTGGTACAGAAGACCTTGGCATTGGAGGTGATTATGCTCAAATAGAAGTATCCACCCAAATGCATAGGTGGAGAGCAGAAATGGACATTTATCTTAAAAAAACAAAAAACCCAAAACCCCAGGTGCTCTTCCAGCCCAAAATTCCTTACAGCACAACCATTAAGAACCTAAGAAGGTCCCTGCTGGATCAGACCAGTGAGGGTCCATCTAGTCCATCATCCTGTCTCACACAGTGGCCAACCAGTTCCTCTGGAGGGTCAACAACAAGGCATGGAGGCCGAGGCCTTCTCCTGATAAGAACATCACAAGAGCCCTGCTGGATCAGACCAGTGAGAGCCCATCTAGTCCATCATCCTGTCTCACATGGTGGCCAACTAGTTCCTCTGGAGGGCCAACAACAGGGCTGAGAGGCCGAGGCCTTCCCCTGATAAGAACATCATAAGAACCCTGCTGGATCAGACCAGTGGTCCATCTAGTCCAGCATCCTGTCTCACACAGTGACCAACCTGTTCCTCTGAAGGTCCAGCAACAGGGTATAGAGGCCCCAATGCTCCCTCTAAGCTGTGGTGAGCAAAAATTCTACCTTGTGAGCGACTGGCATTAAAGCTGTGAGCGAGCGATTTGGCTACTGCATAAATTAGTTTGCTCTGAAGCCATCTTTCCTGAGCTAAGACAAAAATGTCTAAACCAGAGGCTAAAAAACTGTGAGCTAGCTCACAATAATTCAGCTGAGAGGGAACACTGGAAAGTCCTTCTCTAACGTTGTCTCCTGGCTCTGGGGCTCAGTGGCTCATTGCGTCTGATTGTGGAGATTTCACATTCTGGACTACAGATACATTGGATTGCACTAATGGCAGAATGTTATTTTTAAAAAAAGAGGCAGAGTAGATTCTGAGACTGTCTGCTCTGGTCCCAGATCAGTTCTATGAAAGTCTGGAGCAATGCTCCCTCTAAGCTGCGGAGTCTTGTGAGCAAAAATTCTACTTTGTGAGCTACTGGCATTAAAGTTGTGAGCGAGCCGTTTGGCTACTGCATAGGTTAGTTTGCTCTGGAGCCCTCTTTCCTGAGCTAAGGCAAAAATATGTGAGCTGGAGGCTAAAAAACGGTGAGCTAGCCTCACACTAACTCAGCTTAGAGAGAACATCGGTCTGGAGCTGCTGCTGTTCACATGAGACATAAACTCTGTTCCACTTGTGCTCTTGTCCCTAAAGCTTAGTTGCTGGGGGAACTTCCTGGCAACATTACTCTACAGCTTAGCCACATTCGGTTTTGTTTAACTTATGTGCATCTGTGAAATTCATCTATATCTTTCTGATCAAGAACTACGGTTCCAGCAATGTGCATTCTACAGTATGTTTTTTTTTTAAATGGACCTGTGCAGAAATGGACAGTGGTTTACTCCGGGGGTGTCAAACATGTGGCCCGGGGGCTGGATCAGGGCCCCGGAGGGCTTCCGTCAGGCCCGCAGTGGAACTGGCCATCCCCTGCTTCCAGTTCTGCTGCTGCTGCTGCATCATATCTTGCTTCTCCAGACTCTCTTAATCACTCAGCCATTTCATGTTTTAACCTCAGTCCTAGATGAATTTGGCACGAGAGCTGTGCCACTGTTACGCCTCCCTTTGCCCCATTTCCATTGGTCAATTTTCCACTCGAAGCCACGTGGCTGCATTTTGACTCACGGCTTCATCCGATTTCCCCTGCGGTTTCGTGATCCTGTTTTTTGAGGATCACGAGACTGCGGGGAAAATCAGGTGAAGCCATGAGTCAAAGTGCGGCCACGCGAGCGGGAAATTGACCAATGAAAATGGGGCAAAGGACGGCATAATGGCGGCACAGATTTCTAGACCCAGAACTCTGAGCATGAGATTTCTGTGGGGCATGTTTTCATTTTAAGTAAAAAAAAACAACTTTGTGTTTGTGTCCTTTACAAAGTTTATATCTCCGCTGCCTGGCATTACATTTTATGACACACACATGCACCGGCCCAGCAAGGTCTCATTTATGTCAGATCCAACCCTCATAACAAATGAGTTCAACATGTCTGGTTTACACAATACACACTGGCTTCCAATTTCTGGGACTCCAACACACTAACTGGTTTTCGTATATGCTCTGTTAACCACCATCTTTTCGAAACGGGCTTTTAAACGGGCTTGTGTGCTTAACCATATAAGTGTCTATAGTTTTGAGACTCATTTCTATTAATATCTATTTTTACAGAGCACAGACCTTCCCCCCCCCCGATGAAGCACAGACAAAATGTGCAGGGATCATCATGGCTAATAAATTACTTTTTCCCCACTGCCCTAATTGTTTGTTAGCATTTTCACATGCCCATTAAAATCCACACAACTTAATGACATTTGTGGTTCCGCCACATAAAAAACGGTCTGAAAATGGTGCAGAGCTGGCGTAAAGGAAGCCAAAGAACCGTCCGTACAGTGAGGAGAATGAGACAAACCAAGATGATGAGAATGGATGGGAGCCAAAAGAAGTCAAAATAGCTGTATCAGCTCACCCCTGAACTAGGCAGTCAGGGATGGGCCGGGCCAAGCCACCTAAGTCGTTGCACGGGGCAGCATGAGAAGTGCACGGATGCTGTGCAGGGGTTTGCCTCACTCCTGCCAGTGCAGGAAGCAATGGACACCACCTTTGGGAGGGGCTGTGGCTCAGTGGCAGAACATCTGCTCGGCATGCAGAAGGTCCCAGGTTCAATCCCCAGCATCTCCAGTTAAAACAGAGGTGTTTCCATATGTATATTTTTATTTGAAATTTTCCACATAAAATGTGATAAGCTGAAATCATATATCTACTGTTATATAAAAGCAATTTGGAGTGGCAAGAGTCCATGGGCTCCCTCAGCCATTGGCCTGTCAGCTGCCACTCAAGACTACTTGTGTGCCATTGGCTGGGTGCTGGGTCTGCTCCTCTTCCCTGCCCACTCCGCCTTCAGCTACTGTGCCCTGTCAGAATTAGCTCGGGGAGGAAATCTGAGCGAGCCTTGGAGCTAATTCTGACAGGGCATGGTAGCTGAAGGGGGAGTGGGTCTTCACCCACTGGGGACTTGAGCAGCTGAGGGAGGAAGGAGACGGGGGCCTACAGCCCAAATACAAGCTAGCGCCCATTGTATTTATTGCTGCAACGGGCCTTCTTCCTTGTCTTAAAGAACAGAGAATCTCCCCTCCGTTAACATTTCTGGCATAACACCTTAAATCAAAATAACATTTTTTTTGAAGAATGAGCCCATCTGCTTATGCAATCTCGACCACAGTGCTTCAAACACATCTTCTCCTTTCCCTTTTAACAAAATTGCTAATTTATCCATTTCGGCTGTTTCTAATAATTTCTGTATAAATTCTTCCCTTGATGGTCTTTTTTCTGACTTTCCTGTCAAACTTATTTGTTAGGAGGGCCAGATCTGACATAAATGTCACTTTGTCGGGCCGGGCCATGTGTGCCATAAAACATAATGCCAGGTCCCAGAAATATAAACTGCATAAAGAACAGCAGCTGGTAAACTCCGAGTTGTTGTATCCTCACTACAAGACCCCATGGCCAGCAAAGGAAAACCCATGTGAGCGGACTGGAGAGTCAGTGGTACGGCACTGGGCAGATGCTCCCACGCTGCTTGGCTGCTGCGGATGAGGTGGTTTCACCATGCTGAAGCCATAATCGGAGTAGCTCTGCTCCCTGAGCAATCTCCTGTTCCCTCCCTAGTTGCTTGCGGGCCGCATAAGAGCACTAGACGGGCCAGTTCTGGCCCCAGGGCCTTATGTTTGACACCCCTGAGTTAAAAGGACCAGATGATGTGAAAGACCTCTGCCTGAGACCTTGAAGAACCACTGCCAGTCTGGGTAGACAAGACTGACCTTGATAAACCAAGCGCCTGATCCGGTATAAGGCAGCTTCAAGCATTCAGGCGGATCTATGGCACCCCTGCCTAGGTCTGGGTTGAGTTCTTGTGGTGTTTCTACAGCAGCTTTACTTGCACCTGGCCACTGTTGACCCAGAAGGAAGCAACAGCCTATTTTGCTCAGGGCAACCAAATGTCTTGAGCTAGTCCTGCTGGGAACGCCCTCAAAACAGATTAGCAATGGACTCGGCACAAACCAAAGAAAGAATCTCTCGGCACAGGATATGAGAAACTTATGGGACCCGTTACTTCAGGATAGGCCTAGTTGTGGTTAATAGGCCTAGGTGAGATGGTTTAGGGCTGTCAGACTCCCTGGTTTGGTGGGGCTCACCCACTTTTGGGGGGTTCAACCCCACACCAGCCAGCTGGCTGGCGGGGGAAGTTCTGCCCCCCAATCTTCAACACCCACGGCCACCCCTCTCCCTTCTCTCTTGAGAAAGAGGAGGGACAGGGGAGGCTGTGGGTGGGCAGGGGCCTCCAGGTGCCTGCACTTAAAGGAAGCCCCTTTAAGTGCAGGCAGCTGGAGGGAAAGGTCCCCGCTGGGGTGGGGTTTGGAGTCAGGACATCCCCAATGTGACGTCATCATGTTGGAGGTGCCCCGCCCCCTCTGGGAATGCCCCCCCAAAGTCCCCTGCTGGAGACGAAGTTGGGCCTGGCAACCCTAGATGGTTTTAACAGAGAATCAGGCAAAACTATGGAGGGCAGATCTATCAACTGCTGTTAGCCAACAGGGTGAAAGGGAATGTCCAGGTTTCCAGGCAGTCTGTCATCAAAAACCCACTGTGGAGTGGAGGCAAGTGGGGCAGGATTGGTGGTAGGAAGTGCTGTCGAGTCCTAGTTGTCTTATGGCAACCACTCATGGTGTTTTCAGGGCAAGGATCATTCCGAGGTGGTCCGCCTGCCTCTGATTAATGACCCTGGACATTCATATGCACTCGTGGAATGGTAGGATCCACCTCGGTCTCCTTCCCCTGGTTTCTCATGGGTGAGTGCTGTCAAGTTGCAGCCAGCTAATGGAAACCCTGTAGAGATCTTTCAGGGCAAGGGTGAACAGAGGTGGCTTGCCATTGGCTGCCTCTGCGGAGCAATGCTAGACTTCATTGGTGGGCTCCCATCCAATTATTAACCAAGGTCCCTATCTGTACCTTGTATCTAATAGCCACTGATGGATCTCTGCTCCATATGTTTACAAAATTCCCTGTTGAAGCCACCCATGCTTGTAGCTGCCCCTACCTCCCGTGGCAGTGAATTCCATGTGTTAATCACTCTTTGGGTGAAGAAGGACTTCCTTTTATCTGTTCTAATCCCCCACTCCTCCACTTGCATCTCCTGGATGTCCTTGAGCAAACCATAGTTCTGACAACAGCTGCTCTCGAAAAAGAGCAGCTTCTGTCAGAGCTCTCTCAGCCCCACCTCCCTCACAGGGTGTCTGTTGTGGGGAGGGGAAGGGAAAGGAGTTTGTAAGCCGCTCTGAGACTCCGAGTGAAGGGTGGGGTATAAGTCCGATCTCCTCTTCCTCTTCTTCCTCTTCCTCTTCCTCTTCCTCCTCCTCCTCTTCTTCTTCTTCTTCTTCTTCTTCTTCTTCTTCTTCTTCTTCTTCTTCTTCTTCTTCTTCTTCTTCTTCTTCATAACCCACTCAGGGGCTTCTTGGGAACACTTGGCCGGAAACAGCGGAAATTCTGTTGTGAGATAGCCGGAATTCTTCTCTTGTCCCCATGATTCCCTGTGCTCAGAATATCTCTGTTGCTCTGCTATAATTCTAGTCTTATAGAGCAACCTGGACATGCGATGAACACGAGAGCCGCCTTTGCAAGCTGCCGGTGTCGCTTTCTTCTCCAGCCCTGGTGCATGCTGGGTGATCATTTTCTTTGGTGGCGGAGGAATGACATCATACTAAGAAATATGCCAATAATCCCCAAAGCCGGCTTTCTAAATTACAGAGGGTGGAGCGGCAGCAGCTGTAATTAACTCGACTTATCTCCAAGTAGGTGTTTTTTTTCCCCCCTTCCCTCTGTGGAAGCAGAAAATAACTACAGTGAAAGTGTTGAAATGACCAATGGTTCTCTGGGAGAGGGGGGGAAAATGCAACCAAAATACAGCTGGTTCTGCTCGATTATTCCTGGTAGGTGTCCATGCAAATGAGCCCCCCGCTGTCAGACACTGTTTGCTGTAACTCTGAGATCTTGCATTTATCTGTGATCAACGCAAATATTTTCATTTCAACCCGGTAAAGAGCAATAAGGGGCCTTGCTTTCAGCCACAGCCTGCCGTTCCTTGATATCCAGGCAATCTTGCTCTTCCCCTCGCTCTCCGTTTTAATTAGGAATTTTAATTGCATTCTAATTAGGATTCTAATTATTCTTAACTTTTACTACATATTCCTGACCCGCCATGAATGCATAAGACAATGTGCTAATCGACATGTACATTCCAGCAACTACAAAAAAAGGTGTGTGTGGTTTATAATTCCAGGGAAAAAATGTGCAAATGCTTGAAAACGAAGGTCCGTGTTTTGGGATCAGACGGGTTGACGTTCCAGTAACTTTTGCCCCATTCCACTTATAGCTGTGGCAGATTGTGCCTCCTATCCATTTCTAGCTGACCAGGAAGGGGCTGAGTGTTTTCTGTAGTTGCTAGGCAACCCCAAATTGCTTCTTAAGCCTCTCTGCAGAACGGTTGATATCAGTCTGAATTGGGACCTTCCTGCCTTCCCTGTTCCGGTTCAACTACCTGTTACAGTTATTGTAAATGAGTTCTCTCCCACTTTGGAAATGCAGCCCTGGGATAAGAACATAAGAGAAGCCAGTGTTGGATCAGGCCGATGGCCCATCTAGTTCACACAATGGCCAAAAATACCAAGTGCCATCAGGAGGTCCAGCAGTGGGGCCAGGACTCCAGAAGCCCTCCCACTGTTGCCCCCCCCCAAGCACCAAGAATACAGAGCATCACTTGCCCCAGAGTCCCTATCTATACCTTGTGGCTAATAGCCACTGATGGACCTCTGCTCCATATGCTTATCTAAGGCCCCGTTCATACTGAGCATTTGCCCCGCTGAAGGCAAGGGAGCCCTATGGACTTTCTGTGCGCGATCATACGAGCACATCTGGGAGGCGTAGTGCTCCCGTGACCAACCCACGGCTTCCCATGGAAAATGCAGAGTAAAAAACTACTAGGTCCTGTTTTTTGAGGATTACGAAACTGCGGGGGAAATCGGGCGAAGCCGCGGGTCAAAATGCAGCCCCGCGGCTTCGGGTGTGAAATTGACTAAAAATCTCGGGGCAAACGGCGGCGCAACCCCGTGGCAGCTTTAGTGGGAAATCACCCCTAGTTTCCGGAAACCCCGGGGCAAAGGCTGGCTTCTGATCGCGGGAGCGCCAGTATCCCGACGCCCGCCCATGTCCCCGGGGTCTCCAGATATTGTAAGTTTCTATGGGATGTGCACCAACGCTGAACAGCGCATGCGCACACACAAGACACCAACAGCGGCCCACCCCCCCCAATGGCGCATGCGCACTTTGCACTTGCGTGGTCTGCTGTGCTGCTTTTTTGCCGTGCTGCAGCAGCGCAGTGTGATCGGGGCGCAGAGCTGGAGCGTGGCAACCTGGTGGCCCTTATTTAGCTCCGGGGCGAACTGCCACGCCTCTCCCCCGTGTTTACTGGCCCGTATGACTGGGGCCTAATTCCCTCTTGAAGCCATCCATGCTTGTAGCTGCCACCACCTCCTGTGGCAGTGAATTCCAGGTGTTAATCACTCTTTGGGTGAAGAAGTATTTCCTTTTCTCTGTTCTAACCTGACTGCTCAGCAATTTCATTGGAGTGCCCACGAGTTCTTGTATTGTGAGAAAGGGAGAAAAATACCTCTTTCTCTACCAGCTCTATCCCAGGCATAATCTTATAAACCTCGATCATGTCACCCCCTCAGCTATTGTTTCTCCAAGCTAAAGAGCCCCAAGCACTTTAAACTTTCTTCCTAGGAAAAGTGTTCCAACCCTTTGCTCATTCTAATTGCCCACTTCTGCACTTCTTTCCAAAGCTATAATATTCTTTTTAAGGTGTGGTGACCAGAACCGTACACAGTAAAGATTGAATACATTGAATACATGAACACATGACGCTCCTTATACTGAATCAGGCCGTTGGTCCATCAAGGTCAGTGTTGGCAAAAGCTCTCCAGGGTCTCTGGCTGGGGTCTTTTGCATCACCTACAAACGGATCCTTTTAACTGGAGATGCCGGGGATTGAACCTGGGATCTTCTGCATGACAAGCAGACACTGTACTACTGAGCCATGGCCCCTCCCCAAGGGGAGAAAGGGAAACTTTAACTCATTCTTCCTCTACCATATTCTCACTGGGAAAAGACAGCTCTCAAGCTGGTTTTATTCTTGTCAGGGAAAACTTATGGGTACTCACACATTTTCTCCAATTGGGATAAAAGCAGCTGGGGTGGGGGGTCCCAGTGAGAAAAAGGCAAGAGAGGAAAGGGGGAAAGTTTCCTTCTTTCCCCCACACCATTCTCTCCCCTGATCAAGGTATCTTGGAAGCTAAATATGCAAAAGAAGAAGAATGATGCACTCTGTTCTTGGTGCTGGAGGGGGCAGCAGTGGGAGGGCTTCTAGTGTCCTGGCCCCACTGCTGGACCTCCTGGTGGCACCTGGTATTTTTGGCCACTGTGTGACAGAGTGTTGGACTGGATGGACCATTGGCCTGATTCAACATTGGCTTCTCTTATGTTCTTGTGTTCTTAAGAAGAGAAGAAGAGATTGGATTTATACCTCACCCTTCACTACCCGAGCTTACCAACTCCTTTCCGTTCCCCTCCCCACAGCAAACGCCCTGTGAGGTCGGTGGGCCTGAGAGAGCTCTGCCAGGAACTGCTCTTTTTCAAGAACAGCTCTGATAGAACTATGGCTTGCCCAAGGTCATCCAGCAGCTGCAAGTGGAGGAGTGGGGAATCAAACCCAGTTCTCCCCGATTAGAGTCCGCGCACTTAACCACTACACCAAACTGGGAAGTAATTTTCAGGGAAAAGGGAAGTAATTTAAAGAAAGCACATCATAGTCGATTCATAGGGTTGCCAGCTCCAGGGTGGGAAATTCCTGGAGATTTGGGAGATGGAGCTTGTGGAGTGCAGGATATAATGCCATGAGTTCCACCCTCCAAAGCAGCGATTCACTTCAGGGAAATTGATCGTTGTCATCTGGAGATCCATCGTAATTCTAGGAGGTCTCCAGGCCCCACCTGGAGGCTGGCAACCCTTCCTCATGCCCCTGGTGTTTCCTTTCCCTGTGTTAGTCTTCATGAAAGTGTGCCTTTCTGCCGAGTCTGCCACAGGAACTAAGTGAAACACAATGACTACGCAATTAAAGGTCCAGCGGCATCTTCAAGACCAACAAAATTCAGTTCTGGGCATAAGCTTTTGTGTGCATGCCCACTTCTTCAGATACATGTAGGTAACATTACCTCTCTCTCTTTCTGAAATCAGGGGTGGCATTGCAGGCCTTGGATTGGGCCCCCGTCACCACTGGCACCTCCTTGCGAGTTGCGACACTGTTTCCCAGTGCGAAACAACGAGGCGACTGTCTCCCGTCCTGGTGCCGCTGGTGACGAATGAAGACGGATGACTTCAGCTAAGAGACAATTTGAAAAGGGATAAATACAAGCAACAAGTTATTCACTGCGGCAATTTGTAAAGAGTGTTAAAAACCTCCCGACAGAATTGTTTCACATCATCTCTTTTTTTCCCCCCCTACTTGCGGCCTGACAGGCACCCCTGTAAATGGCAGTGATTGATGGCTGCAAACAGGTCTCTTTAATCTGCAACTTTGCTATTGATCACTTCCAACGTGCGCGCAGCTTGGCATCAGCCGAGCCTGTCACGGCGGATTGAGACACAAGGAGATCCTTGCAGGGTGGCAGTTTGACTAGCAGTTAGACCGGAAGTAGATCGCTATGGCAGGGTTGATTAAGTAGCAGATTACGGCCTGGTTAGGTTTAGAGTGACCACTGGAGATCATCATGTACTATTTGATCTCTTCATATTTTACATTGCAAAGCACTTCAGGCAATTTGCAAAGGGAGATAATGCAGTGTTACGGACATAAGAACATAAGAGAAGCCAATGTGGGATCAGGCCAATAGCCCATCCAGACCAACACTCTGTCATGCAGTGGCCAAAAATACCAGGTGCCATCAGGAAGTCCAGCAGTGGGGCCAGGACACTAGAAGCCCTCCCACTGCTGCCCCCCCTCCAAGCACCAAGAATACAGAGCCTCACTTGCCCCAGATATAAGAGCATAAGAGAAGCCAATGTTGGGTCAGGCCAATGGCCCATCCAATCCAACACTCTGTCACGCAGTGGCCAAAAATACCTGGTGCCATCAGGAGATCCAGCAGTGGGGCCAGGACACTAGAAACCCTCCCACTGCTGCCCCCTCCCAGCACCAAGAATAGAGTGCATCCCTTGCCCCAGACTGAGAGTTCCCATCTATACCTTGTGGCTAATAGCCCCTGATGGACTTTTGCTCCATATGTTTATTTAATTCCCTCTTGAAGCTGCCTGTGCTTGTAGCTACTGCCACCTCCTGTTGCCTTAGACTTGGTGGTACTTGGAGCCGCTGCCACCTCCTGTGGCAGGCTGAGTTCAGATTGGCAGTTTGCCCCGAGACAGGCATGTTTCAGCAACATTCCACAACCAGATTAAAGGGGGCATTCACACAGGCACATCTGCCTGGCATTCCCTACCCATAGTCAACCCATCGTGTACCGTTTTGCTCCCGCGTTTAAAAGATACCTGCTGAAAGTGGTAGCAAATCCTGGAGAGCGCGTTTATCCCACTTCATTCCACTGCCGGGAAGTGTGAACGTTAACCCGAAAAGCCGGGAACAACCCGCGGTAATAATGTTCGCCAGGTGTTTCCGCACATAAAGTGCACTTGATTGCCCTGGAGAGGCAGCAGCGATATGATTGGATGTGCTCCACTCTACTGCCCAATGCGGTGCCGGCACAATGGGATCCTCCCCAAATCACCCGATGCGCTTATGCGCATGAGCGCATATGAACACATCCACACATAGCCAAATTACCAGGGGAAAGCTCTTTACAGCCGCGCCTCCGGGCCAGCAGTCTGAACGCTCCCACCTACCTCCTCCCAGTATGCTCCCGCATCAGTCCGCATAGTGTGACTGGGAAAACCCAGAACAAACTGTGCTTTTTTGCCATGACTCACTCCCGCTTCAAACTGCCAGTCTGAACTCAGCCGCAGTGAATTCCATGTGCTCATCATTCTTTGGGTGAAGAAGTAGGGAGCCCCCTAAAGACTAAGAAAATTTCGTAAGTAACTGCTCACTTCTTCAGACGCAGCTAGAACGTGAGTCCATCTGTCCCTACATGTTGGAGAGTGGTGTGATTTCAGATGCAGGGCCACGCTAACCTTCTCCGTATCGTTCCAATTTTAGTATATGTGCTGCCGAAGCGACTATATGGTGCCTAAGCATGTTTTATGTTTCTTTTCCCTTCCCTGTCGGTTAAGCTTCCTCGCTGCAATTGGTTTCTGTTTTTTTGGTGCGTGTTTTTTAATTTCTCTTTTTTATTATCATTACTATTATTACTACTACTATTATTGTCATTCAGCACTACAGTAATTTGTATTTATATTGCTTTTATCCTGGCGTCTTAGCTATTTGGCAAACTGCATTGTTAGTTCTCCTTTGAGGTTGTAGCTATGCCAGTAAAGGTTGTGATTATGATGATTTCAGACGCTGAATGACAATTGCAGGCAAATGACAATAGCAGGTGGATGACAATAGCAGGCATGATTGGATTAGGTGTGATATGCCGTTGGGGTAGTAGAACAAAGTCTGAGCAGTGGCACTTTTAAGACCAACACAGGTTTATTCATGGTATAAACTTTCATGTGCAAGTGCTCTTCCTCAATGTAATTGGATTAGGTGTGATATGCAGAGGGGCAGTAGGTGTGGAGAAATCAGCATTGGTAATGAGACAGGAAACCTAGGTCTTGATGCAGTCCAGGAGTCATTACCTGACCTGATTTCTCCACCCCCCTACTACTCTTCTGCATATCACACCTGATCCAATCACAGCTGCTATCGTTATTCCCCTCCTATTGTCATTTCGGCATCTGGAATCACTCCACTCTCCAAGATATAAGGACAGATGGACTCCCATTCTAGCTGTATCTGAAGAAGTGGGCGATGACTCCCGAAAGCTCTGACCCTGCCACAAATTTTCTTAGCCTTCAAGATGCTTCTGGACTCTTGCTCTTTTCTACCGCTATAGACAGACTAATGCGGTGACCCATCTTGATGTAACTCCTTAGGCTAGTGTGGCAGGTTCTACAAACTTTAGGAGCTGGACTGGGGACAAGAGAATGACAGTGACGGGGTGGAATCATTATGCTAAGTGTAAGAGGAAAAAACCAATGCCTTGGTAACACAGAAGCTTTGCGCAGTATTCCTGATCCTCCACGTGTCCCGGTTAAAGGGAAAATGCCGTTCAGGCAAATAACAAAGATGACCTGACTCCAATGGTAACGAGTGAAAGAAATTTTACTGGCTAAAATAGAGGGACACCTTACATGACATATTCATGTCAGTCCATTTAACTTATTGTGAACAGACTGACTCCAAGCCCAGGTAAGAGAGAGAAGAAGAGAGGTCCCATGTAAGATGAAACAGAAGGCAAGGAAGGGCCAAAGAGGCTCAACGTCTCACCGATAAGAGGGTGAGGCCAACTGCCAAGTGTACCTGAGAGAGAGGGTATTCTCTCAGCCCTTTCCCTCCCAGATCCTCTTGCATGCAGAGCTGCAATATTCAACAGGCATGGGTTGGGAAGCATCGCTATGTAGACCGATTAGCCAGGGAAGCAGTCTGAGTGGATTTTGGATGAACCATTCATTAACAGAACTTCCCCGCAAGCACTTTCCGCAAGTACCGAATTCATTCCAGTAGGAAAAATGCTCTCCTCACTGAGCCTATAAAAAGGCTGTTATATGATCTTCAATTAAGCTTCCGAATTGTTTCTGAGCTCTTAATTGACCTTGTTCTCGAGAGTTATTGTCTGGCTGAGTTATGACTCTCTTGAACAACCTCTCCACCTCTCGCACCCCCAGTTTGGGTTTCGGTTAGCACTGGAGAGCCGTAGACGTTGAGGCTGCCAGATTCTCCATATCCAAAAATCTACCTGGTCCAAACAAGCTCGTTGGCCTTCTTTGAATTATGGGCCCTGTACGTGCTTCCTCAAGAGATCTCTTCAATGGGATCAATCTCAGTATTGCACTTGATTTTGCCACCCAGTTGCCAGCAGGGATGTCAAAGAGAAGGAACACTTTCCCTGTGAAGAAAGGTTAAAATGCTTGGGGCTCTTTAGCTTGGAGAAATGATGGCTGACAGGTGACATGATCGAAGTTTACAAGATTATGCATGGGATAGAGCAGGTCGAGAAAGAAGTCCTTTTCTCCCTTTCTCACAATACAAGAACTCGTGGGGGCGCTCTATGAAATTGCTGAGCAATTGGGTTAGAATGGATAAAAGGAAGTCCTTCTTCACCCAAAGAGTGATTAACACGTGGAATTCACTGCCACAGAAGGTGACAGTGGCTACAAGCATGGACAGCTTCAAAAGGGAATTCAAGAGGTCCATCAGTGGCTATCAGCCACAAGGTATAGATAGGAACTCTCCGTCTGGTGCAAGTGATGCACAGTATTCTTGGTGCTGGGGGGTTGGGCAGCAGTGGGAGGGGGCTTCTAGTGTCCTGGCCCCACTGCTGGACCTCCGGATGGCACCTGGTATTTTGAGCCACTGTCACAGAGTGTTGGACTGGATGGGCCATTGGCCTGATCCAATATTGGCTTATCTGATGTTCTTATGTTCTTATGAAATGTATTTGTCTTGTGCTCCTTCCTGTGATACATGCACATAAACACACATGACACGGCCTTATGCTTGGTGGTGGAAAGCACCACCAAGTCTCAGCCAACTTATTGTGATCCCATAAGGTTTTCAAGGTGAGGGAATGTCCAGGGGTGGTTTGCCATTGCCTGCCTCTGCATGGTGACCCTGGACTTCCCTTGGTGGTTTCCCATCCAGGCACTCACCAGGGCTGACCCTGCTTAGCTTCTGAGATCTGATGAGATTGGGCTAGCCTGGGCCATCCAGGTCAGGGCCTTGTTGGTCTCTAAGATGCTCCTGGACTTGAATCTACCTTATACTGTATCAGACCATCAATCCACCAAAGTCAGGATTATCTACCCAGACTGGCAGCTGCTCTCCAGGGTCTCAGCCTGATAACTTTCACATCGCCTACTACTTGGTACTTTCAACCGGAGATGTCCGGGATTGAACCTGGAGCCCTTCTGCATGTATAGAAGAGGTTCTTCCACTCAGCCACAGCCCCTCCCCTAACTCCTGGCGTGATGAGTGAAAAGGTGTTTGTAGGGGGCAAGGTGCACAGAGGCCAGATGTGCAAACGCTAGCACCTGTGCAGGTCCCCTTGTATGCACTGCTTCAGAAGCACAGTGAGAAAAGAGAACACCCCCCACCCCCGGCTTCCTCTCCCTCCCTCTTGTGTTTATTTTAATGATTTCCGTGTCGCTCTTTCTATTGAAAGGGCCCAAAGTGGCTTACAGGGAATTAGAAACACAATATAAACAATGATTATGTCTCAAAATGATTCCTTCAAGAAATTCGATGCTCAACAGAAATTCTGCACAAATAAGTCTCTCCGTTGCCGGCGCTGGAAACATAGCACAGTCAGTCCCAAGCAATTGCATCTGGGGGGCGGGGGTGTGTATTCCAAAACCCAAGTGCCATTCCATCAAAAAAAAAGAGAGAAAGAGAGAAATCTTGTGATGCCATAAACCCCATTTTTGGTAATGATGTCACATGGACTGGGGAATTCGATTATCACAATGGTCATACAAGAGTTCTTCAAAAGTCTAAACATCTATACAAGATCCATACAAGAGCCCTTCAAAAGTCCCGGTATCAACCACGTTTCAACATTTGAATTAAGCCTCGAGTTCAAAGCAGTTGCCAACGGGTATCTCTGAGAACAAACACAATAAGGGCCCTGTAATCTATACTGGGGAGGGAAAGTGGCACAGTATAGGCGGATCTCACCAGCTCTCGGAAGCTAAGCAGGGCCAGTACGTAAAAAAAATAAGAACATAAGAGAAGCCAGTGTTGGATCAGGCCAATGGCCCATCCAGTCCAACACTCTGTCACACAACGGCCAAAAAGACCAGGTGCCATCAGGGGGTCCAGCAGTGGGGCCAGGACACGAGAAGACCTCCCACTGCTGCCCCCCCCAGCACCAAGAATAGAGTGCATCACCTGCCCCAGACTGAGAGTTCCTATCTATATCTTGTGGCTAATAGCTGCTGATGGACCTCTGCTCCATATGTTTATCCAATTCTTTCTTGAAGCCATCCATGCTTGTAGCTGCCACCACCTATTGTGGCAGTGAATTCAATCACTCTTGGGGTGAAGTACTTGGATAGGTGACCACCAAGGAAAGCTCTGTAGAGGAAGGCAGTGGCAACCCCCCTGTGTCATCTCAGTTGCCGTGAAAGCCTCTTGTTGGGGTCACCAGAAGTTGGTTGCAACTCAATGGTACCTTTGCACCTACTTTATACCAAATGTTAATCTCGCTGCTGATTTTTGAAGTAGTTGAAGCTCCCACATTGTCCTCAAGGGTAGCTCTCAGCAGGTTCTATTGATGAAAATTACAAAATAAACTTCGGCATCCTAGACAGGGATCCTGTGTATGGGAAGAAGAAGAAGAAGAAGAAGAAGAAGAAGAAGAAGAAGAAGAAGAAGAAGAAGAAGAAGAAGAAGAAGAAGAAGAAGAAGAAGAAGAAGAAGAAGAAGAAGAAGAAGAGAATTGGATTTATACCCTGCATTTCACTGGGAGTCTCAGAGTGGCTTACAAACTCCTTTCCTTTCCCTTCCCCTCCCCACAACAGACACCCTGTGAGGTAGGCAGGGCTGAGAGAGCTCTGACAGAAACTGCCCTTTCAAGGACAGCTCTGGTCAGAACTATGACTTGCCCAAGGTCATCCAGCAGGTGCAAGTGGAGGAGTGGGGAATCAAAACCCAGTTCTCCCAGATTAGAGTCCACGCACTTAACCACTACACCAAACTCTTGCTAAGCCCAGGAGTTCTTGGTACACTACATCTTGGTTGGTCAGTGTCTCTGTTCTTGGGTTCCTACAAGGAGAAAGGCAGGTTACAATGAGAAAAAAGAGCTGGCACTGGGAGTAAGCTGACTTCATGATTTGAAAGATCTACGCTATGCTTCAGTTCCGCTTAATTTTAGTTTAACTTGAAGAATGTCTACAATTAATTCCAGAATTGTAACTGGTACAATATACTTGGCTTTCAATTTTTTTTCCCCAGTTCATCCTTTGCATGCAGCCAGATTTAAGAGTGCTGCAGACAGATATAAAGTCCCATGGGTAAACTGTGTTTCCCTAATTATAATCACAGTTAAATCATGCCTTTCACATGAGTATTAGAGTCAAGGGGTAGCCGTGTTGGTCTGAAGCAGCAGAATTAAGTTTGAGCCCAGTGTGTATTTGAAGAAGTGTGCTTGCATACAAAAGTTTATACTTCGTATAAAAGTTAGTTGGTCTTCAAGGTGCCACTGGACTCAAAACAAAAAATCTGGGAGAACCGGGGTTGATTCCCCCATTCCTCCACTTGCACCTGCTGGATGACCTTGGACAAGCCATAGTTCTGACACGAGCTGTTCTTGGAAAAGAGCAGTTTCTGTCAGAGCTCTCTCAGCCCCACCGACCTCACAGGGTGTCCGTTGTGGAGAGGGGAAGGGAAAGGAGTTTGTAAGCCGCTCTGAGACTCCTTTGGGTAGTGAAGGGCGGGGTATAAATCCAATCTCTTCTCTTCTTCTTCTAATTTACTCCTGGGAAAAAAACCAATGCTTTCCAGAAGTGCTCAATAACAAAACACCACACAGTATACACAGCCCCACCGAGATTGCTTTTTTTGTGGTGTTTTTTCACAGTGCACGTGCTTGCATTATTAATGCAGAGAACAGAGTAAGCCACAGAAATATGTATGTTAGGAACGGTGAATGCCACAATTCCAGAGTTGTTGCATCCCAAATGACAAAGGCGTCTTCAGACTCGGTGTTTCATCATTTTGGAAGCCTGGTGCTCTGTGCAGCACTTGAAAAAAAAAATGGCAACTCTGGAGGATCCCTGGTGCTCAGCCACCACTTTGGAACAGCCCCATAGCCCTAAGCCTGTTTTGGTGGGGAGGGCAGAATATAAATCAAATAAATAAATACATTTTGGGGGGCATGGGGAAATTTTGTGGGCAGCTGAGGAGGAGGAGAAGAAGAAGAAGAGGAGGAGGAGATTGGATTTATACCTCGCCCTTCACTACCCAAAGGAGTCTCAGAGTGGCTTACAAACTCCTTTCCCTTCACTACCCAAAGGAGTCTCAGAGTGGCTTACAAACTCCTTTCCCTTCCACTCCCCATAACAGACACCCTGTGAGGTAGAAGAAGAAGAAGAGACTGGATTTATACCCTGCCCTTCACTACCCAAAGGAGTCTCAGAGTGGCTTACAAACTCCTTTCCCTTCCCCTCCCCACAACAGACACCCTGGGATGTTGGTGGGGCTGAGAGAGCTCTTTCCGGAACTGTCCTTGAGAGAACAGCTGTGACCAGAACTACAGCTTGCCCAAGGTCATCCAGCAGCTGCAAGTGGAGGAATGGGGAATCAAACCCGGTTCTCCTCGATTAGAGTCCGCCCACTTAACCACTACACCAAACTGGGTCTCTGGAGGGGGGAGGGGCACCCATATGCCTTCCCTGAACTCCAGGCGGTGATTTTGCTGGTCGGGGTTCAGGCATGGGCAGCCCCTGCTTGAAAAACACCATTTAAAGGGAACCCTGGAAATGTTTTTTTTCCTTCTTCCAAGCAGGGGCTGCCCACACCTGAACTGCAAGCAGCAAAATCTCCGCTTGGAGTTCAGGGGCGGAATGCGGCTGCCCTTCTCCCTCCCTCCCTGCAAGATGTAAAGGGCCCTCCAGCTGATCAGTGGGCCACGTGCTCCCGCCCATTAGCTGGAGGGCCATTTTAATATCACAGGAGGGGAGGGATGGGATGAGGGGAGAGGGAGGAGGGAAGGGGCAGCAGCGGTTGTGGGGGCATGCCTCACATTTGAGGGGGCGGAGCCCCAAAATGCCCCACCGCATTTGAAGGCCAGGTAGCAAGCAACTCCAAGAGGAGGATGACAACACATTGAGAAACCTCTCTGGACTGGCTCCTGCAATGCCTGCGGACACATTTCTGGGGAAGGGCCTGATTGTGGGAAGGAAGATTTGGCAGCGCAAACAGCAACTCCAGTTCTGAATGTCATCCTTACCTTCC
This sequence comes from Gekko gecko, assembly GCA_029375565.1. Lineage (NCBI taxonomy): Eukaryota > Metazoa > Chordata > Lepidosauria > Squamata > Gekkonidae > Gekko > Gekko gecko. The sequence goes on along the minus strand of JAPDNY010000013.1, from coordinate 70,202,446 downwards.
CACCAAAGAATTTAATTAGGCTGCTATAAAGCAGTTAGATTTAGGAGCAGAACATTTTTAGCTCCCCTGCTGGGAGCTGCTCATGAATATTGACAAGAGAGGGGGAAAGGGAAGACTCCGGGCGGGAGAAAGGCCTCAAGTTCTCTGCCTCCCCCACCCCCGTCGTTCCCTTTCCCTGTCTCTTTGCTCAGACTTCTCATGATCTTCCCAAGAGCTATTATTACTCCATAGGGGATGCCTCCATAAATTACAGACCTACTCTAGGCAGAAATTCACCCCGAGTGGAACCTGATGGAAACAAACAAAGGCCTGGTGCGTGGCTCCAGGCAGTGCCCTGCAGGGAGAAAAACCTTTCTCTCTCTCCTGTCACCTGCATGAAGTCAGGCCAAGAGGCGTGGGTGGCTACACCTGTGAGAAGGACTGTCAAAGCTTTGCGCACAGGTGGAATGCCGGAAAGGAGGTACTTCTGCCTGCACAAAACTTGCGGGGTGGTAGCGAGAAGCTCCCTCGGGTCTTCGGGGGAACGTTTGTTCGTCTCCTCGCTTTTTAAAAGCTGGAACGGATTGAGAAACGCTTGCCATGTGCAGAGACTGCGGGAGGAACCGAACGCCGGGAGCATTGTTGTAGGCGGGGAAATGAAATCGCTATACACATGTACACGCACACACACACAGACACCACAATTTAGATTGATTACTCCTGGGATCGTATGTCTGCCGTGTGGTGGAGCTGAGTTTCTGGGATGCACGTGACAAATGGGAAGAACTTCTCTGTAATTTTTTGGCAGATATTTCTGCCGTGACACGAAAAGCGGTGTTCCACGTTGGGGGCATTTGTCTGCAGAAGCAGGTCTCTCGTTTCGTGGTCAGGGTGGACTTTTCTGAGTGGCTTCTTGCTCTCATTGTAGGTATCCTAGCATATGTGTTACCGATGAGCCGGCAACTAAACACAGTGCCACGAGGGACGCCAACCTCCAGGTGGGACCTGGGGATCTCCCAGAATTACAGCTCATCTCCAGATGACAGAGATCAGTTCCCCTGAAGAGAACAGATGCATTGGAGGGTAAATTCCCTGGCATGGTGCCCCACTGAGGTCCCTGTCCTCCCCAGGCTCCATCCCCAAATCTCCAGGGGTTTCCCACCTTGGCATCCCTAGCCTCACCCTGACCCCTCTCCCCCGGGGGTGTCCAGGGGGGAGGGAGAAAGAAAGCAGCCATGGCCCCTTCCAGCTCTATGATTCCAAATCAATAAAATCAAGAACTAGGCTACAACCTTTCTCTCTGGATTATCTTTTTTTTCCTCCCATTTGCGGGAACCATTTTAGAACATTATAATAATTAAGTGGTGTCAACTCACAGCTGACTTACGGTGAGCCCCTCAGGGAGTTTTCAAGCAAGGGATTACCAGAGGTGGTTCGCCATGGCTTTCCACTGTGTGCCTTGGAGGGCTTCCATCCAAGTACTAACCATGGCTGACCTGGTTTAGTTTCTCAGCTCGAACAAGTTATGAGAGGGAGAGAGAGAGAGGGAGAGAGAGAGAGTGAGAGAGAGAGAGTGAGAGAGAGAGGGAGAAGAGCATTCAAACTATAACCCTTCCCACCTGGGACCCAGAGGGTACAACCCAATGCACCCTCTCAGGATTCTATCGCCATTTTTGGTCTATGTCGATCAATCTCTGGTTCGTGAAAGCAAGATGGCGCCACCAGGTTTCCTTCCAAACGTTCCCTTGCTCTTTCCAGAGACAACCAACTGTTTTTGAGGAGTGGATTGTTGTGTGTTAACATCCCCCCCCTCCCTAATAATCTGTCAGGACTTGAAGCCACTGCAGTCCATCCTGAATGGACATCTTGAGAACAATGGTCCACCATCCAGCTCTGGTCAATGGAGGAGGAGGAAGAAGAAGAAGAGATTGGATTTATACCCCTCCCTTCGTTACCTGAAGGAATCTCAGAATGGCTGACAATCTCCTTTCCCTTCCCCTCGCCACAACAGACACCCTGTGAGGTAGGCAGGGCTGAGAGAGCTCTGTCAAGAACTGCCCTTGAGAGAACAGCTCTGAGAGAACTTCCGACTGACCCAAGGTCATGCCAGCAGCTGCATGCGGAGGAGTGGGGAATCAAACCCAGATTAGACTCCATGCTCCTAACCACGACACCAAACTGGCTCTCGGGGAAACTTCAGGGAGACCACCCAACAAGACGCATTTGCACTGAAAGGCTAGAGCAGATTGTGTGATATTCTTTGAGCCCTTCTGAGAGTTTCTAGGTCACCATAGCTTTTTAGTGTGAGCATCCAAAGGAAGTATGTAGATTGCCTGCAAACCAACCTTATCTTGGTCCACAACGACACGGGAGACAAGTTCCCACCAACTGCCTTCCTTCCTTTTGTTCATCCTTCCTTCCTTTCCCATCCCATATCTTTCTATCTCTGCCATTTGAACTGCTTCTCCATTCCACCTTTACAAGCACGTTCTTCCTATCTTAATACATGTCCTGGCCCTGAGCACTGAGCTTTATGTTGCCTTCGCTCTGAAAGAGTGTCTGTTCTTCCCAAACTCTGTGCCTATCACAAAGAGACCCTTTGATATATACCGCAGTCAAATAGCATTGCCGTCTCCCTTTCTCCCCTCTTTTCCTCTTGTTCCTTCTCTAAAAGCAGGCACCGGGGCCCAGATGGGCCTCCAACCTTTAGGGGGGAAGGAAACCCTGATGTTTAATGATCGTGGAGATCTGAAGCTCGGCTTCGTTTTGTTCCAAATAGCAATATCTCTGCCGAAAAGCCTTTTTGAAAGGAGAGCTTTCTTCCGGGGTTCCTCCATCAGCGAGGGAAGGCAGGAGGGAGCGAAAGTCTTCGATCTGAAAAGGAACACACAGTGGAATGAAGCAGACATCTGGACCACAGAGGGAGACGGTGTCTCAACGAGGAAGCGGCGACGAGAGGCGAGTCCTGACAGTCCACTGGGTCAGATGCAAGAACGTCTCCTGCCCAATCACGCTCTCTCTGAAATGCAAAGGAAATCGGTGACCCACTTTGCCGACGTTGCGGTACGATGGATTTTGACAGCCCGTCGCCCTCTTCTGCGAGGTCCGGATGCAAGCAAAACGTTCCACTTCTGAGAAGCAGTCATTTCATATGACCAATCACCCCGGCACCGGCAGGCCTGAAGACACCCTGCAATTCCTTTAATAGACAAAAATATTCAGGTGATCCGGAAAAGTAGCAATTCCTGACTGCCGTGTGATGGATTTGCTAGACTCAGACGGGAGCATGAGATATACGGGTCCAGGTGGGAGACCTTGACATTTAGCAACTTCTGACAACCAAATGATCGAGCGCTGAAAGCTTTGCAGAATTCTCTCCCCTCCCACTTGCAGGGCTGCTGGAAGCCAGCCACAGGAGAGGGGGGAAAAATGGGTATTATGATTGTCTCTGTCATCTTTCTCTCCTGGGTGCGAGAGTGGCCAGGCTGACAGGCCTCTCTCTGTGTGTGTATAGGGATATTTCCAATTGGACAAATGGGATGGAAAGCAGGGAAGAAGAAAAAGAAGAAAAGAAGAGGAGGAGGAGGAGGAGATTGGATTTATACCCCACCCTTTACCACCTGAAGGAATCTCAGAGGGGCTTACAGTCTCCTTTCTCTTCCCCTCCCCACAACAGACACCCTGTGAGGTAAGTGGGGCTGAGAGAGGTCCTTGAGAATTGCCCTTGAGAGAACAGCTCTGAAAGAACTTAGGACTAACTCAAGGTCACACCAGAAGCTGCATGTGGAAGAGTGAGGATTCAAACCTGTTTCTCCCAGATTAGAGTCTCCATTCCTAACCACTACACCAAACTTAAGTTAAGTACAGCTTCCCCTGCAGCATGGCCCTAGTCTGTCACAGCTTGTCCATTTGTCACAGCTAAAGGATATGCCTGGGCCTGGATCGTGAATCTGCGGTGCCGTCTGTGTTTTGGCCTGTAGGCTACAAGTGTTTTCCTTGTGTCAGGTACAGAAGGATAGAGCTGGTCAGGCAGTGCAGAGCACTTGAAGACAAGGCTGCAGTTGCCTAGTGGGGGGGTCAGAGGCAAAACACAGGTGAACTGGGCAGGATGTAAACAGTGCTGGGGCTGGGGCAGGTCCTGTATGGTCAGTCGAAAGTTCCCCAGCTTTGGCCATTCTCATCCAGGGCAGTGTGGTTGAGCCCTGAGTTACATTTCGGGGCATGTACAATCTCTTCAATGCACCATGGCCAACCTCCAGGTAGGGCCTGGGGATCTCCCAGAATTACAACTGATCTCCAGAGTTCCGCTCCCCTGGAGAAAATGGCTGCTTTGGAGGGTAGGCCCTGTGGCATTACACCCCGCTGAGGTCCCAATTCAAACCCTACCTCAGCAACTTCTTAGAGGAAGAGCAGAAGAAGAAGAAGAAGAAGAAGAAGAAGAAGAAGAAGAAGAAGAAGAAGAAGAAGAAGAAGAAGAAGAAGAAGAAGAAGAAGAAGAAGAAGAAGAAGAAGAAGAAGAAGAAGAAGAAGAGGAGGAGGAGGAGGAGGAGGAGGAGGAGGAGGAGGAGGAGATTGGATTTATACCCCACACTTCCCTGCCCAAAGGAGTCTCAGGGCAGCTTACAATCTCCTTTCCCTGCCCCTCCCCACAAGAGACACCCTGTCAGGTAGGTGGGGCCGAGAGACCTCTTGCGAGAACTGATCATGAGAGAACAGCTCTGAGAGAACCTGTGGCTGACCCAAGGTCACACCAGCAGCTGCATGTGGAGGAGTGGGGAATAAAACCCAGTTCTCCCAGATTACAGTCTGTGCTCCTACCCAACTACACTGAAGTGGCTCTCAAACTGAGGAGCCAAGGCTATTAGCTGAGGAGTACCATCAGGACCAGGGAGGGTAAAACATGGCTGTGGCACTTGCTGACAGGGGGCAGCAGGACCAGGGGATGTCCTGTCTGAGCCTGCATGGGCAGCTTCACCACTGGCTCTTGAAATAGTCCCCAGGGCTCTGCTGGGCAGGACATGAACCCAGGCCTCTAGCCCCCCAGGGGACACTCACTCTGCAGGAACAGCAAGTGCAGAAGGCCTAAGATGTCCTCATATGAACATAAGAGAAGCCAATGTTGGATCAGGCCAATGGCCCATCCAGTCCAACACTCTGTGTCACACAGTGGCCAAAAAGACCAGCTGCCATCAGGAGGTCCACCAGTGGGGCCAGGACACTAGAAGCCCTCCCCCTGTTGCCCCACCCAAGCACCAAGAACACAAAGCATCCCTTGCCCCAGCCTGAGAGTCCCTACCTATACCTTGTGGCTAACAGCCACTGATGGACCTCTGCTCCAGATGTTTATCCGATTCTCTCTTGAAGCCGTCCATGCTTGTAGCCACCGCCACCTCCTGTGGCAGTGAATTCCATATGTTAATCACTCCTTGGGTGAAGAAGGACTTCCTTGATGGCGGGGTTAAGTGTGCGGACTCTAATCTGGGAGAACCGGGTTTGATTCCCCACTCCTCCACTTGCAGCTGCTGGATGACCTTGGGCAAGCCACAGTTCTGGCAGAGCTGTTCTTGACAAAAGAAGTTTCTGTCAGAGCTCTCTCAGTCCCACCTACCTCACAGGGTGCCTGTTTTGGGGAGGGGAAGGGAAAGGAGTTCTCTAAGCTGCTCTGAGACTCCTTTGGGTAGTGAAGGGCGGGGTATAAATCCAATATCTTGTTATTATTATTATTATTATTCCAATCACTCTTTGGGAGAAGAAGGTGAAGGAGGTGAAGTGCTTGACAGGCTGCCACTCCCCTCACAGAGCGAGAATGATAATCCTTTGCAGGATCTTGGCCCAAGCCCAGTACAGCCTGGGAGCTCAGCGCTTGCCAGCGGGGCAGCTAAGCCTGATTATCTCCCGGCCTACTTAAGCCCAGGCTTGGGAGAGCTGCCTTGTTGGACCAAGTGGCCTGCTGGGTGTGAGCCGGCATCCCTGTTCCAGCTCCTTGCCTCTGGCTCCTGTTGACACTCAATCTTCCCTGTCCAAGCTTGTGGATGCTACCACTGGAGGAGACCTGAGTGGCCCTGCTTGCAAATGACAAAACCCGACAACATGAGTGAATGGGAGTCAGCAATGCATCTCTGTGCACAGCACCCGTCTCAAAGCAAATGGGATTCCCCCTTCCCACCTCATCGGCTGTTCGCCCACATAACAGTGAGCCGAACTTCGTCTTAGCCTCGTTTAACCACTGATGGTGCTAAACGGTTGACTAGCATTAGCCACTCGAGGGACTGGGGAAATGGATTATTGGGCCGGTTCCACCGTCCCCGCGAGCCTGTCAGTTAATGGGGTCCTACCACATTAAGTTATTAATGAGTGAATGCACAACGGAACCCTAACAAAATAGAAATTGTACATTTCCCGGCTAAGGGACAGCGCGAGCCGCCTCTGTGATGCTTGCAAATGCAGTCCTAATTTCAAGGCGGAGAGCAGTGGTGGAATATCTGATTAGCTTTCATTTTAGCTGCGCGGGCCGAAAACAGCCTCTGAAGGTTGTCTTTAACAATCCCTGAATGTGACACTTGCAATAATCCTGCCCAGGGCTTTTTTTGTAGAAAAAGCCCAGCAGGAACTCATTAGCATAATAGGCCACACCCCTGACATCACAGCTCATTAACATATTAGGCCACACACCCCATGTTACCAGAAGTGCGGTCATCCAGCCACATAAACCTTTATGCTTCTTATTCTGTTTACCTTGTTTGTTGTCAAAACATAGAGCTTTTTTTGTAGCAGGAACTCTTTTGCATGTTAGGCCACATACCCCTAATGTAGCCAACCCTCATGAGTTCCTGCTGTTGGGTGTGGCCTGTTATGCTAATAAGTTCCTGCTGGGCATGGCCAACTTGGGAGCCAGCCGGAACTCCGTTCCTGTGCGTTCCTGCCCCAAAATAGCCCTGATCCTGACCCAGAGCCTACAGCCTACAGCTTGATGGTTATTTCCATCTGGACCCGGGCACTGCACTCAAATGACTGGCCAAGTCCACAGCCGGGATGAGTGAATATACCCAGACCATCTCATAGTGGTTTCTCCAATTATCTGAATGGAGGCTCCAGGCTGGCCCGATCTCAGAAGCTGTGGGGTCAGCCCTGGCTAATACTTGTATGGGAGACCAGCAGGTCCTCTACACAGAGGCAGACAATGGTGAACATGTCTACCCATCTTGATAATCTCTGGTATGTCACAGCCACATTCCCTTGGTTGGGTCATAGACATGGATTGTCCCATATCTCTGGGCCTGGGAACATCTCCTTGTAGCTTTGTACAGAGCAAACCTTCCCCTTTCTCTGGGGAAAACACCAAACAGAATATCTTGCCCAAAGCAGAGAGTCAATCCCAACTTCTTCCTCCATCTGCTTGTTGTAGGAGATTTTTCGGAAGAGCCCAGGAGGCATCAGTTTTTGCATCTGCAGGGATGCACTTGGCTTAGAACCATCAGATGACACTTGGCTTAGAACCTCCCAACAGTTTTTTTTTCTAGAAATTCACATGAGCACACAAAGATGTCTTGGACTGAATTAGTCCATCGAGTCCAGTATTGTCTACTCAAACTGGCAACTGAATTGTTGATAAAGGACAACAAGAAGAGAAGATTAGTATTGTCTACTCAGTGTGGCAGAGGCTCTCCAGAGTCTCAGGCTGAGATCTTTCACATCACCTGATCCCTTTAACTGGAGATGCCAGGGATTGAACCTGGGACCTCCTGCATGCTAAGCAGAGGCTCTTTCCACTGGGCCACAGCCTCTCCCGTATACTTACAGCCCTTTTCTAGCAGGGCTCTTTTTGTAGCAGGAACTCCTTTGCATATTAGGCGATACACCCCTAATGTAGCCAATCTTCCAGGAGCTTACAGAGCTCTTCTTATGGGGGCCTGCTTACAGCTGCAGCAGGCACTGTGAATGCATGGTAACAAGAAATAAACAACGACTGAGGGATGAGAGTCCTCCATCCTATTGATGGGGGCCATTGTCCCAAGCCATTCTCAAACCGCTGTGCGGATTTGATACAGTTTCCTCCATTCTTCTGCCTCAGTGGTGGGAAAAGATATAATGCCCAGGTGTGTATCTTAACAGCTTCCCAGAATTCCAGAGGCCAAAGCCATTCTGTCTTCTTCATCCCGGGGGCATTCTCAATGTTGGTCGGGTGGATCCGGCAAGCTGAAATACCATCCCAGTGACATTAAAGGCAGCCTTTTACACAGATCCTTCTAAACACCTCCATAATTACACAGACTCTCCCTTAGCCGCTAGAGGCTTAATGTTGTTGCTGTTGTTGCTTTACACGTCAACATGGTCAGATGTATCCATGCAGGAGGTAAATCCCTGCGGAAGGAGCAATGCATAGTCACTGTAGGCAGAAGGGTTTAACAAACATGGCCGACGTCTGGCCAGAAACAAGGAACAAGGAAAAAGGAGCTAGAGCACCAAAGATGGGCAGGCTGTTCCCTTCTGAGATGGAACGTGTCCGGAGGAGAGCATTGAAGACAGTGAGGGGTCTGGAGAGCAAGTCCTATGAGGAAAGGTTGAAGGAGCTGGGTGTGTTTAGCCTGGAGAGGAGACGGCTGAGAGGTGATATGAGAACCCTCTTCAAGTCCTTGAAGGGCTGTCATCTAGCGGATGGTGCAGAGTTGTTTTCTGTTGCCCCAGAAGGTCGGACCAGAACCAAATGGGTTGAAATTAGATCAGAAGATGTTTTTGGTAAACATTAGGAAGAACTTCCTGACAATTAGAGCGGTTCCTCAGTGGAACAGGCTTCCTTGGGAGGTGGTGGGCTCTCCTTTGGAGGTTTTCAAGCAGAGGCTAGGTGGCCAACTGACAGCAATGCTGATTCTGTAAACTTTGGCAGATCATGAGAGGGAGGGCAGGACGGGTTGCCTCAGTGCTTAGTTCTTGTGGCCCTTTCTCACACGCCCAGGGGAATGCTGATGGCCACTTTGGGGTCAGGAAGCAGTTTTTCTCCAGGCCAGTTTGGCTGGAGATCCTGGAGGTTTTTTGTCATCTTCTGGGTGTGGAACAGGGGTCCCCGGGGGTGTGGGAGAGGGAGGTATTTGTGAATTCCCTGCATTGTGCAGGGGGTTGGACTAGATGACCCTGGAGGTCCCTTCCAACTCTACGATTCTATGATTCTATGGCCAGTCTCTGTTGACAGCCACCTTCACACAGCCAAAGCCCCACCAGACGCAGGTCATAACCGGAGTCACAGAAAACAATACGGTTACACAACACCATGTCTGGTTGTCAGCCTCCATGTGGGGTTTGAAGATCTCTCAGAATTATAACTCATCTCCAGACGACAGAGATCAGTTCCCCTGGAGGAGATGGCTGCTTCGGAGGGTGAACTCGATGGCATTATACCCATCTGAGGTCCCTGCCCTTCCCTATGCCCAGCCCTCGCCAGTCCTGGGGTTGTCAATCTCAAGCTGGAAGCTGGAGATCTCCCAGAATTACAACTGATCTCCAGAAATCACTTCCCCTGTGTTATGTTTTGGGACTAGAACATTCCAGGACTCTTTTACCAGAGACAGGCTGAGCTTGGAGCTCTAGAACAATAGCCCACCAGGACTATGGAGGTGACCAATGAGGAATTAATGTTATGTCAATAGTCTGTCATTGGGAGTTGGGTGTGTTTGGGTGTGGTGTTTGCCTGCTATTTAAACAGGGCTCTTGCCTTGGAGTTTTGACTTGTGTCTGCTGAAATCACTAATAAAGCTGAGCTGATCACTAGATGTGATGCCCCAGAGCTGAGGTGTCAAACTCATTTGTTACGAGGGCCGGGTCTGATACAAATGTCACTTTGTCGGGCCGGGCCGCGTGTGCCACAAAATGTAACGCCAGGTACTGGAGACAGAAACCATATAAAGGACAGCAGCTGATGAGCTCCGAGTTGGCGTGTCCTTGCTGCAAGGCCCCATGGGCTGGGAGGGGGCTGCAGAGGGAAAACCCACCTAGGCAAACTAGAGAGGCACCAGTGCAACACTGGACAGATGCTTCCGTGATACTCGACTGCTGCAGATGAGGCTGTTCCATCCTGCCGAAGTCACAATTGAGAGGCTCCGCCCACTCCCCCCCAGCAACTCCCTCCCTCGCATCAGTTGCTGGTAGGCTGCATAAGAGCCCTGGACGGGCCGGTTCTGGCCCCTGGGCCATGTGTTTGACACCCCTGCCCCAGAGTCTACCCTCCGCGGCTGCCATTTTGTCCAAGGGAACTGATTTGTGTGTTCCGGAGAGCAATCTTAATTCCACAAGAACTTTGGGTCCCACCTGGAGGTTGGCATGCAACCCTGCCGCCCCAACCCTGATTTGTATGCAGAATTTAAGAAGACAATGAGCTCCACACACACACACGCACCATCACACACCAGTCTAATGCCTTCACGATGGCTACTGACTCAAGCGAGTCCAGATTCCACGAGGCTTGCTCTGTTAACCTCACGGGTTCCGCTTTCCTGCAACGGGCCAGGTCTCCTTTAATTAGCCGTCGCAAGCCCAGTTCCCCTCCTTCCTTTGCCGAGTTCTTAATATTACTTGGATCCCATTACTCAGTGCGTGCCTGCATGTGCGTGCTTCCCAGCCAGTTCTTAACATTTTTCTCTCCGAGTCAGACATTTTAAAAGATAATGAGTCTAATTTATTCTTGAAAGAATCGAAGCGGGGGCCCCCTATGCTTCACACGGCAATAAAATAATATTATTTTTTTAAAAAATAAAGGTCTCTAAAGTGATTTCAAAAGTCGCAAGGAGAAAAAAAAAATAACCATCAGTTTTGTATAATCGGAACTTTCTTTTCCCAATCAAGTCCCAGACTCTCAGTGCAAGGGAAAATGAAAGAGAAATAGTGTCGGGGAGGACTGCAAGAGGAGAATGAGATTTCTCGGTGAAGTGGGTGGATTCTAACAACCAGTCTCTCCTGTTGCCCATTACCCATACCCTACAATCAGAAACAATTTTAAGCAGTGGTGATCTTGATAGTCATAAGAACAGAGGAGAAGCCAATGTTGGATCAGGCCAATGGCCCCTCCAGTCCGACACTCTGTGTCACACAGTGGCCAGAAATACCCTCAGGAGGTCCATCAGTGGGGCCAGGACCCTAGAAGCCCTCCCACTGTTGCCCCCCCCCCCACAGCACCAAAAATACAGAGCATCACTTGCCCCAGATCGAGAGTTCCTATCTATACCTTGTGGCTAATAGCCACTGATGGACCTCTGTACCATATGCTTATCTAGTTCCCTCTTATAAGAACAAAAGAGAAGCTAATGTTAGATCAGGCCAATGGCCCATCCAGTCTAACACTCTGTCACACAGTGGCCAAAAATACCAGATGTCATCAGGAGGTCCATCAGTGGGGCCAGGACACTAGAAGCCCTCTCACTGTTGCCCCCCACCACAAGCGCCAAGAATACAGAGCATCGCTTGCCCCAGACTGAGAGTTGCTATCTATACCTTGTGGCTAAGAGCCACTGATGGACCTCTGCTCCATATGTTTATCCAATTCCCTCTTCTAAGAACATAAGAGAAGCCCATGTTAGATCAGGCCAATGGCCCATCCAGTCCAACACTCTGTGTCACACAGTGGCCAGAAATACCAGGTGCCATTGGGAGGTCCACCAGTGGGGCCAGAACTCCAGAAGCCCTCCCACTGTCACCACCCCCCCAGGCACCAAGAATACAGAGCATCACTGCCCCAGACAGAGTGATCCACCTGTACCTTGTGGCATAGCAACAGTCATGTTACAGAAGAGAAGCTCCATCAGCTAAGACCTGACACTATATAACCCTGTCGCGTGCACACACACACCCTTCTGAAGAGAGGCAGATGAGGACTGGAGCATGGCCTTTTCCGTGGTGGCACCTGTACACATCAATTCTCTTGATAATTAGTATTTTGAGTTTTAGGTGCTGGGCTTTACCCTGGATTTTTTTTTCTTAAGAGCCCACTTTGGAAGGCAGCTCATTCAGACACAACCCATAAGGTAATATCCTGAACTGTGCCTAGTTCATTGAATTGCACCCTGTCATTTTGTGATGGTGCTGTTCCAGGAATTGAAACTGCTGATTCATAAACTTTTTTTTTTAAGTAAGAATCATTTAATTATTTGAAGGTATTGCAAGGAGTTTTTGTGCTGACGGCAGATTCTGCTGTGATGATTCCAAGCCGCCAACTGCATTTTGCTGGCTCCTGTTTTACTTATTGAGAGAAAGAAGAGAATTTCAGAAAACATCCCTAAAGAAAGTGTTCACGTTCCCACCATTGATTTAGTATTTTCTATAACAAGATGGAATAACAGCACCGAAGGCAGCTGGGAGGGAAGGCTGCCCGGCAGGGCTTGTTTTGTAGAAAAACCCCAGCAAGAACTCATTAGCATAGTAGGCCACACCCAACAGCAGAAACTTGTTAGCATATTAGGCCACACCCCCATGTTCCCAGAAGTGTGGTCATCCAGCCACACCCACCTTTTGCTCCTTATTCTGTTTACCTTGTTTGTTGTCAAAACCCAGGGCTTTTTTTGGAGCAGGAACTCCTTTGCATGTTAGGCTACAAACCCCAAATGTAGCCAATCCGAATGAGTTTCTGCTGTTGGGTGTGGCCTATTATGCTAATGAGTTCCTGCTGGGCATGGCCAACTCAGGAGCCAGCCAGAACTCCATTCCTGTGCCTTCCTGCCCAAAAATAGCCCTACTGCCCAGTATAGCCCGATCTCATCCAATCTCAGAAGCTAAGCAGGATCAGGACTTGAATGGGAGACCACATAAGAACATAAGAGAAGTCATGCGGGATCAGGCCAATGGCCCATCCAGCCCAACACTTTGTGTCACACAGTGGCCAAAAACCAGGTGCCATCAGGAGGTCCACCAGCAGGGCCAGAACTCCAGAAGCCCTCCCACTGTTGCCCCCCAAGCACCAAGAATACAGAGCATCACTGCCCCAGGCATAGTGCTCCATCTATAGGTAAAGGTTTCCCTTGCTCGAAAGCCAGTTGAATCTGACTCTAGGGATGCGGTGCTCATCTCCATTTCCAAGCCAAAGAGCCAGCGCTATCCAAAGACTTTTCTGTGATCATGTGGCCAGCATGACTAGATGCTGAGGTGCACGGAACGCTGTTACCTTCCCACCGAAGCGGTACCTATTTATCCACTTGCAGTTTCTTGCTTTCAAACTGCTAGGTTGGCAAGGAGCTGGGACCAGAGACGGAAGCTCACTCCATCATATGGCACTTGGGTTTCTCCGGTCGGCAGTTCCGCATCTTAACCACTTGATAACCTTCTGGCTAATGGCCACTGATGGACCTCTGCTCCATATGTTTCTCCAGTCCCCTCTTGAAGCTGTCTATCTATGCCTGTAGCCCCCAACACTTCCTGTCAGTGGCAGATTAACCCGTAAGCAGACTGAGCACGTGCGTAGGGCACCAGGGCCAAAGGGGGCACCACAAAGTTGGGGAAAGGGTGAAAAGAAAAAAAAAAAAAGAATGAAGATTTGTAAAAAAAAATAATAATAATGATAAAACTAGTGCAAATTGATCATGGTGCACCCCTAGGGGTTATCTTCTATTTTTTGTTGGTGAGGTGCAGTGTAACTTTGATACATTTAACTTGTGAAATATTAAAAATAGATGCTGTATTGCATTTTTGTAGAACTTTATGGAGCCAAAGCTTGGCTTAGTTTGTACCATATATTGTGTTGTCATAGGAATAAATGTTTGTATTGCTGCAGCCTGCACTGTATATCTGGTCAGACAGGTCAACAACCAAAAGGGACTGGGTCAGTGTGGAAAGGAGGGGGGCACCAAGATTGGTCAGTGCTGCTGAGGGCACCAGTGAGCCTTCATCCGCCCCTGCTTCCTGTGGCAGTGAATGCCACATGTTAATTACTCTTTGGGTGAAGACGTCCTTCCTTTGATCCATTCCACCAAGGAAGACTCTGCAGAGGAAGGCAATGGCAAACCACCCAGGCTTCTCATTTGCCCTGAAAGCCCCTTGCTGGGGTTGCCATAACTTGGCTTCGACTTGACAGCACTTCTGCACACACTCAATGCAGCTGGCTTTAGAAAGCAACCAGACAAATTCAAGGGCATTGGTGGGAAAGAACCTGCACATAAAGAGGCAGTGACCCTCTGAACAGGAGATATTGGAGAGAGGAGAAAAGACCTTCCTTCCTTCCTTCCTTCCTTCCTTCCTTCCTTCCTTCCTTCCTTCCTTCCTTCCTTCCTTCCTTCCTTCCTTCCTTCCTTCCTTCCTTCCTTCCCTCCCTCCCTCCCTCCCTCCCTCCCTCCCTCCCTCCCTCCCTCCTTCCTTCCTCCCCTCCCTCCCTCCTTCCTTCCTTCCTTCCTTCCTTCCTTCCTTCCTTCCTTCCTTCCTTCCTTCCTTCCTTCCTTCTCTGTTGGCAAATGCTTACAAATCTGGTTAGCCACTCTTGGGAAGAAAACACCAGATGAAATGGACTTTGGCTTGGATGATGCAGTCAATTACTTCTCATCTTCATGCTTTCATTTTTTTAAAAAAAAGAAGTTTTATTGTTTTTTAAATAGTAAACAGACAGAAAACCAAGAAAAACAGTAGAACCAGGACAAATAGTAAGACATAGAACAGATAAAACAGTTAGGTGCTGGAGTCTATACTCTACATTTACTATAAACCAATGCCTATTTTGAATCGGTTTCGTTTCTATCCTTTGTTGGTTATTATTAAGATCTATCCCTTATGCTACCCTGATATTTTTGCAACCAATTATAAAATCTCTCCCCCTTTTTTTCCCCCAAAGTCACATTCAGGTTTTTCATGTAGCTGTAGCATTAATTTATCCATTTCTGCTGCATCCAACAATTTGAATATCAGTTCTTCTTTTCTCGGGACTTCTTCTTTCTTCCAATATTTTGCATACAAAATTCTAGCTGTGGTTACAACTTGAACAATCATATATATATATATATCTTGTACATTAAACTCTTGTGGTACAATATTCAATAAAAACATTTCTGGCATAAATGGAACATTTTTATCTAGTATCTTTTGTATCATTTCATGCACCCATATCCAATATTTTTTAACTACTTTAACTACTTTTAACTATTTTTAACTGCTTTCTTCATGAAAGCATGAAGAAGAAAAAAATCTTCATGCTTTCCTCATAGGTGAGCCACACCAGGCTAGACAGAAAGGGGTGGCCGGCTGGTCCCCTGAGAATCTAACTTGTGGAGAAGGAGCTTTGGGTGTGTTTTTCTTCTTCTCCTGATGAAATTATATGACATGAGAAACCTCTGCAAAAATTAATGGCTGCATCAGCAGAAACCCAAAACCAGACCTGGAACTGCGAGTGCGAATTCATTATAGCCTCAGCTTTCTGTCTTGCCTGCCTTTTATACCACTTGGCTGCTCTGAGAACAAAGATAAACTAACTGGATTAACGCTCATTTAACTCTGCTGTGAAGGAAAGTCTCCGGGCTTAGGTTTCGTGCCCTCTCTGTGCAGCGGAGAAGAGAACACATCATAACTTCTGAATTAAAGCAATTCCTATCTCACGATCTATTCATAACCCTATTAGGCTCCAAAGACTCATATTCTGTTCTCGGCCGCAAGTGGGAGATAAAAACGAACCAAGCCCCGAGTCCACTGAGTGTACAGAGTCGCTCGGCCAGCGGCCCTGTTGCTTTCTCCTGCCAAGTGGCTGACTGAATGGAACCTCCATGTTCAGTAAGTCTCTGAATCCCAGAAGGCAACATCAGAAGAAGGCCTTAGCCTCTCTGCCCTGTTGTTGGTCCTCCAGAGAAACCGGTTGGCCGCTGTGTGAGATGGGATGCTGGGCTAGATGGATCACTGGCCTGATCCAGCAGGGCTCTTCTGATGTTCTTATCAGGGGAATGCCTTGGCCTCTATGCCCTCCAGAGGAACTGGTTGGCCACTGTGTGAGACAGGATGCTGGTCTAGATGGACCACTAGCCTGATCCAACAGGGCTGGATCTTAAGTGGAAGGGGAATTTTACCATGCTTTCCCACCTGATCCACAGTCTGGCAGGGAGAGGGAGGGGACTGGCCTACCCAAAGATGTTGGGAGACCATCATATGCTATCAGCTGATCAGAATATGTGGGATGTCAGCAGGAAAACTGAGTTATGGTGGGCAAGTGTTCTTCACAGAGTTGCTCATCCATTGCAAGAAGCAGCACACAGGCCTTGATTTCACCTTCCTTTGTTGATCTCATGACCTATCCAAAAAATACGTTGATGCCTTTCATGTGATGGAGAGGTCAAGGAGGGACAGGTGGGGACTTACAATGGAGGAGGAGGAGGCATGACTCAGTGGCAGAGCATCTGCTTGGCCTGAAGAAGGTCTTAGGTTCAATCCCCGGCATCTCCAGTTAAATGGACCAGTTAGTAGGCGATGTGAAAGACCTCTAGCTAAGACCCTGGAGAGCCGCTGCCTGTCTGAGTAGACAGTACTGACCTTGATGGACCAATAGTCTGATTCAGTAGAATGGAGCTTCATGTGAGTCCTTCTCAACAGTACATTATATGGTCATATATTGTGGTAAGATCTGCACCTTTGTAAAACAGGTTTTATTTCTTTATTTCAGGACCCTCTGTTGTTGTGAATGGTTTATTGTGGAGGAGGAGGAGGAGGAGAAGGAGGAGAAGAAGGAGGAGGAGGAGGAGGAGAAGGAGGAGAAGAAGGAGGAGGAGGAGGAGGAGGAGAAGAAGAAGGAGAAGGAGGAGGAGGAGGAGGAGAAGAAGGAGGAGGAGGAGGTGGAGAAGAAGGAGAAGGAGGAGAAGAAGAAGAGAAAGAAGAAGAAGAATGTGCCTGCACCCTACACTAGCCTTCTTCTGGTACAGGGTTACCAACATTGTCTTGGGAAATTCTTGTAGATTTGGGAGAATCTGGGGAGGGGGAATCTCAGGAGGGATTTCACCTATACTTTATGGAATACCATAGAGTCCACCCTCCAAAGTTGCCATTTTCTCTGAAGGAACTGATCTGTGCAAGTCTGGAGATCAGTTGTAATTCTGGGAGAACTCTCAGCTCCACCTGGAGGCTGGCAATCCTACTCTGGTCCTTTCTACTGACATTAGCAGTCATACTGTTAAATACTGGGTTCAAGACACATTGCAGTGAACAGCTCTACTTTATTTACTGATTTCAAGAATGAGACTGAAGACTGCAGGGCAACTGCCCTGTTTAAGTAGCCTGCAAACACCACACCCAAACACACCCCACTCCCAATGGTAGGCTGTTTACATACCATTGTCTTCTCATCGGTTACCTAAGAACATAAGAACATAAGAGAAGCCAATGTTGAATCAGACCAATGGCCCATCTGGTCCAACACTCTGTCACACAGCAGCCAAAATATACCAGGTGCCTCTATTTGCATAATATTGCCTTCTCATTGGTTACCTCTAGAATCCTGGTGGTCTATTGTTCCAGAGCTCCAAGCTCAGCCCATCTCTTATGGACAGACCTGGGAGATTCCAGCCCAATACATAACAAGTACAAGTAGTAGTAGTAGCAGCAGCAGCAGCAGCAGTAGCATTATACTCAGTTTTTATACTGCCCATTCCCTGAAACAGGGCTTAGGGTGGTGTACAATGACATACTAAAACAACATCTCATACAGCTAAAGACGTTTAAAAATTACAATAAAATCCCAGTTATCCATTCCAGTAACCACTTCCATGCCACCCTTGCCCAGGTGCCCAGCACAAAGATAAAATGGTGCCGCAAATGGCTTTGTGGACCCCCTGGGTCCTGGCCCTCGCCCTCTATCATCTGCAGAAATGACTGCCGAACAATACATGCCGTCAACAGGATACACACAGAAGCACGTGCAGTGTCCAGAGTCCTCCAAGGTATGCATCCAGGGGTCCTGCCTCTCCCGCTGCCCGAGCCCTTCTGCCTCTTAGCCCATTTCCCAACCGCGCTGTCAGTGCGAAATGCATCCTAGAAGACCAGGCGTCAAGGCATTGGCTCTTTAATGCCGAGTGACAAAGGAAATAACCCAGCGAAGGGAACGTACGGAGGACCGCTGGGCCCGTTGTCTCGGCCGGCGCAAGGAACCACCTCACGTTGCAGCCGCTGCCAGCTCTTGACATTCCGGGCCATAATTACTTCCTCCCACCTCGGTCCTGCTTGCAAATTAATTTAATACACAGCGAGATGAAACTCCCTTGGCCTGATTATGCTCTCTTCCCCACCACCACCCTCAAGCGGCACCCCCCCCCGGGCCAAAAGGGAGTGGATATCGGCATGAAACAGGCATTCAGCTGGCGGGGCACGCCTGCCATCCTCCGCTTTTATTCAGAGGCTTGCTTGGCAGAGTCCGCTCGTGCCGGCAGCCTTCCTCTCTATAGCGGGAGGCAGACTCACTACTAAAAATGTCTCCTACCGAGAAATGCAGAGGAAATTGGGAGGGGGTGGGGACGCCAGCCTCCAGGTGGGACCTGGGAACTCCCTGGGATGACAGCTCATCTCCAGACCCCAGAGATCAGTTCCCCTGGGGAGAATGGCTGCGTTGGAGGGTGGGTTCCATGGCATCGTAGCCCACTGAGGTCCCTGTCCTCCCCGGGCTCCACCTCAACTGCAGTTTGGAGTTTCCCCAACTAGAGATGGCAACCTTATCCCTTCCATCACCTGTCAGTGGCCAGTGGGGTCCTAGCAGAAGAAGAGGAGGAGGAGGAGGAGGAGGAGGAGGAGGAGGAGATTGGATTTATACCCCACCCTTCACTCGGAGTCTCGGAGCGGCTTACAATCTCCTTCCTGTTATGTATTGAGTCTGAGCCATCCCTGAATGTGGACCTTGAACCGGGTGAGCTTGTTTCCCAAGAACAATAGCTGACTAGGGTCCTGGAATTGACCAATAGATAAGCAGTGTAATGTAAATAGCCTATCCTTGGGAGTGGGTGTATGACTGTGGGGGTGTTTGCATGCTTTATAAGCAGGGCTCAAACCCTGCTGGGTGTCTTTGCTGTGTTCCTGAAATCACTAAATAAACTAGAGCTAAGTACTGCTACGCATCCAGAACCCAGGGTTTAACACTGCCTCTCCCCACGACAGACACCTTCTCCCCCATCTGAAAGAGTAAGAAAATGTTCCAAGAAGGCTTTTAAAGCAAGATTCAGGCCCAGGGGGCACCTTAAAGGCCAACAGGATTTCCAGGGGATAAGCTTACAATAGTCAAAGCTCCCTGGTCAGGTATCTTCCTTGGTCTCCAAGAGTTTCTTCCATCACTGGTTAAGAACTGAAGCGTATTTCACAGAGGGTTTATTTCCTCCCTAAAAATAGGTCGGCGGGAGCTGGGGCCAGAGACGGGAGCTCACTCCGTCATGCGGCGCTCGGGTCTCGAACCGCCGAACGAACGACCTCCCTGTTGGCAGTTCAGCATCTTAACCACTTGAGCCACCGCAGCCCTAATGGAACCTACACCTTTTCTTTAAAAAAGAACAGAATCAGATGAGTGAGTTTTTCTCGGAGGGACTGATGCTCACATCTCCGCCCCTGGAAAGGAGGCCTCGCCCTTCGCTGCCATCTGGCAATTGCGCACAAAGGTTTCATGTTCCAAAAGTTCAATTTTTTTAAAAAAAACCCCAAAGATGGAACAGCTGGCAGCGGGCAAAAGGGCAGGAAGCGGATGGGCCCTCTCCCCTCTCCATCCCCTTCTCTTCCTATCACTGCCTTTGCCAGCCCGAGCCCATCAAGGACGGGCTGATGAGAGGGAGCACCACCGAGCTAATATAAAAAACCCCGGAGGCATTGCGGAGCATGGCGAAGAATGACTGCAGCAGTAACAAGGGAGGAAATTGCAGATAAGTGAGGGGAAAGTGTCCGCCGAGATGAGGGGGGAGAACCGCCTGAGCCGACAGAAAACAAACGGAGGTGTCAGGGCGGAATCAATAGCGATTGAAGGATCCGGGGAAAGAGGGAGATGGGATTCATTAGAGAGGGGGATAAAACAGACATTAAGTATCTGGCTGGCGGATGGTGTCGCAGCGGAGGCACCCCAACACTCACTGCAAGGAAGGAGAACGGGAGCAGCAGCAAATCTAGCATTGGGCCACTGCAAGAGATGCATAGCGTTTTGGTATTCAATTAGTTCTATACCCTGCGTCTCCCTCGTGGCTGCAGATGGATTGCAGTTCTGAAAATTAAAAAAAGGAACAAAATGCAACGAAACCCAAACCCTCCCTTTCCTGTAGGGTTGCCACCCTCCAGGTGGATCCTGGGGATCTCCCGCCTTTACAACTGGTCTCCGGCTGGCAGAGATCAGCTCCCCTGGAGAAAGTGGCTGCTTCGAAGGGTGGACTGGGTGGCCTTGTACCGTACTGAGGCTCCTCCCCTCCCCAAGCCCCACCCTCTCCCAGATCCACCCCCAAAGTCTCCAGGTATTTCCCAGCCCAGACCCAGCAACCCCACCTCCCTGCAGCCAAACTTGTTAAAATTCTGAGGAGATAAAACAGGCCTTGTTTTCCCCAGTCAAGTTGCAGCCGATTTCTGGTGACCCCGTGGGGGTTTCGAGGCAAGAGGCATTCAGAGGTGGTTTTCCATTGACTGCCTCTGCCCAGCGAACCCAGACTTCCTTGGCGGTCTCCCATCCAAGCACCCCAGAGGGCTTTTCGAGAGGCATTCAGAGGTGATGTTGCTATTGCCTGCCTCTGCGCTGTAATCCCGGGCTTCCTCGGTGGTCTCCCACCCAAATGCTCACCAAGGCTGACCTTGCTTATCATCCGAAATCTGTCGAGGTTAGACTAATCTGGGCTCTCCAGGGCAGGGCTGAAAGGAATGGAGGTGATATGCCACTGCCTGTCTCTGCGTAGCCACCCTGGACTTCCTTGGTTGATCCCCAGGGCTCTTTTTGTAGAAAAAGCCCAGCAGGAACTCATTAGCATAATAGGCCACACCCAACAGCAGAAACATATTAGCATGTTAGGCCACACCCTCATGCTATGATAAGTGTTGTTATCCAGCCACACCCACCTTTTGCTTCTTATTCTGTTTACCTTCTTTGTTGTCAAAACCCAGGGCTTTCTTTGCAGCAGGAACTCCTTTGCATGTTAGGCCACACGCCCCTCATGTAGCCAATCCTAAAGATTTTCTGCTGTTGGGTGTGGCCTGTTATGCTAATGAGTTCCCGCTGGGCGTGGCCAACTCGGGAGCCAGCCGGAACTCCGTTCCTGTGCGTTCCTGCCCAGAAATCGTCCTGGTTGTTCCCAATCCAAGTACCAATCAGGGTACTTTTTTCCCTTATGGAGGTGATAAAGGCGCTGCTGGGAAGGGCTGATCTCTGCTGCACGGGGTGTTTCGGCTAGAGAACCGAGGCTCTGCAAACAGTGGAAGTCTGCTTGCCTAGCATGTTAGTTATGGGGATCATTCAATTATTAGCAGGGATATAATTGGACATGTACTTCTGTTTTCTACAGGAGGGGGAGGAGAACAGCTCTGTAGCGGCACTTCAGTAATTAAATGTCATCAAGTCGCAGCAGTCCGAGGGGTTCTCAGCGCAAGAGAGTAGAAGAGGTGGTTTGCCATTAACTTCCTCCGCACAGCAACCCTGGGCTCCCTTGGTGGTCACCAGGGGCCGTAGCCAGAATTTTTGACACAGGGTTGCGCTGTGTCAGGAGCAGTGGGAGAGTAAGTTTTAAAAAGTGACAAGAGAGAAAGAGGGCTGGAGTAGGGAGCAGACGTGCCCCGTGGAGGAGGAGGAGGAGGAGAGGAGATTGGATTTATACCCTATCCTTCACTACCCAAGGGAGCCCCAGAGCAGCTTACAAACTCCTTTCCCTTCCCCTCCCCACGACAGACACACTGTGAGGGAGGCGGGGTTGAGAGAGCTCTTTCAAGAACTGCTCTTTTTCAAGAACAGCTCTGACAGAACTATGGCTTGCCCAAGGTCATCCAGCAGGTGCAAGTGGAGGAGTGGGGAATCGAACCCAGTTCTCCCAGATTAGAGTCCGCGCACTTAACCACTACACCAAACTGGCTCACCCGCAGCCAGCCAGAGGTACACTGCTAGCAGGCAGGGCAGGACCACTGCTTGGCCGTGGCGCATGAGGACAAATCAAATAAACTGGCTGGATGGGAAGTCAGGAGGCCTGGGTGCTTAGTCAGGGGGCCTGGCCCCAAGATGTCCCACTGTAGCTACGGGCCTGGTGGTCAACCTTCCAAGTACTGATCATGGCTGACCCTGCTTGGATTCCAAGCACTGGTGAGCTCAGGCTAGTTTGGGCTCTTCGGACTACTTCTCAGCACATCTGAGAAACTTCTGAAGATGGCAGCCCACTCACCTGCCCGGGGACCCATGGGGTGGGAGCCACTGTCAAAAATGGAACAGGCTTTAGCAGACAATGCTACTCACCAGTAGGTGCCATTCAGAATTAAGAACATCAGAGAAGCCAATGTTGGATCAGGCCAATGGCCCATCTAGTCCAACACTCTGTCACACAGTGGCCAGAAATACCAGGTGCTATCAGGAGGTCCAGCAGTGGGGCCAGGACACTAGAAGCCCCCCAGCACCAAGAATACAGAGCCTCACTTGCCCCAGACTGAGAGTTACTATCTATACCTTGTGGCTTATAGCCAATGATGGACCTCTGCTCTGTATGTTTATCCAATACCCTCTTGAAGCCATCCATGCTTGTAGCTGCCACCGCCTTCTGTGGCAGTGAATTCCATGAGTTAATCACTCTTTGGGTGAAGGAGTACTTCCTTTTATCCATTCTAACCATTCATGGAGTGCCCATGAGTTCTTGTATTGTGAGAAATGAAGAAAAGTACCTCTTTCTCTGCCTGTTCTATTCCATGCACAATTCACTGCCCCAAGAGCCAGTGATGACCAGAAGTTTAGATGGCTTCATAACATTCTTGGGAGACAGAGCTATCAATGTTTGTTAGTGAGGATAGCCAGGTAGAATTTCTGGTATACTTTCGAGTAGCAGTTGCTGCATTCAAATAGCTCAAGGATGCCATAATCTTCTTGGCCAGTATTTGAGTGTCTATGGACTGTCTGGTCTTGGAGACACAAAGCTAGGCAACATTGAGTCTGGTCTGATCCAGCAGGCTCCTCATATTCTTCTTGCCGTAATATATTATCACATCAGTATTGATATTAATTTGTAAACTGTGCATGCCACCCATTCTGAATTTGCCCATTTTGTTACTGATTTCCATAGGGGATGGCTTCCAGCCAATTGCTATGGGACACATAGGCTCCTCTTGTTCCTTTTTTCCTCTTCCCAGTTTATGCATGATCCTAATTAGTAGTGAGGGGCCACGGTGGCCCAGAGGTTAAGACGCTGAGCTGCAGACTGGAAGGTCTGTAGTTCAGCAGTTCAAGACCCGAGTGCTGCATGACAGAGTGAGCTCCCATCTCTGGCCCCAGCTCCTGCCAACCTAGCAGTTCGAAAGCAAGAAATTGCACGTAGATAAATAGGTACCACTTTGGTGGGAAGGTAACAGCTTTCTGTGACCCTCAGTGTTTAGTCATGCTGGCCACATGACCACGGAAAATGTCTTTGGACAGCACTGGCTCTTCAGCTTGGAAACAGAGGTGAGCACTGCCCCCTAGAGTTGGATTGAACCAGCTTTCGATCAAGGGAAACCTTTAACTAGTAGTGAGGAAAAGGAACCTGGCACATGCTTAGGAGCACTTGCATACTTCTTATTAGAACAACTTTAGACTTCAGTGGCACCTTTAAGACCAACAAAGGTTTTTTTTCAAAGTATGAGCTTTCGAGGGCATGCACACTTCTTCAAATACACTGGAAAGGAAGGTAAGGTTCAGACTTAGAGACAGGGGCTGAACAGCAAATTAACATGTAACATGATGAAGGTGTTTTAAGATAAGGACATAAGGACATCAGAGAAGCCAATGTTGGATAAGGCCAATGGCCCATCCAGTCCAACACTCTGTCACATAGTGGCCAAAAATACCCAGTTGCCCTCAGGAGGTCCAGCCATGGGGCCAGGACACTAGAAGCCCTCTCACTGTTGCCCCCCTCAAGCAACAAGAATACAGAGCATCATTTGCCCCAGGCTGAGAGCTCCTGTCTATACCTTGTGGCAAATAGCCACTGATGGACCTCTGCTCCATATGCTTATCTAATTCCCTCTGTCCATGCTTGTAGCTGTCGCCGCCTCCTGTGGCAGTGAATTCCATGTGTTAGTCACTCCTTGGGTGAAGAAGGACTTCCTTTTATCCGTTCTAACCCAACTGCTCAGCAAAGACAAACTAAATAACACGCTAAGGTTGTAAGGTCAACAGTTATAAAAACAGTTATTTTAAATATGTCAAAATAAGTCTGAGAATAAAATAAGCCTTGATCTGGAACTGGGTCCGGAACAGAACAGACTCGCATCCCAATTAACACACACTGCCTCCCAATGACCATCAGCTCATAATCCAAAGAAACCTGAATGCATACAATTATGCCTTGAATAGTTCCTTCCTAGCCCCAAGCAGCTATCCAAGATTTTATTGCATTCACGGTGAGCGCTAATGCTTGAAATGTAATGGGGCAATGAGATTTTTTTCCCCCAGATATATTTAAGCACACAGCCGATAGAAGTTTCTAACAGTGACTCATTCACCCTTATAAGGTGATAAATGCAAGAATACAGGCTGGCCGGGGATCTCTGTTCCTGGAAAATGAGGTAATTACCTCCTTAATTTTTGCATTCGTATTCAGAATGGGTGTCAAAAACAGGGAGTGAAAGACTACCAGGGCTGCCCTCATTGTTAAGGAATCAATATTTATAAAGCGAAGAACAAGCCTCGGAGTTCTGGTATGACAGGCGGGGCTTAGTATCATAAGAACACAAGTGGAGACCCGCAAGAAACTTGCGGGATGGTTATCTCATTCGTCACACCTTTGCTTCCTCTGCTCACCCCCTACCTCTCTCACACTATTTCTCCCCTCTGCCCCCCTTTTCTTCCTCTATTTCTGCTCCATGTATGTGACTTCCTCTCTCTTTCTGATCTGTCATCTTTCTCTTTATTTTTCTGCCTCCCCACTTCATCACTCTTTCTCTCTCTTTCTGCCCCCCACCCCATCTTTCTTTCTTTCTGCCCCCATCACTCTCCCAGCCTCCTGCCTGCTTCCTCCCCCACTCCGCAGAGCAGCAGTAGCAGTGGTAGCAGTGCTCTCAGCCACCCACCTGCTTCTTCTCCCTCCCACAGCAGCAGTGGCAGCACTCTGGGAATCACAACGGATCTCCCAGCTACAGAGATCAATTCACCTTAGGGCTGCCAGCTCCAGGTTGGGAAATTCTTGGAGATTTGGGGGTGGAGCCTTAGGACAGTGAGGCTTGGGGAGGCAAGCAGCCTCAGCAGGGTATGATGCCATTGACTCAACCCTCCAAAACAGCCATTTTATCCAGGGGAACTGATTTCTGTCTCCTGGACAACAGTTGTAATTCTGGGTGATCTCCAGTCCTCACCCAGAGGCTGGCAATGGTGGTTCTCATGGAGGAAATGGCTGGAGGGTGGAGTCTATGGCATTACACCAGTCCAAAGTTCCTCCCCTCTTCAAATCCCACCCTCTCCAGGCTTCACCCTTCAAATGTCCAGGGATTTCCCAACCTGGAGTTGGCAACCCTATTTCCTTCCCAACCAACAGCCAACCTACCTTTATCTGCCTCTCTGTCTCCTGTTTTCTGTCTCCACCCCCCAGCCTCTACCTAGGAAAATTACAGTCTTTCTCCACAGTGAGGGCCAAAGCAGCTTTCATTATTCCCTCCTCCTTTTTATCTGCACAACAACCCTGTGAGGTTGGTTAGGCTGAAATATGTGACTGGTCCAAAATCACACAGTCACCTCCCACTGCAAGATGGGGATCTGAACCTGGGTCTTGCAGACCCTACTTTGAAGCTCTAACTACTGCACCTCACTGGCTTTCATAGGGTGGCTGCTGATGAATGGTAGCAAGCAGCCGAGGCTAGGTGAGTCATGCAAATCAGGAGGGACCTGGCAACCCTAGACTACTGCCAGGCCTAGAGTGGCCAACCTCCAAATGGGCCCTGGAGACCCCCAGAATTACAACTGGACTGTAGACAGCAGAGGTCTGTCTCCCTGCAGAAAATGGCTGCTTTGGAGGGTGGACTCTGTGGCATTATACCCAGCTGAGGCCTCTCCCTTCCCAAACCTAACCCTCCTTAGAGTCCACCACAAAATCTCTAGAAATCCCCCAGCCTGGCACTGGCAACTCTTGTGAGGCCTGGCCCCAAGACTCCCTCCCTCCAAGGTTGAAAGAGGCCTGGAAAGGGCCCTTCCCCCACCCTTTCACCGACAGAGCCAGTTAGAAGCCTCCCCCCACCCCGAACATTCTAATCTCTCACCATTGATGCCTGGAGTTAGGTCCCTGCAGAGGCCATTTCAAAAGGCTTTTGGGGAATTCAACCGTTCCTGAAGGGATTTCTTCACTTTTTGGATTTTTCTACAAACCCAGGAAGTCTACTGACTATGCAGGAAAAGCTGTTGGGGGACAGTGAGCCCCCTGTTGGTGGGAATAGGTATCCACACAATTTGGCTATTAGAATAAGGATAAGAGAAGCCAATGATGGATCAGTCCAGCGACCCGTCTACTCCAACATTCTGCGTCATTCTTGGTGCTTGGAGGGGGGCACAGTGGGAGGGCTTCTGGAGTTCTGGCCCCACTGCTGGACCTCCTCATGGCATCTGGTATTTTTGGCCACTGTGTGACAGAGTGTTGGACTGGATGGGCCATTGGCCTGATGCAACATTGGCTTCTCTGATGTTCTTATTATTAGATAGGAATTCTCAGTATGGGGTCAGTGATGCTCTGTACTTGGTGCTTGGGGGGGCAACAGTGGGAGGGCTTCTAGTGTCCTGGCCCCATTTATGGACCTCCTGATGGCCCCTGGTGTTTTTGGCCACTGTGTAACAAAGTGTTGGACTAGATGGGCCAATGGCCCGATCCAACATTGGCTTCTCTTACGTTCTCTTTTAGAAAAGCATTAAAATATCTAAGTCTAAAATGGAACTGCCAACAGTTGTCTTTTGTTTCCAGAGCACCTATTAACCAAAATCAACCCTAGGTTCATTCCTGTACCCGGCCTAAATTATTTTCACTGATCTATTGCTTCATTCACCCTCACGCTGCACCAGAGGTTTCATAGTCTTGCATCCTCTGCTTAATTATGTACACGTTGAGTAGCTGAGTTATTTACACATTCAAGGTGTTAAGATGTCTTGCTTCATTCACCCTCACGCTGCATCAGAGGTTTCATAGTCTTGAGTCCTCTGATTAATCATGTACGCTTGGAGTTGCTGAGTTATTTACATGTTTGAGGTGTTAGGACGTCTTGCCTTGTCTCTTTTCATCTCAGGATCACACAATAGGTGTTTTCAAGCTGTGATTTGAAGGTTCCCCAGAAGATGACCTCCGGTGAGTAAATCATTAACGGTACACAGGCTTCCCTGACTTGCCCTTTTATTACACTGAGCAATTAGCAGCCAGAGGTGAGTGTGCTACATGTTCCAGGTTGCACTCTTAATTAATGGAAAGTAATTATGACATTTTCATCGGTCTGATTAGTGCTTTGTGTGAACTGACGGCGCACCCAGGAACACGCTCCGAAATCCTTTATAGTGTTTTTATGTGTTGGTGTGTGTGTTTTCCCACCTGCAACATTAAAGAATATCTCAGCAGACATCAGCGTGAAGAGGATTCTCAGAAAGTAGGCGGATAGCTCTCGCTATAAATAGTAGCAGGTTTTTTTTTTTATGTCTGGTGGCTGGAGTTCACAGTCCCCGAGGGGGACACAGTGACCTGCAGCCGACCTCAGATAAGCACCTTGTTAACAAACGGGCCCCTGAATTCCTCGCTTTGTGCAGACAAGAATTCCGATCTCTGGATAGCTGGGCTGAGATAGCGGCCTCACATGCCGAGTTTGCTTTCACAATCCCTCTGCCTCAACCTTTAGATGACTTCTGTTTATATCCCCCAAAGCATCCGTCTCATGCAAACAGTTCCACCGATGCAATGAGCGCTGCCAGGTAATCTTGGTTGGTTTCTGCAGGAAGTTTTTTTTTATTTTTTTTATTTTTTATAAAAAGCTCTTGTTTTGTTCAGCTGCAATATCCTGCCTCCACCCTGACAATGGAGGGAAGGGCATTGACATTCAGTCGGAGAGACGAGTGGGGTGGGGGGCAGAGAGGAAAAAAATAAACAATACGGAGGACCAGTAAACCGGGCTGCTGAGAGCTGTTGGTGATTTTTTCTCCCCCTTTTCAGCACTGTTTTAAAAGCTTCTATAGACTGCTGCCCCAGAGGCCACTCGAGTGAAGTAGGCAGAGCCTCAGATGGAAGAATTCTGCTAGAGAGAGGCTGAAGCGCTTTCTGTCGGATCCAAACGGAAAGGCGGCCATCGATGCGGGTGAGCTAAAGAAAAAGAAGAAAACCCCAAGGTTCGAGACCTCTCAGACATCATGTCTTTGTCCTGAGTTCCAGTCTTTAATTCCAGGGAGGTGAAGACTTAGGGATGCCAGATGACATCCCTCTCCTCCCCAGGCTCCATCTCCAAATCCCCAGGCAACCCAACCCCCCCCCCATCATAAGAACATAAGAGAAGCCAATGTTGGATCAGGCCAATGGCTCATCCAGTCCAACACTCTTGTCAACACAGTGGCCAAAAATACCAGGGGCCATCAGGAGGTCTACCAGTGGGGCCAAGACACGAGAAGCACTCCCACTGTTTCCCCCCTCCCAAGCACCAAGATTACAGAGCATCACTTGCTCCAGACAGAGAGTTCCATCTATAAGAACATAAGAGAAGACAATGTTGGATCACGCCAATGGCCCATCCAGTCCAACACTCTGTGTCACACAGTGGCCACAAATACCAGGGGCCATCAGGAGGTCTACCAATAGGGCCAGGACATGAGGAGCCCTCCCACTGTTCCCCCCCCCCTCCTAAGCACCAAGAATACAGAGCATCACTTACCCCAGACAGACTGTTCCATCTATAAGAACATAAGAGAAGCCAATGTTGGATCAGGCTGATGGCCCATACAGTCCAACACTCTGTGTCACACAGTGGCCAAAAATACCAGGTGCCATCAGGAGGTCCAGCAGTGGGGACCAGGACACTAGAAGCCCTCCCACTGTTGCCCCCCCAAGCATCAAGAATACAGTGCACCACTTGCCCCAGACCGAGAGCTCCTATCTATACCTTGTAGCTAATAGCCACTGATGGACTTCTGCTCCATATGCTTATCTAATTCCCTCTTGAAGCCGTCCATGCTTGTAGCCACCACCACCTCCTGTGGCAGTGACCTGGCAACCCTACGATGCTTTTTGGGATAAACAACAATGAAAACACTCTGCACATGTTCAAAGACACTGTTGTACCATTCCATGTGCCCCAGGACTCAGCTATGGCATCAGAATTCTGGGGCTTGTTAAACCCTATCTGTTGAGATTACATTTCTGTCATGTATTGTACTGTATAGTACAGTTGGATCTTCCTTAGAGAAGTTCAGAGAGGATTACATTGGCCAATCCTATCCTCTCCACTTGAGTAGGTGGGACTGGGAGATCTCTTCCAAGGACTGCTCCCAAGAGAACAGCTCTGAAAGAACTTGTGACTGACCCAAGGTCACGCCGGCAGCTGCATGTGAAGGAGTGGGGAATCAAACCCGGTTCTCCCAGATTAGAATCCATGCTCCTGACCACCACACCAAACTGGTTCCAAGGAAGTCCAGGGATGCTACAGACAGACAGACAATGGTCAACCACCTCTGTGCATTTCTTCCGTGACCTGTATGGCCCAAGCTATCCTGATGTCATCAGATATCAGAAGGTAAGCAGGGCTGTCCCTGGTTAGTACTGGGATGGGAGACCACCAAGGAAGTCCGGGATCTCTGCACAGAGGCAGGCAATGGCAAGCCACCTCTGTTCCTCTCTTGCCTTGAACACCCTATGAAATCAGCTATGACTCGATGGCAGTTTCCACCACTACTATGAGAGCAGGATAAAAATGTTCATTCTGTCCCCCGCCGCACTGTTTATATTCTCGTAAACCTCTACGATGTGCACACGCAGTCATTTATTTAAAGCCACTTTCTCCTGTTTGATTAATACGAAGAAGCTGGCATTAATACCTCGGAGGTTTATTAGAGACGGGTGCTAAAGACTCTTTCCGTTTCGCTGACAAAGAGTTCTGCAATTGTCAAAATCTCATCTCCCCGTGGCACCTAGGAAGCTGACCCTCCTTACGGATTTCTGAACCGGTCCATCGCAGCTTGTTCTTCCCCACCTTCTAGGGACTTTGAAGGGATAAATTCTCTCCAGTCCGCTAAGTGTTTAGAGACTCCACGGTACTGAAGCCACGTAAGTAGGCAAGATAGATAGTGGCAGGCTCTAAACTCATTTGGGCCTGCAATTTAGCTGCCATTGACAGAGGCTGGGCTGGCACCTCCGGGTAATTTAGTGGCACTCTCTCGCAAGCCAGCACCTGTTTTGCCTATTCTCCGAGCGGCCCTTCATCAGGGCCAAGGAATGCCTCATCCAACCACTTCTGCTTCACATCAAACCACTTTGCAGAGCCATTAAATATTTTATAGCTCACTTTGACTTTGAAGGAGCTCAGGCTGTCTATGGAAAGAATATCAGGGAGAGGGAGAAGAGGGAGAGAGAGGTGATTGGGAAAAAGAGAAGGCACCTGGGCGAAGAGCTAAGCAGGTAACAATCAAAGGGAAGAAAGCGGGAGTCGAAGGAGACATCAATCTGGTTCCGTCTGCGCTGGAAGATACCGACGGATCGATCAATCTGCCGAAATGCAGGCTTTCGTCCTCCCCTCCCCGTGGCTCTCCAAACAATAGCCTTATAAAGATTGCTTAGAGTTCCCTCTCTTCCTCGTTCCCCAAGAAAAGGTGATAAATCAAGGTGCATAGCGGCTCCCCAGTCATTTTCTAATATACGCCCAGACCCCCGGCCTGCAGGACAGAGTGGAGAAGATGGATAGGCCAGTCCCCTTGGAGTCCCTAGGAAAAGCGCATGTCAGGATGATGAATATTCCCAAGACTTCTTCTTTAACTGACTCCGAAGAACATCCCACAAGCATGGGCCAGGGGTCAAGGAGAAGGAAGGCAAGTGTTTTTGCAAGACACAAACCATGTCTGGGCTTAGATAATTCCTTGTCCAGGTCTTCGGTGATGTGGTGATTATGTGGGGAGGAGCTGTGGCTCCATGGTAGAGTCCAATGCTCCCTCTACACTGGAGTCTTGTGAACAAAAATGCTGCTTTGTGAGCTGCTGGTATTAAAGTTGCGAGCGAGCCATTTGGCTCTGGCATAAATTAGTTTGCTCTGGCGCCCTCCTTTCTGAGCTAAGACAAAAATGTGTGCGCTGGAGGCTAAAAAAACTGTGAGCTAGCTCTCACTAACTCAGCTTAGAGGGAACACTGATAGAGTCTCTGCTCGGCATGCAGAAGGTCCCAAGTTCAATCCTCAGCATCTCCAGCTAATGGGATCAAGTAATAGGTGATGAGAAAAATCTAAGGCCCTGAAGATCTGCTGCCAGTCTGTGTCGACTACTTATTTTGATAGACCAAAGGACTGATTCAGTATAAGCCAGCTTCATGTACACTTTTGAGAGTCAAAGGGATCTGATGAAAGGAGCTTTGATTCTTGAAAGTTCCTGGAAGTCTTTTTGGTCTTTAAGGTGCTGCTGGGCTGATCTTGCTCTATTTCAGCTCAGCATAAGAGCCACGTAGAATCAACGTCAGATGTTTGAGAGCCACAAGACACGAACAAATATTGCATACGTTTTAATTTTTAAAACATGCAAATTTGCTTTTTATTAACATTAAATGAGTCTGCCAAAAATAAAAAAACAAAAGGGGTAAAACCAGATATTGAGGATGAAATTTAATTGTCCAGTGATATTTATTTATTTGCTAATGATATTTATTTGTCTAAGAGAGAGAGAGGTGCAAAGAAAGGGAGAGAGAGAGAAACAAAGCAAATAGATGGGAGGAAGGGGGAAGGAAGGAAGGGGGAAGGAAGGAAAGAAGGAAGGAAGGAAGGAAGGGGGGAAGGAAGGAGGGAAGGAAGGGGGGAAGGAAGGAGGGAGGGAAGGAAGGAAGGAAGGGGGGAAGGAAGGAAGGAAGGAAGGGGGGAAGGGGGGAAGGAGGGAAGGAAGGAAGGAAGGAAGGAAGGAAGGGGGAAGGAAGGGGGAAGGAAGGAAGGAAGGAAGGGGGAAGGGGAAAGGAAGGAAGGAAGGAAAGAAAGAAGGAAGGGGGAAGGAAGGGGGGAAGGAAGGAAGGGGGAAGGAAGGGAGGAAGGAAGGGAAGAAGGGAGGAAGAGAGAAAAATCATGCCTCCCTTTCACTTCTCCAGCCGCCCTGCTGGGAGCCGCACAATATGTATGAAAGAGCCGCATGTTTGGCCACCCCGGTCTATTTATTTGGTTTAATTTTTTTTTCCTCACAAAGAAAGTGGGGGAAAAGGATAGGGGAAGATATAAAATCAGCAAAAAAAATCAAATATCATGAATATTTACATACAACAAGGAGAATCAGCATTATTAATAAAAACACATTTTTTTCATAGAAGCAGATAATAAAGCATAATTATTACAATATTCAGAAATATTTTCTCTCTTTAAAGGAATAAACGAGATATTTCTGGATATTCAAGGATAGCCTAGTAAAAATTAAAAAGTTACATTTTTAACAATTAAACAGATTTTTGCACTGTTTAAACCGTCCTTATCAGCTAAATATTATCTTAATCGTTTGTGGCATTATGAGTCTTATTCTTACTAAATATCTTAAGTACTTAATAGAATATTAAATGAAAAAGATTAAAACTATAATTAATGCTCTCAACTTTTATATAATATTCAGGTAGACTCAAAAAAAAAATTCAGAATCAAGACATTGAACTATTCCCGTAATATGAATAATAGGCTTCCCATTTCTGCTGAAATTCTTTCAGCGGTCTTTCATTTACATAGCTAGTTTTTTTTCCCGCCAGACCTCTGTTGTAGGACATTCTTCTGTCTTCCATTT
Source organism: Gekko gecko (assembly GCA_029375565.1). Taxonomy (NCBI): domain Eukaryota; kingdom Metazoa; phylum Chordata; class Lepidosauria; order Squamata; family Gekkonidae; genus Gekko; species Gekko gecko. The sequence continues at coordinate 70,169,421 of JAPDNY010000013.1, read as the reverse complement.
CATTGCAAATGTTTAACTCTGGCAGCTGTCAACATGTATCTAAGTAGGTCTTGTGAAGTTCTTTCTATATTGTCTGGCAGAATTCCCAGTAACATAGTCTCATGGGGAATTTGATTTTTTAAAACATTTCAGATCCCCTCATGTATATTATTCCAGTATCTCTTCATCTTGATGCAGGTCCATCACATATGGCAAAAGATGCCCTCTACTTCCTTGGATTTCCAGCAGGGCCCTTTGTAATTCTTATCCATCTGTTCAATACCTTTTGGAGTGACACACCATCAATAACACGTCTTATACCAGTTTTCTCTTCATGCTTGGCAGGCTGTAAATTTGATGTCCTTAGTCCTCAGGTTTTCCCAGCATTGAAACAGTATTTTCTCACTGAAGTTCTGCATCCATTTGATCGTGCATGGTTTTACCTGTTCATCTTCAGTATCCGATCGAAGCAACACTTTGTAGATTTGTCCTAATAGGAGATCATTCGATTGTGAAACGGTCTTTTCAAATTCAGGCAGAGCTTTTATGATACCTCTTTTTATACAGATTTCTTTTCTTTTTAATGTAGAAGCCATTTGGAAATAGATCCTGCCCTCTTTGTGATGGCTAAAGGGAACTGGGTAGAGAGCTGAATGGGATATCTCCAGGGTCCTGAGACAGGGTGTTTTGTGCAAACAGAAACATCTGGATGGTAATAGCAGAAATAGGACTAGATGAACCCACCTTGGTCTTATCTAGCCAGGACTACTCTTACGTAGTGAATGTCACTCTTTGGTTCCACTGCAAGTACTGTACTTGGCACGTAACACGTATGACTAGACAAAAACAATTCTTTTTCAGCACTCGTCACTTGAACACCCATGGACACATGAAGCCGCCTTGGAAGAGAAGAAGAGAAGAGGAAAGATTGGATCTATACCCTGCCCTTCACTACCCGAAGGAATCTCAGAGTGGTTTATAATCCCTTTCCCTTCCCCCTCCTCACAACAGACACCCTGTGAGGTAGGTGGGACTGAGAGAGCTCTCTTGAGAACTGCCCTTGAGAGAACAGCTCTCTGAAACAACTTGTGACTGACTCAAGGTCACGCTAGCAGCTGCAGGTGGAGGAGTGGGGAATCAAACCCGGTTCTCCCAGATTAGAGTCCATGTTTCTAACCACTACACCAAACCAACTCTCCAATCAGATCATCAGTTCATCAAAGTCAGTATGTATGTGAATTTGGTGTGGTGAGCCCACTGCTCTGGCTTCTCCCCCCCCCTTCGTTTGCATGTGAATTTGAAGGGGTTTTTTTCTTCTTTTCTTTGTTGGCAGGTCCCAGGTACTTCAGGAAAGGAGGGTGCAGAAGAGGACCTTTTCCTTTAGTACAGGATAGATTCCAAAATATTTTGTGGGGGCGATTTTCTGATCAAACCTGAGACGTGACGTTGACCTGCCCTGCCCTGATTTCCGGTTGATACTTTCCTTGATTGTATAAGTCTCTGTTTTTATGCATTTTACTATTCAAGTTTACTCCACACCCCAGAATATTTTAATTTTGTTTTCCTTTTTTTGGGAGGGGGGGGTTGATATGTGCAATGCTCCCTCTAAGCTGTGGAGTCCTGTGAGCAAAAATTCTACTTTTGTGAGTGACTGGCATTAAAGTTGTGCGCCAGCGATTTAGCCACTGCATAAGTTTGTTTGCTCTGGAGTCCTGAGCTAAGACAGAAATGTGTGAGTTGGAGGCTAAAAACTGTGAGCTAGCTCACACTAGCTCAGCCTAGAGGGGAAACTGGATATGTGTGTAGAATGTATTAAATAAACTTAATCTTTTTTTTAAGTCAGTATTGCCTATGCAAACCGGCGGTGGCTCTCCAGGGTCTCAGGCTGAGCAAGGTCTTTCACATCACCCATTACCTGGTCCTTTCAACTGGAGGTGTCAGAGATTGAACCTGGGACCTCCCACACGCCAAGCAGAGGTCATGCCACTGAGCCACGGCCCCTTCCCATGGACACCTAGATGAATCTTCAGCAATCTGCACACGAGAGCCTTTGTATCTTGGAATGCATCAAGCTGATCTTCGTGCCCTGGAAGTAGAGCAAGAGCAAGAGATGTAATCTGGCTTCCAGGGAAGGCAATTTCCTCTGCCTGCTGTGCTGTGCTAAAGGTCTATCATTCATCTCTTCAGGGCTTCTTTGCTGCTGAGGGAGAGAAGGAAGCTGGGCCCAGTGAACCCATGACTTAGAGGCAGAGCCCCTGCTTTGCAGATTCAATCCCCAGGATCTCCGGTTAAAGAGTATAATCTGCCTAAGTTCTTGGAGCTCATCTGAGAGGCTCGGTGGTCTGGCTCAATGCAAGGCAGCCACAGATGATATGTGTGAAGTTAGAGGTGCCATGGCTCAGTGGTAGAGCATCTACTTGGCATACAGAAGGTCCCAGGTTCAATCCCTGGCACCTCCAGTTCAAACGATCAGGTAGGAGATAATTTGAAAGACCTCTGCATGAGACCTCAGAGAGTCTCTGCCAGTCTGACCTTGATGGACCAAGGGTCTGATTCAGTACAAGGCAGAGCCAGTTTGGTGAAGTGGTTAAGAGCGCGGACTCTAATCTGGTTTGATTCCCCACTCCTCCACTCGTGCCTGCTGGATGACCTTGGGCAAGCCATAGTTCTGTCAGAGCTGTTCTTGAAAAAGAGCAGTTTCTGTCAGAGCTCTCTCAGCCCCACCTACCTCACAGGGTGTCTGTTGTGGGGAGGGGAAGGGAAAGGAGTTTGTAAGCCACTCTGAGATTCCTTTGGGTAGTGAAGGGTGGGGTATAAATCCAATCTCTTCCTCTTCTTCATCTTTTCATGTGTTTATTACCTAGTTCCTGGGTCCAGTTGACCCACAAGAACTGTGCTGATGGTCCCACTGAGCACAAGTCTGCTGTGGTTAGTCAGAGCATCAGATGAGCATCTGTGGGACCCAAGTTCAAATGCTGTTCTGCCATGAAACACACTGGGTGGCCTCGGGTTAGTCACTGCATCTCAGCCTGACCTCCCTCACATGATTGTTGTGGAGATAAAAGGAGGAGTCGGAGTCAAGTGTGCTACTCTTAGAAGAAGGGTGAGCTAAAAAACTTTTAGCCATATTCGGCCTGTGGGACCTGAGTTCAAATCCGCACTTGGCTATGGTGCTTCCCAGGTTGATGCCAGGAAGCCACCATGTCCTGTCTCGCAAGAGTTTTAAGCAGATGAAGTGAGATGGTTCCATGCATGCCAGCCGCTGGATATAAAGGTGATGAATGACTAGACAGCAAAGAAAGGGAACACTGCAGTGGGGAGAGACAGCCACTGTGGTATAGTGGTTATATTCAGTGTTCCCTCTAAGATGAGTTAGTGTGAGCTAGCTCACAGTTTTTTTAGCCTCCGGCTCACACATTTTTGTCTTAGCTCAGGAAGGATGGCTCCAGAGCAAACTAATCGATGCAGTAGCCAAATTGCTCACTCACACCTTTAATGCCAGTAGCTCACAAAGTTGAATTTTTGCTCACAGGACTCCACAGCTTAGAGGGAGCATTGATTATAGTGCCTCCTCTTCCTCCTCCTCCTCCTCCTTCTTCTTCTTCACCCCACCCTATCCCATAAGTGGGCTCAGGATGGCTCACCACATAGGATCTACATGCTAACCAACCTCACAGGGTTGTTGTGAACAGAAAAAAGAAGAAAAGGAGGACAAACGGCACTGCTTTGGGTCTCCACCGGGGAGAAAGGCTAAATAGAAACTGAGTGAAATAAATCAAACAAAAAAAAATAGCCGTTTGCCTCCTTCATTTGCCTTTTGAAACATCAGCAGGCATGCCGAATAAACAGCATCGGAATAAAGCGCATTGTGGGGATTTTCATCTCTCCCCCCACCACCCTGATCGAGGAGGTCATGACAAGCTATATTTCCCCAGATAGCCGTGGCCTGCTTTTGGCAATCAGTGCCCGGATCGCTTTGCGTATTTCTCCCGCTCCAGCAGATGTTTTTCTGTTTGTTGTTTTCTGGCACCAATCAGGGGGGAAACGGGATACTCTAAATGACACCTTGATTATCACTCACATTTTCAAAGGCTGTCCAACAGCAGCCGCTGTCAGCTCTCATCAGGCGAGGCCACGGGTCCTCATCAAAACATCCCGCCGCTCACCCGAAAGAGGCACCGGCGGCCCCTCCGTCCATTAGGACGCTCTCCTGCCTTCCCTTCAGAGATTGTTTCCGCTGGGAGCCTCAGCCCTGCTCGCAATTTATTCCCTCCATCAAGGATGTAGCTTTGGGGTTACTGGCTTATCGAGCGATTTACCGATCCGAAAGGGCTATGGGAGGTCGAGAGGCCCTTGTCTTCACAGCCGAAAGGAAATTTTTGAGGGGGAAATTGCGAATGCTTTTGAGCGCAAATGAGCTTGCAAACATTTAAATGAATCGTCGGGCTGAGCGTCGCGATCTGGGTGCAATTAAAAAATAATTAATTGCGTCCTCCAAAATGGTAATTCGCGACTCCGTCAGAAGGAGAAGGGGGAGCCCCTGTGCACGAGCAGGGAACAACAGGCGAGGTGAACCAGATGCGAAGGCGTCGGGGTGCAGGGCCCAGGCAATGCTCCCTCTAAGCTGCGGAACCTTGTGAGCAAAAATTCTACTTTGCGAGCTACCGGCATTAAAGTTGGGAGCGAGCGATTTGGCTGCTGCATAAATCAGTTTGCTCTGGAGCCATCCTTCCTGAGCTGAGACAAACATGTGTGAGCCGGAGGCTAAAAACCTGTGATCTGGCTCACACTAACTCAGCTTCGAGGGAACACTGGGCCCAGGAATGCCGGAAGGGGAAAAGGAAATCTGCACTGAGACCCAGTAAGGATTTCACTATATATCAGCAGGCAAGAGAAGTTCAGCACCCTGGACAGGTCACAAGAAGCCTGCAACTGACTGGGGCAAATGCAGTCCTCTCATCCTCCCTGGCCACTCCCACCTTTGCTGCAGGCTGGTGTATCTTAAAGAGACAGAGCCCACTACCTCTCAGCTAATTGCTAGTTTCCCGTCAGAGAGTGGTGGTGGTCAGATTCAGATTTATTAATACGGGCAAAGACCAGCATAAATCATATAGGTAAAGTAAAGGTAAAGATTCCCTTGCTCGAAAGCCAGTTGAATCCGACTCTAGGGTTGCGGTGCTTATCTCTGTTTCAAAGCTGAAGAGCCAGCGCTGTCCAAAGACGTTTCCATGGTCATGTGGCCGGCATGACTAAACACCAAAGTGCACGGAACACTGTTACCTTCCCACTGAGGTGGTACCTATTTATCTACTTGCAATTTCTTGCTTTCAAACTGCTAGGTTGGCAGGAGCTGGAACTAGAGACAGGAGCTCACTCCATCATGCGGCACTCTCGGGTCTTGAACTGCTGAACTACCGACCTTCCACAGCCTGCAGTTCAGCATCTTAACCGCTTGAGCCACTGCAGCTCCTGTAAATCATATACACGCATATAATAAACAATATAATTTAAATCTGATAAAAGATATCACAGATTTAAATAAATATTATATTACATTTAAGAACCACTGCTTAAAATAACTTTACGGATTTTGCTAGCACCCACAAAAAACCTTGTGCAGGAAGCTGTGATTTGTGGATTCGCACCAGTAAGGAGCTTCCTAGTAATCTCAGAAACAGGGCAGTCCAATGGCTTTCTAAGGAAAGGAAGGATGAACTTTGCACAGATTTCTTGGTAGAAACCACACTGATACAAGACATGTTCTACAGATTCAACCATACCAGCTCCACAGGGCAAACCCTCTCATACATGGGGGTCTTTCTATATCTCCCTTCGACCACTGCAGAGGGGGAGAGCCCTCCAATGAGCTAGGGAGAAAGCCCTGCAATGAGATGGTAACTCCAGTGATGATAAATAAGCAGCTGGTGCTACAACATATCTAGAGTTCTCCAATGCCAAAAAATGTGGAGCACTATTAATATTGTTCTGGCGCTCAATGTCAAACACCTGTTGTTTTACCAGAGCTTTCTCCTGGTCCAGTCCCATTACCAGGAGGGTCTGAGCAGACAAGCCTAAAATTAGTTGCTGTAGATTTTCTGGGTTGTGTGGCCATGGTCTTGGCATTGTAGGACCTGATGTTTCGCCAGTAGCTGTGACTGGCATCCTCAGAGGTATAACATGGCGGAGCTGATATGGTTGAATCTGTAGAACATGTCTGGTATCAGTGTGGTTTCTACCAAGAAATCTGTGTAAAGTTCATCCTTCCTTTCCTTAGAAAGCCATTGGACTGCCCTGTTTCTGAGATTACTAGAAAGCTCCTTACTGGTGCAAATCCACAAATCACAGCTTCTTGCACAAGGGTTTTTGTGGGTGTTATACCCAGGGCTCTTTTTGTAGCAGGAACTCCTTTGCATATTAGGTGACACACACCCTAATGTAGCCAATCCTCCAAGGGCTTACAGTAGCCCCTGTAAGAAGAGCTCTGTAAGCTCTTGGGGGATTGGGTACATTAGGGGTGTGTTGACTAATATGCAAAGGAGTTCCTGCTACAAAAAGAGCCCTGGTTATACCTCTGAGGATGCCAGTCACAGCTACTGGCGAAACGTCAGGTCCTACAATGCCAAGACCACAGCCACACAACCTGGAAAATCTATGGCAACTAATCAACTCCAGCTGTGAAAGCTTTCGACAACATAAGCCTAAAATTCTCAATGTGTGGTGGACTGCCATTAGCCAGGGAGATTGAAAACAGTCCCAAAGGATTAAGGATGTTAATCCTTGGGGAAGATAATTTAACTTAAGCCACAATATAATGGAGGCAAGACTTACTCTAGCCTCTGTTTTGATCAATCCAGATTCTAGGCACAAGCTTGCATTAGAAACACAACACGGCAATCTAAATATCGCTCTTAAAATTTTTTGATTGAATTCTTTCTAGCGTGATAAAGGCAGAAGATGGTGGGCCTATTATGGTCCCATACAATAGCTGGGATATAGTTTTAGCCTGAAAGAGCTTAAGTGCCCCAGGAATGTATTGCCCTCCTTTTAGGTGGAATATTTTTTGTATGGCTTGAGCTGAGAGGTGGTTGCCGGAACTGAACTCCTCAGCGGGTAAGGCTAGGATGATGTCATCTCCTGGGGTCCAAATTTGGTACAATCTAGGTCAGAGGTCTCCTCTCATTGGGATTAAGGCCAAGTGGCAAAGTCAGGGTCCAGTCCTGCTGATACCAGTGATGCTATCAGCCTCTGGTCCTCAGTATTAATGCTACTCGGTTTAGGGGTCATTGATGATCATTTATCACATGATGACAAGGCTGCAGTTATTTCTCTCCCACCTTTGAGCTTCTAAGCTCCAGGCCTGAATCTCCGAGTCAGAACTTCAAGATATCTGGTATACAAGGGAACCTTATCTCTGTATCCAACTTGGGCCTTGAGAAGGAGATTCACCTGTTATTTTCATCTCTGTGTTTTTATGTCCTTCATTCTCATCCTAATAGGCTCCCAGAGTTGAGAGAGAGAGAAAGAGAGAGAGAGAGCACTCAGCCGATGATGAATTCGCAAAACAATAAAGAGACGGGACAATCAACTATAGCAATTTAAACAATAAAAGCTAATTAACACGAAATATAGAAGAACCAGGGTTTTTTTATCCTTCAGGGACTCCTTGTTGTTTCTGAAAAATACAAGAACATAAGAAGAGTACTAGTGGGTTCTCTCTCCCCGAGAGAGGATATATCTTTTGCTTTGAAGCAGGGATCAGTCCCTTCACCTGTACACAGAGTAAGCCTTCCCTGCATGTCTGTGTCAGGGCTCATAAGGTTATTGTTCAAGAGAGAGCCAGTTTGGCGTAGTGGTTAAGTGCGCAGACTCTAATCTGGGAGAACTGGGTTTGAGTCCCCACTCCTCCACTTGCAGCTGCTGGATGACCTTGGGCAAGCCATAGTTCTGCCAGAGCTGTTCTGGAAAGAGCTCTCTCAGCCCCACCTACCTCACTGTCAGGTAGCCCTGTCAAGGAGATGAAATGTGGGGAGGAGTACTCCCAGTCTACCAGCCTCTGACCATTACTATTCCACTGTCTGTATGTTATCGTTTTCCTGACCTTGCAGTGTCTCCAGCTGCAGAACTCTTCTGCTGGGAATCGACGGCTTTTAGATTGTTTTGCCCACTTTGCCACTTGCTTTGCCTGCATGCGCGAGCTATACTCATTGGCTTCAGCTCGTTTAGGGGAGTGTTTGATTTCACTATAATTTAGGGAGCCCTGCTGTTCCCGGGCATTCCTGACACAAGCTGTACACGTGTCTTTAGTTACGATTCACCAATAAACAGATTCTTCTACTGAAGCCCTGCGTTGTGTGACCTGACTAAGGAGCCTGACACTCACGGGATGTCTATTGTGGGGAGGGGAAGGGAAAGGAGATTGTAAGTTGCTCTGAGACTCCAAGTGAAGGGCGGGGTAGAAATCCAATCTCCTCCTCCTCCTTGTTTTTCTTTTTCTCAAGCATGGGCAGCCCAAAGGTGGTGGCTCAGAGCAGGTGCTTGGAGAGGGGCTGTGGCTCCATGGAAGGACACCTGCTTTGCATAATAATAGTTCCTGACTTTGCCAGGTAAAAGGGTACAGGAAAAAAAAATAAGAAGGGATCACAGGTATCCATGCAGGAAATACAACAAACAAACAAACACTGTGATATAAATGTCTAGAACGGTGGCGCAGGCGGTAAAACGCCTGCATTAATATCACCCACAACCGCTGTTCGAGACCCACCGCGGTTGAAGTGAGCTCTCAACCCTCGTCCCAGCTCCCGCCCACCCAGCGGCTCGAAAGCAAAAACGTATTTATAATGCGAGTAGACAAATGGGTACCTACCTATAGAAGGGTAGGGGGCACCCTCCTCCAGGGAGGTGTGTGGAGGAGGCGACGGCGGCGGCAACGGCAATGGCTGCGGCGGACATCAGCTGCAGCAGAGTACCAGCAGTGGAGGCGGCATGGCGTGGCGACACGGCAACAGCAGGCAGCAGCAGCAGGGCCAGAAGGAGCGATCCCTAGTGGCCAGCAGTAACATCGGGCGGCTGTCATCGGCAGAAGTGGAGGCGCGCGATGACGTCATCTGTGGGCGTGGCGGAGCCTACAGGACGTAGCCGAGGCCAGAGGAAGATGTATCGTGTGCCGGCCCTTCCGAGCACCAGGAGGAACAGCTAGCTGATGAACCACTGGGAAGAAAGCCGAGCCGAGCCAAAAAGAAGGAACATCAGCCTCCACCTGGGTGCCGGTAGGCAGCCCCATCCTCAGTACAATGCGGCCCAAGTTAGGATGAAATGTGCTCAGCACCCCCTCATGTAAACCGCCCAGAGACCCCCTAGGGGGTTAGGGCGGTATATGAAATCAAAACTTAAATAAATAAAAATAAAGTTATGGAACGAGCTCCCGGTTGAGATCCGGGCCCTACGTGATCTACAACAATTCCGTAGAGCGGTAAAAACCGAGCTTTTCCGACAAGCATTTTGAGATGTGGCCACATTGGCACCGCTGCAATTGCTCCAGCACAGGCATTGATATGCTTGCCTATTGGCACCAACATCCCTTACAGCACTTTATAAGAAAGCCGCCATATTTTAATGTATGTTAAATGTATTTTAATGTATTTAATCTATTTAATGTATTTAATGTATTTTAAATGTATTATAATGTATTTTTAATGTATTTTGTGGCTGTATTGTATATTAGTCTACTGTTGTAAGCCGCCCTGAGCCGCCTCGGCGGGAGGGCGGGATACAAGCCTAACAAATAAATAAATAAATAAATAAATAAATAAATAAAAGGGTACAGCCAGGGCTTTTTTTGTAGAAAAAGCCCAGCAAGAACTCATTAGCATGATAGGTCACACCCAAAAGCAAAAACTCACTAGCATATTAGGCCACACCCCCGTGTTACCAGAGGTGTGGTCATCCAGCCACACCCACCTTTTGCTTCTTATTCTGTTTACCTTGTTTGTTGTCAAAACCCAGGTCTTTTTTTTTTTTTGTAGCAGAAACTCCTTTGCATGTTGGACCACACAGCCCTAATGTAGCCAATCCTAATGAGTTTCTGCGGCTGGGTGTGGCCTATTATACTAATGAGTTCCTGCTGGGTGTGGCCAACTCGGGAGACAGCCAGAACTCTGTTCCTGTGCATTCCTGCCCCAAAATAGCCCTGGGTACAGCAAAAGGGTATGGCAGCAAGTGACATGAAAGACTTCTGCCTGAGATCCTGAAGGAGGACTGCCAGTCAGAGCAGTCAATACTGGTCCAGATGGAGCAGAGCAGCGGGCCGGCTTCCAACATGGAGAGTGACCCCCAAAAAAAATCCAAGAATCCAGTAGCACCTGAATGACCAACAAAAACTGTGGCAAGGTATGAGCTTTTGTGAGTCACCGCTTGCTTCTTCAGACACCTGTATGCTGGGACAGGTTAACCATATTGCTGGTGTTGTGACTCGTTGCGGCTTGTAAAAGGTGGGGAAAGTTTTTGTAGAGGGGTGAGTTGCATATCGTAGGTGCCCGGTTTCCTGTTGTGAAGTTCCTCTGAAGGAGGTTGATTCTGGAGAGAGGAGTTAAGTCCCGTGAGCTTTTCCTTGATCCGTTTCTGCTCCTGGGACAAGGTGCTGACCAAATGTCTCAGTAGCTGCTTGGAGAATGCATGGCACAAACTCTCACCATAGCTTCTGGGGTCAGCGGATTGTAGTGGATTCTTTTTTTTATCATTATTCTCAGTCCCTTTGGCATAATGTTAAGTCTTCTGCATTTGGTGAGAAAGATGATGTCTGTTCGTACCTGTGCAAGTTTCTTCACAAGGCTGATGGATTTCCATTCTGTATGGCTAAGTGTGGTGCCTTCCACGGAGATAGATCAAGATGGGGAGCCACGTTAATCTGTCTGCAGCAGTAGAAAGGAGCCAGCGTCCAGCAGCACCTTAAAGACCAACAAAATTTGTGGCAGGTAGGAGATTTTGTGAGTCACTGCTCACTTCTTCATACAGCTCGAAGGTGAGTCTATCTGCCTTTGTATCTTGTAGAGTGGCGTGATTTCGGATGCTGAATGACGCTAGCAGGCAAATAACAATAGCAGGTGACTGACAATAGCAGGCGTGATTGGATGAGGTGTGATATGCAGAGGGGTAGTAGGCGGGGAGAAATCAGCATTGGTAATCAGGCAGAAAACCTAGGTCTTGATTCAGTCCAAGAGGTCGCATCATCTGGAGCTTCATTCTCAGTTGCAATTCAGCAGTCTCTCTTTCTAACATCCCTTTGAAATCCTTTGTAAGAGAACTGCTACCCTTAGGTCAGCAACTGAATGTCCGGGAAGGTTAAAATGTTCCCCCACTGGTTTTTTAATATTGTGGTTTCTAATGTCAGATTTATGTCTGTTTATTCTTTGTTGTAGGGACTGGCCTGTTTGTCCAATGTAGAGGGTGGAAGGGTGTTGTCGACACATAATGACACAAATCACATTTGAGGATGAGCAGGAGTATGAACCTGAGATGGTACAGAAGAAGAAGAAGAGATTGGATTTATACCCCGCCCTTCACTTGGAGTCTCAGAGCGGCTTACAAACTCCTCTCCCTTCCCCTCCCCACAACAGACACAACAGGTAAGCAGGGCTGAGAGAACTCTAACACAAACTGCTCTTTCAGGAACAGCTGTGCCAGAGCTTGTGACTGACCCAAGGTCACATCAGCAGCTGCAAGTGGCGGAATGGGGGAATCAAACCCGGTTCTCCCAGATTAGAGTCCACGCACTTAACCACGACACCAAACTGGTGTTCCTAGGATCTATATGAGAGCAAAGTCAGCATTTTGGTTAATTGCAGGCCTTTGTACCAGAGTCCGCATTACTGTTGAGTAGTTTATCACTGGGGGTGAGAAATTGTCCTGGGTTAGCAGGCTCACTTACAGACAGGCTCGAAAGTTCACGCCCTGCCACAGATTTTGTTGGTCTTTAAGAAGAAGAAGAAGAGTTTGGATTTATACCCCACCCTTCACTGCCCAAAGGCATCTCAGAATGGCTTACAAACTCCTTTCCCTTCCACTCCCCACAACAGACACCCTGGGAGGTAGGTGGGGCTGAGAGAACTTCTGACAGAAACTGTCCTTGAGAGAACAGCTGTGCCAGAGCTTGTGACTGACCCAAGGTCACATCAGCAGGTGCAAGTGGAGGAGTGGGGAATCAAACCCAGTTCTCCCAGATAAGAGTCCGCGCACTTAACCACTACACCAAACTGGCTTAAGGTGCTCCCGGACTCTTGCTCTTTCCCCCACTACGGACCAGACTAGCATGGCTACTCATCTTGATCTAACCCCCCCCCCAATCTATAAAGGATGGGAAAACCAGATCTCTCGGTGGGGATGGGCCCAGGACAGTTATATATTTGAGGAGAGGAAGGTGTCGTCTGCTTGTTGCATTGACAAAACTGGGACGCGGCTCTCCTCCTCCAGGAAAACGACAGGCTGCAATGAAAGCGTGGGTTGGAATTGCCTCCCGGTGCTTATTTAACACAGCCCAGAGAGGTCTCCCGGTCAGACGTTTCTATCGCCACGTTTCTGCTCCTCTTTCTATGCCGCCTCTCCCCTCCCTGACTTTTCCCCCACCTCCCCAAGCCGAAAACTATTATTTTTTTTTAAATCCTGGTCATCTTTTACCGAATCACTCTGAACAGCTGCGGCTTGTAGAAACAAATTGAAGTATCTTCATTTTGAAGAGAAATGATGCGTCACGCCAGCCAGCTGCCCCTTCCACTGTCACACGGTAGCATGCGCGCGCGCACACGTTTTGACAGATGGCGGCGCTTTGAGTGACTGCTTCAATTTTTTATTCTTCCTTATAATCCATGGCTTGAGTTCCAAATACTTTAAAACCATTACCGGCCCATAGATCACCCCCAAGTGCTGAAGTCCAGGGCACTTAATAACCCTTGGGAAAGTACTATCAATCAGTAGAGGGAAAACACCTAACGGCAAACTGTTTAGTGCCTCGGATACCTGCCTTTGTCAGAGATTAATGGGGCCGCAGCGCTTTGCAGAGGTTCGGAGAAGCCGGCTCTTTCCGCTCGGTTCTCCGATGCTCTTTCCGCGGGCTACGGCCCAACAGATTGAAGCTTGGACTGGGCCACTCAGTATCTAGCTTTGATTTGCGGGTCAAAATGTGTTATTTTTAAGGGCAAAGGTAAAGGTTTCCCCTGCTCGGAAGCCAGTTGAATCTGACTCTAGGGGTGTGGTGCTCATCTCCGTTTCCAAGCCAAAGAGCCAGCGCTGTCCGAAGATGTTTCTGTGGTCATGTGGCCAGCATGACTAGACGCTGAGGCACACGGAACACTGAGGTAGAAATATTTCTGGAGAAGCCTCCTTAAGGACATGTGGTAGGGTTGCTAAGCTCCAGGTGGGACCTGGAGATGTCCCAACATTACAGCTGGTCTCCAGACAAGAGAGATCGATTCCCCTAGCAGAAAGGGCTGTTTTGGACTGTGTACCTCTGGGTGGCGTTATAACCTGCTGAGGTTCCTCCCTTCCCCATGCTGGAGTGAGCAACTCAGCATGCCTGGACACTGGAGGAGAGGGGCTACATCCATCTCTGTGCGTAGAGGTGTCAAAATGTTCAGTGTTATCTCATTGAATGGGATGCCTCTCTTTGTCTTAACTTGGGATCTGCCCTCTGACCCCTTCTCTCCGTTTCCAAGCCAAAGAGATGTCCACCGGGTGTTTCTGCGCATAAGGTGCACTTGATTGCCCTGGAAAGGCAGCAGCGATATGATTGGATGTGCTCTGCTCTACAGCCCAATGTGGTGCCAGCACAATGGGATCCTCCCCAAATCACCCTGATGCGCTTATGCACATGAGCGCATATGCACGTATGTGCACACAGCCAAATTACCAGGAAAAAGCCATTTACAGCCACACCTCCAGGCCTGTGCTCTCAACGCTCCCTTGTGCCTCCTCCCAGTATGCTCCCGCATCAGTCCGCGCAGTGTGACCAGGAAAACCTGGAACAGTTTGCTCCGGGTCTTTTTTGCAATGACTCTCTCCTGCTTCAAACTGCCAGTCTGACCTCGGCCTTACTTAATCTGTACCTTGCCTTCCACCCCAAATGAGGACCCGAAGAAGCTGGCATCATGCTCCCCTCCTCCATTTTATCCTCACAAGGACACAAGAAGCGAGCAGTGGCTCCCGAAAGCTCACGACCTGCCACAAATGTTGTTAGCCTTCAAGGTGCAACGGGACTCTTGCTCTTTTCTACTGCTGTAGAAGGACTGACACGTCTACCCGTCTTGATCTCTCCGACACCGTCTCTCCCTAACTTACAAATCAAAAAGAAATGAAAACGGCCCTGTCGGCTCATTCGCTAAGCGATGGCATCACCGGTGAAGGCGACTGAAAGCAGCGAGAGAAGGGATTGTAAATGAATGCATTGGACATTATTGCAAGACGAGTCAAAAACTGATGGGGAAGCGGTTGTTGTGGTTGGGATCCCCCCCCCCATGTGCTGCCAACATATTCGCAAAGGCTATTGGGATTGTGTGGGGGAGATCAAATTAAGGGAATGCCGATGTGTTCGTTTGCAAGGAAATTCAAGCTGGGCCTGCTTGAGAAGCCCTCCTCTCAAATGTGTTCATTCTTCTTGCGTGTCCAGAAGAGGGCAAACTGGATGGTGGGAGGGCTGGAGTCCAAGTCTTATGAGGGAAGGCTGAAAGAGATGGGTATGTTTAGCCTGGGGAAGAGAAGGCTTAGAGGGGATGTCATTGCAGCCTTCAAATATCTGAAGGGCTGTCATGTTGAAGATGAAGCAGATCTATTCTCTCTTGCTCCAGATTGCAAGACAAGATCGAATGGGTGGAAATGACAAGGGAGTCGTTACTGGTTAAGTATCAGGAGAAACTTCCTAACTGTAAGAGTGGTTGAGCAGTGGAACAGACTGCCTCGGGAAGTGGTGGGTGCTTCTTTGCTGGACGTTTTCAAGTGGAGGCTGGACGACCACCTTTCAGGTATGTCATAGGGCTATCTTTTGGCTATGCTCCTGCAGAGTGCAAAGGGTTGGACTAGATGACCTGCAAGGTCCCTTCCAACTCTAACATTCTATGATTCTATGATTCTTTGGCTTGCAGTTAGGTAAGGGTGCTAAGAACTGTCTCCTGGTTCACCATAGGGAAGATGCAATAGGGAAGACTCTCAGTGAATTGCCTTTGCTCCGCCCTTCCATCTCACCCTCTCCTCTCTTTGGCTTACCCACCTTGGCTCTCAAGAAAGGCACCCAGAGGCTCACGCTTCTGACAAGCTCTTGGAGGACGCGTCTTTTTCTCATCCTTGCTGGAGTGCCAGAGCGGCATCGGGCCAGATGGAGAACATGTGGAAGCAGCCGCTTGGATCTTAATGTGCCTGACTGATGAAGCATCTAGCAGATTGTGGTGGGAAGTGAGATACTAGCCAGGTGACCGCGGTGGTGACAAACTGTCAACCGTTTTAGCTCGAGCAGATGCCTCCCGTGCCGAGCCCGTCTTGCATGTTTCTGATCGACGCGCCTGTCATCTTGGTGCCAAAGGACATTTCTGCATGGTTGTCAAGAGGGCAGAGTTCAGCTGAACTTCAGAAAAGTGGGCCCGAGACCACCCTGGAGGAAGATGTCCCCTGACTCACTGAGCCAGCCTCCCATTGGAGGAACAGATTAAGAGGTGAAATGAATGCAGGGTGCAAATAACACAGCATTTCCAACAATCTCCCCAGTTAGGGATGATGATAGATTCAGAAACTTCTTGGTGAGGTTAGGAGTATTTTTCCTAGCGTGCTCATAGTGCCATCCTAAGCAGAGATACGTTCTGCTAAGTTCAGTGGGGTCAAGGGGCTTAGAAGGGTAAAACTCTGTTAAGTATGGCATTGTTAATATTATTCTAAGACTGAACCATAGGATTGTGCCAGGAGGAGATATCTCCTATGTTTAAGAACATGGGGGTCTCCCATGAGAAATGTTCCTAGTCTTCTCAAAAGTCATTTTGCTTCTCTCTGAATTCCAGGGAGTTCATCCCAAAGAGCTTCTAAGTCTACCCCAGTCAGCCTCTGAAACTCTGTACCAGGAGGCAACATCAGGGGATGGCCTTGGCCTCTATACCCTGGCGTTTGCCCTCCAGAGGAGCTGGTTGGCCACTGTGAGAGACAGGATGCTGGACTGGATGGACCACTGGTCTGATCCAGTGAGGCTCTTCTGTTGTTCACAATAAGGGAAAGCCTCTGCCCCTACGCTGTGTTGTTATAGCCTTGCAGAGGAACTTGTTGGTCACTGTGTGAGACTGGATGCTGGACTAGATGGACCACTGGTCTGATCCAGGAGGGCTCTTATGTTGAAGGTCTTTCTCTCTATGCCCTGTTGTTGGCCCTCCAGAGGAACTGGCTGGCCACTGTGTGAGACAGGATGCTGGACTAGATAGACCACTGGTCTGATCCAGCAGGGCTCTTCTTATGTTCTTAAAGTTTCTTGTTAAGTGAAATTCAATGGCTCTACTGGTCCCATCATGTTGGCCCAACACATGGGGGAAAATCATGTATTTCAATAGGGTCCAAGGCAGCTGTGCATGCAGAACTCCCATGAGAATTTATTCTACTGGTTTCCCTTTCTAGTTCCTGAGACTCTTTGTCTCAGTAGATTTTTCTGAACCCGCCTTTGCCTTTTTGCTTTAGAAGAAATTCAGTGGCAACTCTAGATGTACCTTTTGTTGGAAACAGAAGGCCTGCTCAATCACCATCAGGTGGCCATGAAACGTGCCCTTTTTCAGCTCAGTCTAGCTGAATCGCCAGCTGATAGGTAATTCAGTCTCCAGCCCTATTAAGTTGAAATATTAGGGTTTACTGTAATTCAGTCCCATTGATTGGGCTGTTGATCACTGTATATCCCTTCTCCTTCCTCGCAGTTGACCTGTTCTTTGACTAGTAGGATGTATCACTCATCCATCTCCCAACAAAGGCCTTCTTCTCTGCAGTGACTCGGCGCTCGAGTCCGGCAACATCCAAGTTATATGAACCTGGATCAATGAGTGCAGCATGAGTAACTCCACAGCATAACCACATAATTAAGAGCTGTCTGTGTCCAGCAGTGGCTAAGGAGGTTTATGTAGTATGAGTCACTGCTTGTAGGCAATGTGTTGTGATCTAATGTCGGAGACTGCGCAACCTCTTGTGGGCTGTGTTGGTTGGTTGCCAAGGGGTAGCCAATGCTACACTTTCTCAGCAAAATAAAACAGGAATCCCATGGCACCTTGAAGAAGTACAGCATTTATTTCAGTATCTGTGCTGAAGGAAAATGTTTTATGGCTGGATTCACACCAAAGGACAAAAGGGGGGGACAACCCTGAAACAAGAAGAAGAAGAAGAAGAAGAAGAAGAAGAAGAAGAAGAAGAAGAAGAAGAAGAAGAAGAAGAAGAAGAAGAAGAAGAAGAAGAAGAAGAAGAAGAAGAAGAGGAGGAGGAGGAGGAGGAGGAGGAGGAGGAGGAGATTTGATTTATACCCCGCCCTTCACTACCCACGGGAGTCTCAGAGTGGCTCACAAACTCCTTTCCCTTCCCCTCCCCACAACAGACACCCTGTGAGGTAGGTGGAACTGAGAGAGCTCTTGACAGAAACTGCTCTTGTTCAAGAACAGCTCTTATCAGAACTATGGCTTGCCCAAGGTCATCCAGCCAGGAGGAGGAGGAGGAGGAGGAGGAGATTGGATTTATACCCCACCCTTCACTACCCACGGGAGTCTCAGAGTGGCTTACAAACTCCTTTCTCTTCCCCTCCCCACAACAGACACCTTGTGAGGTAGGTGGGGCTGAGAGAGCTCTGACAAGAAGCTGCTCTTTTTCAAGAACTATGGCTTGCCCAAGGTCATCCAGCAGGTGCAAGTGGAGGAGTGGGGAATCAAACCCAGTTCTCCCAGATTAGACTCAAGCACTTAACCACTACACCAAACCTGGGAACCAGAACCTGAAGAGGTAAGTCAAATAGAATAGGGGGCCAACAATAAAAACTTAATGTATACAATATAAAAATACATGTATTTCTTGGCAAAGAATTAAAAAAAATATATAAGGGCCCAATCACACCTCATGTAAAAATACCAAAATCTTACACCCAAGGGCCAATGGACTTGACCTGACACATTTCAGCCTGTATGGGCCTTCTTCAGAGGTCAAACACAATGAGGAACAAATTGGCTTATATCATGATACAGTAAAGATAAAGGTAAAGGTAAAGGTTCCCTTGCTCGAGAGCCAGTCGAATCTGACTCTAGGGTTGCAGTGCTCATCTCCGTTTCAAAGCTGAAGAGCCAGCGCTGTCCGAAGACGTTTCCGTGGTCATGTGGCCGGCATGACTAAACACCAAGGCGCACGGAACGCTGTTACCTTCCCACCGAAGTGGTACCTATTTATCTACTTGCAATTTCTTGCTTTCGAACTGCTAGGTTGGCAGGAGCTGGAACTAGAGACGGGAGCTCACTCCGTCTTGCGGCACCTGGGTCTTGAACTGCTGAACTACTGACCTTCCACAGCCTGCAGTTCAGCATCTTAACCACTTGAGCCACCGCAGCTCCTTATATACAGTACAATCATACAATTATGCAACATGGATACAAGATGGACCAAAAAAGAATTGTCCCAGAGTGAAACCACTAGGCACAGAATAAAAGTATAAATGAGGCCTCTAGAGATGCAATACATGCCAAATGATATTTCACTGATGATAATTTCTTGTCCGGAAAGTGTCTCCCAATGATTGTTAGCCAAAGCGTCCTCAGTAAAAAAAATCTGAGAGAACCGGGTTTGATTCCCCACTCCTTCACATGAAGCCAGCTGGTGTGACCTTGGGTCAGTTTCAAGTTCTTTCAGAGCTGCTCTTGAAAAAGAGCCGGTTTCTGTCAGAGCTCTTTCAGCCCCACCTATCTCACGGGGTGTCTGTTGTGGGGAAGGGAAGGGACAGGAGATTGTAAGCCACTCTGAGACTCCTTTGGGTAGTGAAGGGCGGGGTACAGATCCAATCTCTTCTTTTCTTTTCTCTCTCTCTTCTTCAATCCTGGTAAGTCTGTGATGTCAAGGTCATGCAGGGGTTAGGATTTCAGGCTGCAACTGGGCTTTTCTCATGTTCTTAACCATTCAGATCTAAACTGAAAGATCTGCACAAGAGAAGTGAGTGTCTCAGATAAGTGTTCTCTTTTCTCTTGCCTTTTAACCCAGTTCATCTCCATCCCTGCCTTCTGATTGTCTGTCAAGCACACTTGGCTGCCGGTTTACTCATTTTAGAGACCCACAAGTATTCCTCTCCACTTGGAAATCTGGCCTTGGCTTGGTTGTCTGAGAGACATCTTACCTCTGTCAGTTCGTCAGCCCGCCACACCCAGTACAGTTCATTCTGGGCCCATCAAAGTCTCCCCAATGTTTTGCCCAAGATGCTCCCTCCCATATCACCCAATTTCACGTGTGTCAAAATGTCAGCAGCAAGCTTGCTGCAATGCACACTTCTGCACGAGCCCGCAGTGCAATGTGACTGCGATGTGTGATGTGACTGCAATGTGACTGCGAAGAAAGCTAAAGCAATCTTAGGATGCATTAACAGAAGCATTGTGTCCAAATCAGGGGAGGTGGTGGTTCCGCTCTGTTCTGCTATGGTCAGGCCTCACCTGGAGTCCTGTGTCCCGTTTTGGGCACCACATTTTAGGAAGGATGTCGACAAGCTCAAGCGTGTCCAGAAGAGGGCAACCAGGATGGTGAGAGGGTTGGAATCCAAGTCTTACAAGGAAAGGCTGAAAGAGTTGGGTATGTTTAGCCTGGGAAAGAGAAGGCTTAGAGGGAACATGATACCAGTCTTCAAATATCTGAAGGGCTGTCATGTTAAAGATGGAGTAGATCTATTCTCTCTTGCTCCGGATGGCAAGACTAGGTCTAATGGGTAGAAATTACCAGGGAGTCGTTACCGGCTAAATATCAGGGTGAACTTCCTGACTGTAAGAGTGGTTGAGCAGTGGAACAGACTGCCTCAGGAGGTGGTGGATGCTCCTTCGCTGGACGTTTGCAAGCGGAGGCTGGACGACCATCTTTTGCATATTTTGTAGGTATGTAGGGCTATCTTTCGGCTATGCTCCTGCCGAGTGCAGGGGGTTGGACTAGATGACCTGCAAGGTCCCTTCCAACTCTAACATTCCATGATTCTACATTGAAAAAATATGAACGAGACAAGTGCTGCGTCAGACCGCCTCCATTGGGACCACTACTCTTGAGGAGGGCGTAGGGTGCAGTGAAGTGGGTGGCAGCAAGCCCTTCACCTTCTGCCACTTCCTATTCTCTGAAGCACCCATTGTGTGAGCGAAAAGCTTTTGCACGTCTCGGTTAATGCCCTGACACTGGATGCATGAAAAGCTTTTGCTGGACGACGATTGGGTCCCATGTTGAGTGGAAACGCGCCATTCGATGGTCCCTTTGTCTTTGCTTCCACCACGGCAAAGTCACCATCCCGCTAATGCACTTGCTTGCGTCGTTAGGAAGCATCCGTAAATAAAGAGGGATGATAGAAAAGGACCCCCCTCCCCTTCTTCTCCTTTTCAAGGGGTGACAGCCGCTTCCAGGCACATTACTTTTACTGTTGTTATTTTTAATTTTTTTTAAAAGCTTTCACAAAAGAGAAAGAAAAAAAATGGTTTCGGTATTTCTCACAGTCTAATAAAACTACCACTTTCCCCTCATTTGCAGCCCTTTGTCGACACGGTAATAAGTGCATTTTATCGCTGTCTCGTAACAAAAGGCAAATGAGCAGCGATACGGAGCCTCTTTATAATTTTACTGGCACGGAACTCGAAAGCTTCTGTTGTGTAGGTGGGAAGAGGAGGAAGCGCGAGAGGAGGACCCCGCTGACAGCCGGAGCGTCTGCCGGAGGGCTCCTGGAACTGTTTTTCTGGCTCTCCAAATGTGGTGAAAATTTGGCCCGAGCTCATCCAATAAATAAAATGGGTGCAAGTGTGATCCCTGGGCCCAAATTGGTTCCCCATTAATACAGCTCCCAAATACAGTCCCAATCAATTTTTTGTAGGAACTTTTGCCATCATGACTCTTGCCTTCTTTCAGAGGCTTTCAGAAGCTATGGGCTTTTCGTTGTATCTTGTAGTATAGAATTCCATACATTAATTAGGTACAGTGTGAAATAGCGCCCCCTTTTGTCTATCATGGACCCCGTGTAGATCAATCCAGGTGGTCAGCCATGTTGGTCTGACGCAGTAGAACAAATTTAGAGTCCAGTAGGACCTTTAAGTCCAATGAAATTTTATCAGGGCTATTTCTGGGCAGGTACGCACGGGAACAGAGTTCCGGCTGGGTCCCGAGTTGGCCACGCCCAGCAGGAACTCATTAGCGTAATAGGCCACACCCAACAGCAGAAGCTCATTAGGACTGGCTACATTAGGGGTGGGTGGCCTAGCATGCAAAGGAGTTCCCGCTACAAAAAAAAGCCCTGGATTTTGACGACAAACAAGGTAAACAGAATAAGAAGCAAAAGGTGAGTGTGGCTGGATGACCACAGTTCTGGTAGCATGGGGGTGCGGCCTAATATGCTAATGAGCTCTGCTGTCAGGGGTGTGGCCTGTTGTGCTAATGAGTTTCTGCTGTTGGGTGTGGTCTATTATGCTAATGAGTTCCTGCTGGGCATGCACACTTGCATGCACATGAAAGCTCATGCCTTGAATAAAAGGTTGTTGGTCTTAAAGCTGACACTGAACTCAGACTTTATTACCTTGTAGATCAGGTCGGCCGGGTGCAGGGGTTCACGGTGCAGGGCTGGAAAACAGGGGAAGCATTTCAGTCCCTCAAGTACTGCTAGGAGAAAGTGAAGGGAGGGGTTTTGGTCCCCGTCTCCCTCTCCTGGTTTCCACATACACCCTTACAGGATTACAGATGGGAGGGCTTCTAGTGTCCTGGCCCCACTGCTGGACCTCCTGATGGCCCCTGGTATTCTTGGCTGCTGTGTGACAGAGTGTTGGACTAGATGGGCCATCGGCCTGATTCAACATTGGCTTCTCTTATGTTCTTATGTTCTGATTTAACAATAATCTTCCCAAAAGAGAGGCTGTATCATAGGGCTGTTTTTTAAAAAAATTAAAACAACAACAACAACCAGTTGTCTAATACAAGGTGGTGCCTATAAATCAAGGCTGCTGCAAAATGTGAGTACTCTGAAAGGCAGGAACTGCACATCATCACATCGTTAAACCTGACTGGCTATACCGAGCTCATTATGGGATCCCTGATTAGCAGGGTTCTTGGATACTGAGAGAAGAGCAATGGTGCCTCAGGACCTGCAGTCAGGGAAATGAAACAGGAGGAAGAGATTGGATGTATACCCTGCCCTCTACTCAAGAGTCCCCGCCCTTCACTACCCAAAAGAGTCTCAGAGCATTTTACAATCCCTTTCCCTTCCCCTCCCCACAACAGACACCCTGTGAGGTAGGTGGGGCTGAGAGAGCTCTTTTGAGGACTGCTCGTGAGAGAACAGCTCTGAAAGAA
Source organism: Gekko gecko (assembly GCA_029375565.1). Lineage (NCBI taxonomy): Eukaryota > Metazoa > Chordata > Lepidosauria > Squamata > Gekkonidae > Gekko > Gekko gecko. Next base: position 70,146,909 of record JAPDNY010000013.1, on the reverse strand, counting down.
CTTATAACTGACCCAAGGTCACACCAGCAGCTGCATGTGGAGGAGTGGGGAATCAAACCTGGTTCTCCCAGATTAGAGTCTGCACTTTTAACCACTACACCAAACTGCAACCAGGCCTGAAATAGTGAAAAAGTTACACTGGGGCATCTTGTTCTCTCCAAAAGTCCCCCTTTCACCCTGCATATGTTCACCTGCAAACCCAGAATAGGCATTATCATTACGAACCAGTGCAGCAAATCAATTGCCCTCCTTTTCCATTCTTAATGGAGACCAAGCCCTGTGAGGAAAGGCTGATGGACTCGGGAATGTTCAGTCTGGAGAAGAGGAAGTTGAGGAGGGACATGATGGCTCTCTTGAAGTCGCTGAAGGGCTGTCCCTCAGAGGAGGGCAGGGAGCCGTTCCTGTTGGCAGAAGAGGAGAGGGCTCGCAATAATGAGTTTAAATTAAGGGCAGGAAGGTACCGGCTGGATATCGGGGGAAACTTTGACAGTCAGAGTTGTGCATCAGTGGAATCAGCTGCCTAGGGAGGTGGTGAGCTCCCCCTCCCTGGCAGTCTTTAAGCATCGGCTGGACAAACCGAAGCTCTAGGCCAGGGGTGTCGAACTCATTTGCAATGAGAGCCGGATCTGACATGAATGAGACCTTGTTGGGCTGGGCCATGTGTGCCATAAAACGTAATTCCAGGTGGCAGAGATATAAACTTTATAAAGGACACGGACAAACGCAATTATTTTTTAAAAAAACTTTAAACGTAACATGCTCGAAACACTAGCACTCTTGCAATATTGTCTATTTAACAGTCTCTGATAATTGAGACTTCTTGCTCTGAATTACTGCATCAAAATGTCTGTGCCGTAGCAATCTCGAGTGTGCTGTTCAGGTGTGTACTTGTAAGCTGCAAAGCCTACTTTTGATTTATTGACATTCATTATAGAAATCTCATGCTCAGTGTTCTGAGCCTGGGACCCAGGGGAGGAGGAGGGGGGAGGAGCCTCAGCCAGTGCTTTACCAGACTCTCTCAATCGCACAGGAGAGGCTTGCCTATCTATCTCTCCTGTGCGATTGAGAGAGTCTGGTGAAGTAAGCTGTGACGTAGCAGCAGCAGCAGAACTGGAAAAGGAAGCAGGAAACAGCCAGGGCCTTGAGGCCCAGATTGCAGCCCTCCGAGGGCCTGATCCAGCCCCCAGGCCGCATGTTTCACACCCCTGCTCTAGACTGATCCTGCATTGAGCAAGGGGTTGGACTAGATGTCCTGTATGGCCCCTTCCAACTTTGTGATTCTGTGATTCCATAATTACCTGCTTCCAGGTTGCCTCTTGTGCAACTCCTCTTTTTTCCACAGGTAGAAGGGAGTACAAAGCAATCCCATCACAACAAAGGTTACTTTCTTGCCTAAATGGGAACGTGTTTATGAGCTGAGAAAAATTATTCTTGACACTTAAGCTCAAGGTAAAAAAAAAAAGAGAGATAAAAAAGATCAGGTGAGAAGCTTGCTTGGGCTGTAATAAAGGTCTGTAGGAAGCACAATCAATAAGTAGAAAGGTCAAGCTCATTTCTTCCCACCTGGTTTGCTCCGTTGGGTTATTTATATGAGATCCTCGCTAGTGTCTTGGGAAGACGGGAACTGTAGGGTCTCCCAAACTGGCTGTTGAAAAGGGGAGCAGAGATGAAATTTCTTAGTTTCTAAATACAGCTAATGGCAGCTCTAATAACCCAAACCTGCCAGATCTCATCCAAACTTGGAATCTAAGCAGGGTTGAAGCTTGGATGAGAGACCACCAAGGAAGACTGGGGCTGGCATGAAGATGAGGACAATAGCACCTCTGCTTATCTTTTCCCTTGAAAACCCCATGGCATTTCCATGGGGTAGAAGTTCATGGGACCACCATGAGTTGGGTGCAACTCAATGGCACACTTTACCTTAAATGCAGCCAGGTGTGCATAACATGCCCTGACCTTGTTGGCCCTGATGCTGTCAGACCCTGGTCTAGTTATACTCAACAACTCTCTCTTGGCAGTGATAAGTTTATTGATGTATATGCAAGATCCAGTAAGTCACTGTGTCAGGACTAGAGATTTTTGGCAGGTACAAGCTTAATATAGAAAATTTAAAGAAAATCCCCTTCCACAAGCACACGTCACATTCACACCATGCCTA